>QMIH01000780.1:148867-161739 GCA_003987875.1 Clarias batrachus | reverse complement strand
GGGATGGATGGTGGATGAATGGAGAGATGGACTGCAACAGGTATGGATGAATGGATGGATTGCGACAGGATAGGGTGAGTGGGTGGATGGATAGATAGATAGACTGTGCCAGGGATGGATGGATGGATGAATGGATGGATGGACTGTGACAGGAATGGACGGATGGATGAATGGATGGACTGCAACAGGATAGGGTGGATGGATGGATAGACTGTGCCAGGGATGGACGGATGGATGGATGGATGGATTGCAACAGGTATGGGTGGATGGAATGATAGACGGTTGGATGGATGGGCTGTGACATGGATGGATGGAGGATAAATGGATGGATGGACTGCAACAGGTATGAGTAGATGGATGGATGGTTGGACTGCGACGGGGATGGATGGGTGGATGGACTGTGCCAGGATAGGAGCAATTTGTAGATATGTTGAAGGAGTGATTGACCAGATGGATGAGTGCTGGAGGGGGTCTTTAATGAACAGATGAATTCATCAATTAAAAATTCATATTAATTTTAACCGTTTTTTTTTTGCTCAGCATAACAACACTTTTTAAATGATGGAAGAAAACATTAATATATTTCGGTAATGGTTGAAAGGACTGATGAAAGGATGGGCTATAACTAGATTTTAGATTGATGGAGTAAAGTTGGAATAAACAGGTCAGTTTTCTGGACTTGCAAAAAGTTAGTACTTTTTGCTAAATGACAGGAAGAACAAATGGAGATTAAGTGATTATCCTGAACAGTAGCTTTGAACAATGGTTACTTTGGTTACTTTGATTGAGATTTAGCAGTGCAGTATAAATATTTGTACCCTCACTATCGGAAGGTGGTTCAGTTCTGTATCGTGCCACTAGAGGGCAGGATAAGATCAACACTGAGAGAGGAGTAGGTTCAGCCTGAACAGTCCTCTGGATCAATAGTGTCTTTTAACAATAAAGCTTTAATTAATGTAATGGGTCAACAGGAGGCGATTCCTGATTGGAATGATAATTACAAGTGAACCGCTGAACCTGGTTTTCTTTGCTGTTTTGAAAAGTGAACTGCTTGAAGCTTCGGGTAAAGGAGAAAGCTTTCTTTAGATGTAATGAATCTGAGCGTGTAATGAAAAGGAGAAATGATATCGGAGCTGCTGCGTTCAGGGGACAGTCGGCGATGATTAATAAGAAGTCAGCTCGACCTGATCTCTTCGTACCCGAGTGAGTGAGGAAGGCTTTCCCCCCGTGGCGATGTCCTCGAAACGATCAGGTGTTAGGAGAAGCAGGGAGGTTGAGGGAATGAGAGAACGAGGAGAGGAGACGAGAGCAGACGAGAGGAGAGGAGAGGAGCTGAGCTGGCAGCAGTAACACTTGAAGAATGTTGTTATGAAACACCTCAGCCTGGAGCGCTTATCCTGCCAGAAATGATCCTGAACCACTGTCCAAAACCCCACACACTCGTACATGAATCGCTTATGATTACACCGCTGGCTTACGCAGTGCTGCTTCTGACACGACCGAGACGTGATACTTTGGCTTATCGTTCAGTTCTATTTGTTTAACTTTTTTTTTATAGTCTCCTGTGTTTCCTGAGTAGTTTGCTTTTTTTTTCAGGACCAGAGAAAAAACAAAAATCTAAACAGTGATCAAATTAATTACGGTCTGTAACCATTTTTAAGAGGGCGGTTTGTATGGAAAAGTGGTACAGCTCCTCAGCGATGGGGGCGGAGTTTATTTCAGGGCCTGAAAATGTAAATAAACAAAAAAATAGAATTCGACTCATAGTGCTGATTTAACTTAAAGACTTGGATGATTCAGGTCTGTAATAAGTGCGAAATTCCGTTTTTAGTCTTGTTTAGATGGATCTCCAGGGTGTATGTACAAAAAAAAAAAAACTTTTTCCCCCCGTATTGTGACCTCGTATAAGAAGACCTTCCCCGGCTTGAAGCTCAGCTCTGCTGTTCCCTGGATGGGCGTGGCTCAGGAGTAGCTCATTTACATAGACACTGAAACGGCGCATTTGGATAAGGAGTGAAATAAAGGTTGCCTGATGTATTAAAAAAAATCATTAAAACACACACACACACACACTTTAGGAGGGCTCTGAGACCTGGGTGAGCTTGTTAAAAAAATAAAATAAAATATGGGACCTTTAAACGATCATTTGATTAAGAGGTGTAGAAGTAGCTGATTGTAAGAAAGAATGTAGGTGGAAATATCACTCCATTTTAAATCTCACTCTATCTCACTAAAATGAGCAAACTTGCCTCTTTTTTTCCGCTTGTAAAGACAAACTTTAGTGGTGTTCCCCACATATGCGGTAAGTTGGGTACAAGTTGAGTCGTGGTGTTTAATCCAGCCGTGCATGTGAAGCTATCAGCCGTCCTCCGTCCCCCGATGGCTAGTTGACCCTCAGGCCAGGTCACTCCGGGGGTTAACGCCCATCCGAGAGCGATTTTCCTCAATTGCAGTTGTGTTTGTTCATCTGCAGGTTGATTTTTTTTTTTTTCACAGCCCACTGTGCAGTAAACAGGTGTGTGTGTGTGTTTGTGGAAAACAGACTCTTGATGAGCATTTCATCTGGTCATGGTTAAGTACTAACACCTGATGAACACACAGGCTTAACGTCAGCACGAAGGGAAAGTTTAGACTTTGACCGTTTAAGAGGTTATATTAGCATAATGAAGCGGCTTGGAGTTCAGACTCAAATCTGATTGGTCAGCTTCAAGGCAAATCACAAAAACAACGTTTATGTTAATGTGCTCATAATAATGTTCCTTCTCGGCTGATGTGGGTAAGACAAGGACGCTAGTGCTAACAGGAACTGACTCATCTCACTGATTTTAAGTGTAACTTTCAAATTTTTTAATCTCTTTAAATCTCTAAAACTTGGAGCCTGAAAACAAATAAAAATTTTAACAACCGCATTATACATGTAATGTACGCAATCTGTTTTTGAGTGATGCGTGCACAGACACGCGGCCTTCTTTAAAACGTTCAGATGTCCTACTGCGGCTGAGAGTCTCATCACCGTACAAGTTCATTACACAGTCCCGGTTTGACTCGAACACCCCTTGTGTAATACATTATATATATATTATGATTAATACAGCACAACAAGGCATGTCTGATTTCGTAATGTCCAGCAGAAGATGGAAAGTACACACCAGGGTTAAGTACATTTCATTGTTGTTTTTTTTTCGATCTTGAGGTTCTTTTAAGTTTTTTTTTTTGTTGTGGTCTCTCTTATTGCATTTCTTTAATTATAAATCATCTGTTCCGACTTATATATACTGTACAGTTGCTGCGCATTAACCGCACTTCTTCCTTTCCAACAACAGTATGGTGCACATGTGTCTTTACATTCGAGTGTGTGTGTGTGTGTGTGTGTGTGTGATTTTGCAGTGACCCGTCCTGTCCTCTGTTTATCTTCTCTCTTCTGGTTGGTTGGTTGGCAGCGTGGCAGACCCCCATGTTTTCTTTTGTTTTTTTTTTTCTTTTTCACTACATGCGTGTTATACAAACGAAAAGTTTACACTGCGTGAGGCGGCGTGACCGGGTCGCCCAACGTCCCCAGCGTCAAGCCTGTATAAACTGTAAACATAAAGAAGTACCACTATACGATGAGGGAGATTTAAAAACAAATACTTTTTATCATCAGACAACTTTATAGAGTTGAGGATCACCATCACCACTGCATGGCAATATTATTACGATAGCTAGGTTTCGATTCAATGCGTGTGATTCTGTAAATATCACGGTTTTATAAATATCCTGAAACGGTATTAAGATTTCTTTCAGGTTTTGTTAAAATTCTAAACCAACCTAAAAGGTAAATAATTCGTTCCTTACACCACTGGATGGTTTAAAGTGCACCACCTGCAGGAGTAAAGAGGAACTGCAAGATTTTACCGCTTCAAATGAAAACATACTGTATATTAATAAAAACTGTTCAGCTGTACCTCTGCATCAAAATGGAATCCTTTCCGGAAGCGAGTTCTTAAGGTGAAATCTTCGTATTGTGAAACGCATTTTCCCATAGGAAATCATGTAAATGCAGATGATCTGTTCCAGCCACCCAATAATATTACCAATATCATCAATTTCCAACACTATAATCATATTTTTGCATATAAAACAATCAAAACTTTTTTTTTTTTTAGAAAAGACATGTAAAATATAAAATAAACAGACATTAAACCTTACTTAACCTTAATTTATGATTCCTCATGACACCGGCTGCTTTAAAACCCAAACTGAAAAGTTCATCTTCTTGCTGCCAATATGTCTTCACTTAATTTTACACAAAATGCAAAGAAACGTAAAAATCATAATGTAAACTCGCTTGGCTTGGCTTTCCATTGACATAAACAAGTTTTGAACGGCTCCTGGACGTACGCAGTTCGGTTCGGTTCGGTCGTATGCTGAAAATGCTTCTCGTTTTTCCCTCCTCATCTCTACTAGATATTGTTTTTTTTTTTTTTTTTTTTTTTTTTGCAGCTACACAAACTTTGCCTTCATAATGACTGTGTAAAGATTCAGATTCAGATTACATCAGAAGATTCAGAAGCTCTACCTCAGCTTTCATCAGAGAATTTATTTAGACAAGTAATCGGCGTTTTATTTGCGTTATTCCGGTCGACACGTCATTCCACCTTTTTTCTCAGGGTGTGAACCCCCCTCTCTCTCTTCACCATCTTCTTCTTTACTGACTTATGTATTTTCTTCATGCGTCGCTCTGATAAAAAATGAGCTTGATTCTTTTAGCAGATTCCATCCATTACCGCGTCCAGACATCGGCATAGTCTCTAAATCTGCACCAGGTCTTCAGAGAGACCCAATAACTTTACTATAATTGCCAGCAAGGAAGAGAAATGGATGAAAGAGCGGGTGGGTGTTGGAGGATATTCTCTCTGTGTGTGTGTGTGTGTGTGTGTGTGTGTGTGTGTGTGTGTGTGAAGGTAATGGATAGATAGGAATGCTTTTGTAGAAATGTGTTTCCAAAAGCTTTAATCAGACAAAATGTTGTGTGTATGTGTGTGTGTGTGTGTGTGAGAGAGAGAGAGAGAGAGAATGATTGATACCTAGACAACCCTTTGTTTGGTATTTGTTGGTGTTTATGTGCATATGTAAGTGATAACTAAAAAAAGAACAATAGACCAAGAAGCAAAGTTTTGCCAAAGTTTAAAGCAGTCAAGATGTGTGTGTATATTTGAATGCACGTGTATATACGTGTGTGTGTGTGTGTGTCTTTGTGCGAATTCCACGAACACTTTGAGGGGTTGTTCTTGTTGTACTCTGAGCCCTCTCAGAGGGACTAGCTTTGGCAGGTCTGCCGGTGTGTGTTCTGTACAGCATCAGAGCTCCACGCTCACACTCTTCACTGACCCAGACGCTGGACATGTACCTATGCAAGCCTAAAGCCCAGTTATGGAATGTGTACAGACACTCTCTCTCCTACACACACACACACACACACCTGATTTATAATGCTGACTACGGAAGTGGTTAATCCAGTCACTTTAAGCTCAACCATGCAAAGTGGACCTGCTCAAAGTTCTCCATCTTAACTAACAATCGCTACACTTTCCTATAAAGCGATAGATTTTTAGTTATTGAGTTATCTGAAACACAAGGAAGGGAATTGCCCTTAGTTACCAGGTCACCTTTTACCCCCTCAAGTCTCAAGCATGGGATGTGATCGAAAGGATTGAGGAATTACATTTTGAATTTTTATTCAAAGTTCTTGCTTTATACATCATCAGGACGCTGAAATACTGCCAATGTAACCGCTGTATACACAATATGGACAAAAGTGTTTGGCCAAACCTGCCAAGACATTGTATTCAAATACATCTACTTCAATATGGAGTCGGTTCGCCTTTTGCAGCTGTAACAGCTTCCACTCTTCTTGGAAGGCCGTCCACAAGATTTTGGAGTTTTTCTGTGGGAATTCGTGTAAATTCATTTTGTAGAGCAGTTATGAGGTCAGGCACTGATGTTGGATGAGAAGCACTGGCTTGCAACCCCCTGTTCCAGTTCATCCCCAAAGCTGCTCGAAGTGGTTGAGGTCGAGTTCTTCCACACCATGTCTTTATAGTCCTTGCTTCATGCAGCATAACATTGCCCAAATTGTCTTGGAAGCATTAAGATCGACCTTCACTGGGGATAAGGGGCCTGATTGATTGATTGAAACACCCGAATTCAGTAATTAACAGGTTTGGCCAAATACTTTTGTCCATTTAGCGTAGGATTAGTTTCTAGAGCCACACGTCCTGACTGGGATGCATTTGATGGATTCTTCTTTCCTGTGTCAGTCAAAGAAGAAATGTATCTGATAGAGACAATGTGCCGTCCTACATCCGGCTATGACAATGGAGAAAACAGCTTAAAGTTACAAAAAAAAAAGTTGGTTTCTTTTAGCAAAAATTCTCTTATGATATTGGAGCAATAATTGAAGTAGGTGAGGTTGTTGACTTCAGGAAGCAAGGACACAAATGTAGGACCGTTAAAAACAAATGTGTTTACACTGGTAACATGTGGATCACACAGTGGCCAAAAGTATTAAAACAACATATGCCATGTATTATATTGTAGTTCTCCCTGTGCACAAAACAGACGATGGCGCTAATGAGTTCACGTCTATCTGCCTGAAGAGTTGTTCCAATTAGAATCAGCTTGTTTAGATAATTAAGGAGAACAAATATGTGACAGGACTTTTACTTGTCCAATCATTAAAACTTGTGAATTCTCAAAGTGCTGCAGAATCCTCTTGATTCTATGTCCAGCCAGATTCAGCAGGTTTTGAAAAATTAAGGATTTCATACTCAATATTGTTTTCTGTGTAATGATTTTATTGCATAAAAGAACATTATTTTTTATCATCTTGTTATTAAAACATAAAATTTTATCTCAGTGCTTTTGGCCACTCCTGTACAAGTAGCTAACTTGAACATTGTGTGAACTCTTATGCAGTTTCTATTTTGGTAAAAAAAAAAAAAAAAAAGACCCTGAACGTCTTTAAATGGAAAATGACAAAAATTCCGCCAGTTGAGGCGATGCACCTGTGCAAACATTCGAGCGAGCAATTACGTGTCAAGTTTCCAACGATGATGTGTCATAAGTGCTCGATTTTCTTCACACCCCTGCGTCTTGGAGGATTTAGGAACTTGCTTACTAATGCGTCTGAAATGTGGACAAGACAACTTTGTTTAAAAAGTACCTCCAAGATTCAATACAGCATGAAAAAAAGTAATTTCTTGTATACAGCTACTATACAAGAAGTCGTCGGCTGGCCTTAGATCAGATGTCCGGATTGTAAACGCCAGAGCCGTCTGGGTCGTGAGGACAGAGCTGTAATTCATTCCCATGGCCCGGTGACGTGCGTTACAAAGACGGATCTTATGCCAAGTCTCAAGCCGCTCAATGACTCTGTTGATTGTTGTTTTGTTTTGCCTTTTTTTTTCTTTCTTTTCTGTTTGTCTTGGCTTGCAGACGGAGCCCTCAGCACGACCCTAACTTTTATGCTTCGGTGTTCGCCTCTGCAGATTATGTCATGAGCTGCAACCCAAACACGGATACGACGTTATAAACCACCAGCGATCCCAAATTTCCCATTCTGGCCACGACCGAGGTCAGGCATATCTGCTAAGAAGATTGTGTTGTAGATGAAACCCCGATGTTGCCAATTCCTGTTTTTTTCTTCTGATTTTACTGGAACGGCGTGTTGGTTCAGGAACCGAGACCTTGCGGTTCCTAATTAGGATCCCTTGCAAGGTTGGAGTGCTGTTGCTTCCCACAATTTTCTGCATGTTTGCCGCAGTTGGAGCGCAAAAGCTGCCCGACTCACCCCCCAGCATGTGTTTCTAATAAGAGAGAAGCTCAGCGAGAGAGAGAGGTAGAAGAACAGAAGGCGATAGAAGTGGGATGGCCATGGGGAGGTCGGGTGGTCTCGGCTGCCTTGCAGACCTGTGACCTGAACAGGAATTTGCCTCCAAGGAGAAACAGCGTCTTTCTGCTAAACACACAAGCAGCTTGTCTGTATTTTGTCCAATTTTGACATCACTCTTAAATGTGTATTTTTGTCCAAGGTCAAGATCTAAGATGAACCGCTGTACTTGGTAGAGTTGTTCATACTGTATTTACAGAGGGATTTTCACCAGCGTTATAGTACTCCAGTAAAAGATCCACTGACTCGCATCTATCACTCTTTCCATTTAATTTGGTTGGTCTTCTACAAAGAATGGTACAAAGAGGAGCATTTGGATTGAAGAACAAATGGCGCAGACCATTAACTGGCCAAATGCTGTGTCTTACGATCGTCACTTCTGGTTTCTTCCTGTGCCATATGGTGACCCTGAAAAATAACAATATATGGTTGGCTCCTAGTGGTGCCTTGTTTGTGGAGGTCTACAATCTTCTCAGTGTGTATTGGAAACCAATTGTACGTAGTTGCTTGGGAAATTCTGTCATGACCCCACAGCCTCCATACAGCCCCTTCTTCTGTTACAGGTGCCATAGGGAAAGGAGGTGGGAACACAGGTACTCAACCAGAGGATGAACACATTTAATAGAACTGTCTCTTTCAGTGTACAGGGCTTAGTGGCAATCGGACATCCTTTATACCTATATAACCTAGGGATTTTCTGGTAGAATGAATGGTGCAGCTGTAAAGTGCTCGCCCTATCATCCGGAGGTGGTGTCCCGTCGCACGGAGGATAGACATGATAACCTTCACCCTCCATGGTGTGGCCTTGATGTGGGAGTGCCCTTATGCCGGGTGGGAACTGGCCACGACTAAATCAGGGAGAAACTCTGGAAAAAATCCCCCCAAACAAAAAATCCCTAAGATTTGTTCGACCTCAGACCAGTGCATTTGCAAAAACCAGACCAATGGCAGAAGGGATAAGAATGAATGTACATTCCCATTTGCCATAAAGTATTTTCTAAACATGAAACTCCTCTGTAATAAATTTCGCAGAACAAATTGGCAATTTCCCCCTGACTGGCAGAGCACAAAGGTGACTATTGTGTTGGGAGAGAAGCGCACAGAAGCGTTAAGATTTGTTGCAACTTGTCACAGCCTGAGGAGCTATGAAGAAGCAACGCACTCGTGTGAGTCATCTCAAATAGACTCTTAAATTTAGGGAAGACACAACTGACAGTGATTTGTTTAAAAGAAAAAATGCGATTCAGCACTGAAAAACAGAAGAACGGTTTAGCAACTGGAGTCCACTCTCTCACTCACTCACTCATCTATACTGCTTACTCCTGTATTCAGGGTCACGGGGGGCCTGGAGCCTCTCCCAGGAGACTTAGGGCACATGGCGGGGTACACCCTGGACAGGGTGCCAATCCATCACAGGGCAAAGACACACACACATACGCTCACTCATTCACACACTAAGGACAATTTGGGAACGCCAGTTAGCCTAACCTACATGTCTTTGGACTGTGGGAGGAAACCGGAGTACCCGGAGGAAACCCACCAAGCACGGGGAGAACATGCAAACTCCATGTACACAGAGACGGGAATCAAGCCTGGCCGGGGATCGAACCCGGACCCCTGGCGGTGCAAGGTGACAGTGCTAACCACTACACCACCGTGCCGCCTACTGGAGTCCATAACATCCTAGCGTTTACTGGTGCAACTTAAGCGTGTTCGTCTTATCATCCGGAGATCACGAAGCTGGTTCTCGGGTGATGCCACAGCCATCCGTAGCTGGGAGTCCAGACACCAAAGTGGCCATGGTTCCTAAGGGGTAAAGGTGGCATCACCACACTCGTATCTCACAACAGTCATGGCAACACTTGCCAATCATGGGTGTCTGAGCTTACATAAGCAGAGGGGGCGATAGTGCTTTCCTCAAAGTGAGTTCCACCAATCGAGAAGATGCGGTGGCGATACTCCTCACCCTTCCTGGTTTGTAGTTGGTCGCACCTTGATGTGGGAGTTTCCATACAAAGAAAGGAAACAGCAAGGGGATGTAAATCAGGGAAGAATTCAAACGTTCAAAATCTTGATTTGCAGCTTACCGATGGTCATGAGGTGTGGGTTGTCCTTCAGGCCATGATCGGGAGTACAGTTGGTGCATCTTGGAATCACAAGGTGCCACTCAGGGTCAGTTCCTGCTCGACCTGCATTGGGAACATTCTATTAGACGGACTCCTTGATATCTTGCTCCGGGTCCTCATGATGTGTTGTTGGAGCGAATCGAAAATCTCAGTTCCTAAAAACGAATTAAATCGAATTGACAGTCTGCCCTCGATTCCCAGCTCCACAGATAATCCTGGGTGGAGCGTCTGAGGCCGCTGCAACCTTGATGTCGATCTCTAACGCATGTTTGAATTGTCACCTTGTAGTTAAAAAAAAACAGTCCACAAGTGAACAAGATTGTCTGAGAGATAATGTGTAAAAGAGATAATATGTAAGAGGTGTGTGTGTGTGTATTCATGTAAGTGATTGCTTGAAACGAACAAAAGGAGTGTGAGGTTAACCTCTAATGACATGGTACAAGTTCTCCTCCTTGCACTTCACTATGATTTATTTCTCTTACTTTCTCTCGCTCGCTATCTCATCATCTCTCGCCATTTTTATTGTCTCTCTCTCTCTCTCTCTCCCTCCCCTCCATCGTCCTTCGTACCCCTTGCGGCTGTGTACCTAGCCTCAGCGCCCCTCGTCAATATCCGAGCCAGAGAATTAAGTCATCTCGTAATGTGGCCTAGTGGAGTAATTGCTGCAAATAGTGCTTAATGCATTCGCTTCATCTTGACATGCAAGCTCAATTATCTTCCATTATCTTAACCGCTTGGCACTCGCGCTCTCGCAGTCTAATTACAAGTGTGTTCGCTCGAGCACATCGCCATAAAGGCACTTTAGTTACCGCAACATGCAGGAGCGCGCGCTGCTCTGGATTAAACCCCGCGGGTCACGTTACGCATCGCGTTACGCGCTAACACCCGCTTCGAATCAGCTGATTTCAGGATTTGTCGAATGTGATATTACGCTACGTTATAATTATCTATCGATTACGTGTTTATTTTTTCCTTTTTTAACATAAACAATCAGAGATTTTTTGATGAAAGAGCTGATCAACAGTAATGACAGACGGGCTTTGGGTCAGACATCCAGACCGGAGACGCCCCGAGCCGTCTGGGTGGTGAGGACAGAGGGGGTGTAATTCATTCCCAGGCCCCGGTGACTCGCACAACAAAGAGCGATGCTTTTCCAAAGCGCAGGCCGCTCGCTCGCTCGGCTGATCATTGTTTTGTTTTCCTTCTTCCTCCTGATTGTCTTGGCTCGCTGATGCTCGAGCCTCACTTTTAGGTCTCGGTGTCTGCCTGTGCGGGTCAGATCCTGAGCTACAACACACACACACACACACACACACACACACACACACACACACACACACACGTTTGTGGTGAGCCTTTCCTCTAAACAGATGTTACATTAAGAATTTGTGATGTGGTGTGTGAGGTGCAGTCAGGTTTATTAAACTCCTCATACAGAGATAACCGCAGCGCAGCCGTCCTAAACACCAGCTGATCTCTTCTCTTTTCTCTATTTCTTCTCTTCTTTATTTATTCGCTTCACATCGCTATCACTCGTCTTCTATTCTGTTCTATTCCATTCTTTTTTCTCATCTTTTTTCTTCTTTTTGCTTTTCTTCACTTTTCTCTTCTTTTCTTTTCTATATTCATTATTTTTCTTCTCCAATTTTTCCCCATCTTTCCTCTTCTCTTCACATTCCTTCACTTCTCTTATTTTTTCTTCTCTCCTCTTCTTTTTGCATTTTTTGTTCTCTTTTCTTTGTTCCTTCTCTTTTGTTCTATATTTAGCTTCTCTTCTTTTTTTCTTTTTTCTTTGTCCTCTTTTTTTCTTTTTTTTATATCTTCTATTCTGTATTTTTTTGTTTTCTATTTTCTTCTCTTTTGTACGCATCCTCTTCTTTTCTCCTTTCTTCATTACTTCTTTCCCCTTGTTTCCATTTCTCTTTATTCCTTTTTTATTTCTTCTGATCTGTATTTCGTCTCTTCTCTTTTTTACCCATTCCCTTCTGTAGAAATTCTGCAATTTTCTCTACAATTTTCTTTTTTCATTTCTGTTTCTTCTCTTCTCTTCTGTATTTCATTGATTCTCTTCTTTTCTTTTTTTTCTTTTTCTATTTAATTTTTTTCTTTTTTGAATTTTCTCTCTTTTCTTTCTCTTCATTTTTATTTTTTCTTCTGTATTTCTTTTATTTTTTCTGTCCTTCTTTTCTTTATTTCTTCTCTTTTCTTTTCTGTATCTCTTTACATTCTCTCCTCTGTCTTTTTTTTTTTTTTTACAGTATCATCATGGCTCTTTGCTGTCTTACAGTCTCTAACCTTCCTCTTCTTCTTCTTTGTTTCTCTCTTCTCTATCTCTTTACCTCTGGTCTCCTTCATCTCCTCTGCTCTCCCTCTCTTCCACCCCTCCATCGTTTCTCTTGCTCATCCTTCTTCTCTTCCTCTCTCATGTTCTCCGTCTCCACACGGCTGTCAGCTCTGATTGCGGAGGCTTCACGGGGTCGCAGTGCACTTTATAAACTTCATTATAAAGATTATCTAGTGACGTCACTCCAAGCTCTCCTCACACCAGTGCACTCCTATGCCTCTAGCTCATTGTTTGAGTGTGTGTGTGTTTCACGTATAGTATAGATGAGGATGGGACCCGGCGAGCGGAAATCCCCGTATGGTGCGAATGTTACGGGACGTTTCTGGGAAGTGTATCACTCACACGGATGGAATTGCACTCTTGGATGTTTGCCAAGGTGCTGATTTCGAACAGATCCTGCCTTCTTCTCCACACACACACACACACACACACACACACACACACACACACACACACACACACACACACATCT
>QMIH01000780.1:110729-131952 GCA_003987875.1 Clarias batrachus | reverse complement strand
GAGTGTGTGTGTGTGTGTGTGTGTGTGTGTGTGTGTGTGTGTGTGTGTGTGTGTGTGTGTGTGTGTGTGTGTGTGTGTGTGTGTGTGTGTGTGTGTTACATCCTCTGTGCTGTCCTTGACCACTCGAACGAACAATCCTGTTTCGCTACTACAGCTGAAGAAAAAGAGGGGAGAAAAAACTTGAACGATATTAGCCATCTGCTCCAGTATGGGAATACACAGTATAGGAAGTATAATTCACCGTCCATCTGCACGCACACGACACACATGTGTTGGAATGTTTGTGCATGCATTCCTATATACGCATGTGTGTCGTGTGTCGTATATATATATAAAATGCTACGCGGGTGAAAGTGGAGCAGAACTGTATGTGTGTGTCTGACTGTATTAATAGCCAGGGGTTTACATGCACCGTGTATTTAATTAATAATACTTAGTCCAGCAATTCAGTGAACTTCTTGTTTCTTTTAGGTGGGGTCGCAGCATTTGTTACGACTCCTCTGGATGTGGCCAAGACGAGGATCATGCTAGCTAAGGTGAGAGTATACTGTAGCGAGAAGATACAGTACAGACCAAAAGTTTGGACACACCTTCTCATTCAAAGAGGTTGAATTTGTATTATGGCAAGAAAAAAGCAGCTAAGTGAAGAAAAACGAGCGGCCATCATTACTTTAAGAAATGAAGGTCAAGTCAGTCGGAAAAATTGGGAAAACTTTGAAAGTGTCCCCAAGTGCAGTCACAAAAAGCATCAAGCGCTACAAAGAAACTGGCTGACATGCGGACCGGCCCAGGAAAGGAAGACCAAGAGTCACCTCTGCTGCGGAGGAGAAGTTCATCCGAGTCACCAGCCTCAGAAATCGGCGGTTAACAGCAGCTCAGATCAGAGAGCAGGTCAATGCCACACAGAGTTCTAGCAGCAGACACATCTCTAGAACAACTGTTAAGAGGAGACTGTGTGAATCAGACCTTCATGTAGAATATCTGCTAGGAAACCACTGCTAAGGACAGACAACAAGCAGAAGAGAGACGCGTTTGGGCTAAAGAACACAATAAAGAAAACTCGCTGAATGAGAAGGGGTGTCCAAACTTTTGGTCTGTACTGTATGCTATTCCATGGCAGTGGTGCTTGGTCCCGGTTGGGAGTATTTTGAAGTGCGACTTAGATTTAAACAGAGTGGTGGGAAAAACAAAAAACATCACATAAGCCTCACAATTCTTCGGGGCGGACAAGCCTTGCTAATGAGGAGGATCAGAGCCGATTGGCCAGACTTGTTGGACAGTAACACAATCACTAAAGCAGAAAAACCGCTCAGAACATAATGCACTTCAACGTACATTGACTGCTGCTTGGTGTAAAGTTGCACACAATGTGGCAGATTCATGTGTGAAAATGTTTCCTCATGCTCCCAGAACCACTTTTTTGAGTCCTGCAATACTCCTGTACCATCAGGGAATTTAGTGATTTAGTACATTCAGGTCGTCAGCTGACTTCATTTTATTGCCACATAACCTTGCTGAGCCTAGAACTGAAGAACTGTAGCGACTCCAGATCACAACACTGTCTCCAGAGTATCATGCATGATGGGTGCATCGCTTCATGCGCTTCACTGCTTAACGATTGCTCAGGAATAGGGTCAGTAGCGTCTGTACTCATCAGACCACATGACCTTTTTCCATCACTCCAAGATCCAATCTTTATGCTCACACAGCTGCTTAGTCAAACTCCTGTGAGCTCCCATCACATTGTGTGTGTGTGTGTAGGGAAATGCTTTTACTTTCATTATTTAACATAGCTCTGGTTTTTACTGTAGATTTTTTTTCACCAAGTGTTTAAGTGATGTCCATTGAAGTGATGTTTTTTTTCCTTCTTCTTCCACAAAGTTATTGGTTCAGCACACTGCTTCCAGGTTTTAATAATGTGTTGAAAGGTTCTTAACCCAATTCCAGTACCTTTAAGTCTCCTTAGTTCTTTGCTTTGCTTGATGCGGCCAAATAATTTGACCCTTCGGAAACGGCAATTTAAAAAAAAAATTTTATTGTTGTTGTCATTGTTTTTGGCGAGTCAGTGTATGTAGATGTGAAAATATGACACTTGTTTAAAGTGTCGTCTACTGATGGCTCACAGACAGGGAGAGAAAGTTGAACAAACAGAAATCTCTAATGCAGACAAACTACGAACAGATGCTCAGATAGTCAAAGAAATAGAGCAAGACAGAAAAGAAGGAGCCAAGGACTCGAGTGACGCACACCCTTCATCTCTCCTGTCCGTTTGAGACAAAAAAAAAACAGTGTGTGTTCATGCCTGACATTCATTCAAACTGTAGATGTCAGAGCAGTCTGAGGCCTACGCTCACAACAACAACAACAACCAAAAAAAAAAAAAGTACACTCTATTCAAGAGCCTTACGGGGCCATGCATAGTTTTGTCTTGACGCCGTGCTTACACACCTTAAACAGCCAGCTCAACTTTTTTATCTTAGCATCAGGAACTGAAGAAATGTTAAAGGAGATGTAATGAGGAAATCTAGATTAGTTCATTTTCAGGATTGTAAGAATGTAGGAATTTGATGGTGTTTTTTTCAAAGAGCAGCGGACCTAAAATTAGTCCCTGAGGTACACCGACGTATTAATGCGAATGAAACTGGATTTCTTCCTGATTTCCGACCTAAACATCTGCCTAGAAGTTGGAAGGATTTAAACAGCTGACCATGTGTCTGAGTCATGAGCTTTTGAAACATTTTCACACAACATTCTTGCGCTTTCCTCTTTCGGCTGAACATTTTTAACTATATTTGGTCAACGGTCGTTAACGATATGTATATTTGCTGCCAGCAAATCAAACAGGGTTATGCTGTCAGACTTTATTTGATGATATTTAACTTAAAAAATTTAGCTTAAAAAAGAAATGTTGTCTGTTTATTCTGACAGAAAGCGAGTCGGTGTATTAGCAGGAATCCAGATGTGGTGCTAGATAAAACAGCGCTACTAAAGGGTGGGGAAAAGGGGGCTGGACTTCCAGGGATGTTAGTTAATATTCAACATTTACGGAATTTTTGAACATTTATGGGGTTGTTTAATTTTTTAATCTGATGTTAAAATATCGAGCTCCTTTGCAAAATGCATAAAGGATGGCAGGTCTGTTTTTTCCATCTCTGTCCTCACCTGTTCTGCTTGTAATTTCATCGCACAAGTCTGCTATAAATGAGCTCAATAGGGAATGATTGATGGATTTGGAAATACTTTAGTTTAAAAAAAAAAAAAATATATATATATTTTAGTAAGTCATTTCTAAGAAAGTCTTTGTGCGCTCAGCATTGTCGGCGTAAGTGTCGGTTCCGTTGTGTTGCACCTGCGTCTCATCACGGCGCGTAACGACAGAATGAAGTGCGAAAAAGCAGGAAAGGAAGGTGCTGAGTTCTGGCTGTTCTTTTCCTCCTGTTTACCCTGTTAACTGGAATTCCTCACCTGCGCTAATGAAAGAGGCTTCTTGTACCCGCGCGAGCCTGGCCGAGTGTGTTTATGTGTAAGAGCGCACAGAATCGTAGATCATTCACACGCTCTCGCTGTCTTCCTTTCATAGGCTGGTACTTCTACGGCCAGTGGAAACATCCCTCTGGTTCTGTACGAGGTGTGGAAGTGTCGGGGTGTGTTTGGGTGAGTACAAGCCACGCATACACACCTGCCAAGATAGGCAGTTAAATCGCCGACCGGACTGAGCGCGACTGTCCGACGACAACGATTCTTTCATTCATTCGTTCGCTTACATATACTGTATTTATTCAATAATTTGTTGCCCTGCTCTTACATTAAGTGCCTGCGGAAAGTAAGACAAGACAGTCCAGTAGAAATGGACTAGTTTTCTTCTTAACGTAAGAACCTTTCACTCTTCCACGTGTCTCTCCTTATGAGGACATGACATTTTCTTCCGAATTCGTCATCTATATATTTATCCTTGTACCGTATGTAATGTTGGGTATATTTTTTGGCGGACTTCTAGCTGGTTTAAGGTGTTGATTTAAAACTTATAGCTATGAGCTTTGAATAAAGAGAAACATTGCAATGTACACAACAGTAGAGTCCGGGTCTTAGGAGGTGAATCTATAGCTGAAGAATTGCAAACACTTTTTTTGTCTGTAAAACTGTAATACAGGAGTTTGTTCAGTATTGTAATGAAATCTAAAAACATTGTGATACCTATAAGAATATACACACTACCACGTAAAAGTTTGAGATCACTTGCAAATTCTTTGTTTTTGTTTTAGTGATTTATTTTCCACGTTCTACACCTTAACTAGGGATTTCAAAAGTATGAAATAACACATATGGATTTAGGTAATTATTTAATAACAACAGCAGCAGTCAGTTGTTATTTTAAGACATCGGCTTTCTGGAACGGTTCTCGTAAGAACAGTATTTTGTCGAGTGCGTTTGCAAAACCCATCAAGCTACACGATGATGAAACTGTCTCTCATGAAGACCTTCCCAGGAAAGCGAGACCAAATCTCAGCTCTGCTGCAGACGAGAAGTTCATTTAGAGTCACCAGCCTCAGAAATCGCCAATTAACAAACGGCACCTCAGATTAACGCCGTTATGAAGCTTTACAGAGCAGAAGTAGCAGATATACATCTCAATATCAACTGGTCAAAGGAGAATGTTGTGTATTTTTGATAAACGCCTTCAGCATTGTTTTACAGTGTAGAGAGAAATAAAAATCGGACCATGGAGTTGGAGAGTGATCCCAAACTTTTGAGCTGTAGCGTACTGTATATTTGCACAGATCTGCAAACTCTGGGGGGAAAGAAACTTTTGCGCAGCGAAAGTGCCTTGGACAGACACTCGGTGGAAGAGCGCAGGCCCTCCTGCAGCTGAGTGCCTCGTACAAATTGGCCAGCTTCAAAGCTGTAATTATGGTAATGGCTCCATTTGCAGTCGAGCCAGAAAGTGCTTCCATATGTTTAGCTCCGCCCCTAGGGCTCGGGGTCGAAGCTCCCGACTGCACCATTCAGAACAGTCGCAGTCGAGGACTGGGCGCCGCATGAACTCGTATTTTCCCAGGATTTAAAAAGGTCGCTGTTAATCGTCCGATCCACGATCCACTACCCTGAGCGCTAGGCATGCTGGGAAATCCACTGAAAGATTAGTCATTTAACACCAATAATATATGTTTAATATAATTGTAGATAAATATGTATCATAAGTATATATGACTTAACACCATGTATCTGTATATGTAAATATATATAAAATGTTTGTTTGTTTGTTTTTTTTTATTTCTGAAACGGACAAGTCTGTGATGTGTAACGTTCCCGTATTAAAATCCTTCCTGCTTTGTGTATATGGCCACCATATGTTGTTGTAATTGCGAAAAGATCTGCCAGATGATGCTACAGGTACAGTACTCTCCTGAACATGTCGAAAAGAATCACAGTCTACCTAAAAGTCCACAATGTTGACATTTTATGATATGAAGTTGATTTATGTACAGTGTAATCACAGTGCAATTGTTGAGAGAGAGAGTCAACATTCATTTCCTTAAAAGGAAGTAAATGTTGATGTTCCTCATGGTTCCTATCTTGTCTTTGCTGTTTTTTCTGCCTTTACATTGTCATAAATAAATAAAAGACCCTTGTACAGAACTGGAACCGGGTTTAAATATATTAGGAAAAAATGTATTTAAAAAAAAAAAAAAAATTATACATGCCTTGTACTGGATAGCAAAACTATATATTGCTACCGAACTGTATATTTCTATGAATGATACGATTTTTCTGCCTTCGGTATGCATTGTTTACTATCCAATATTATGCATGCTAAATGTAGAGAAGATGTACCCGTGTTTGTATAACCCCAGCGTCGAGGCAGATCCTGTTCGCTGCCGTTATTTCAAGCCGGGATTCATGCTTCTTCTTTCAGACGATCCTTCAGCGCCATGTAGAATCTTCATGTCAGTGCTTACCGGGTCGACTTTTTCGACTTGATTTAAAAAAAAAAACGTCTGACCCGCAATTGAGTCATGGCTCAGATCAGGTCCAGGCCTCTATGGGAAATACCGACCGGTTATACAGTCATTAATTTAGGTCCTGATTAGATATGCCAACTCATAACTGGATGTGATAACGTTGGTTTGAGTCAGCGAACAGGTGCAGGAAATGTGAAAGTCGAGAACTCTGACTCACTTGACCTACCGCCAAGGAGCACAGAATCCGAACGGAAAGGGCATGTCTAATAATAATTAAAGCTGAAGATTTCCTCAATACAGCTGGCTGTTCGTATGTTCCCTCAAACCCAGGATGACATCATGTTTCTTTTTGCTTTGAGTGAAGGGGTCTTTTGCTGTCATCACAGTCCGCTTGGAATCCCTGACTGTCTTTCCACTTGGCGGGATATATATTTTTCTTTTTTTTTTTTGTATGCTATCTGACCTGGTGGCATTAGACTGAGGCTGAGTTTCCATTTAACCGCCGCTGACTCAAAAGGCGATACAGCATGTAGCCCCTACGCATACTGTATACACCCTCCATGCCTACCCTGTTCCAAGACGATCTTGAGCACTAACAAGCCGAGGCGAGCACGTCGAAGGCCTGCAAACACATGATCCGGAAGATTCTGCAAATGGCCTGAATAGTTGAGAGATAGCTGCCGTGCTTGGCACCTTGTACAGCTTTGCAGTTGACAAAACTAATGTATTAGTGGGCATGCCAGGGTCACTCGTGACCCTCGTTCTAAATCGAGGCTTGTAAACCGCCCCGTGCCTTGCTTTCTGACCTTGCTCATGTCACCCACCCACCCTCCAACTCCAACAGGTGTTTCTTCTTCTTTTTTAAATTTTTTTTTTATCATTTTTTTTAGGGCTCAAAGCGAGAAAGCGTTTTCAGTCAGACACATGGAAGAGGTTCTGCGGAAAAGATTCGGAACGGGTTAAATATACAGAGATATAAAAAGAGACAGGCGAGGATGAGGAAGACAACGGGTGTCAGAGAGAGAGAGAGAGAGAGAGAGAGAGGGGTGGGGGCGGCTGCAAGCTTGAGGGACGTGTGTGAATGTCATCTGGCTATCCGTCATGTGGAGAGGCCCCGAGGGCCAGCGCTAATACCAAAAGCAGCTGTGTGGAAAAGAGCCCCGAGGGGGAACGGACGCACTTTCATGGCCCGCTGCATCCTCCAGAATCAACGGTGCGCATTCCTCCCTGATAGGAACTTGAGCTTCCCAAAAAACAACAACAACAACAAAAACATTTGTTTTATTATTGCGAGGACTTCTTACAAAACATGTCAGATGTTAGAGGAGGGAATCCAGGCATGTCAACAAATGAGTAACTCACTGGGCCTTGCCTTTTTTTAAATAATTTTTTGAATCTTTAAATGATGCAGCAGGTACTCATGATGCGTCACAGACCCAGCTAGACGCACTTTCAGCTTCCCTGCCCCCCTTCTTCTACTTTCCTAAAGTATGCCGGTAGATGCCTTGGCGATTCTATATTGGCCCCAGGTCTGAATACACGTGCATGATGCCCAGCAGAATGGTGGTGTTTAACCTCGACTCGCACCCAGCGTTCCTGCATTAGGCCCCAGAGGAAAAATGAATGATTTTGTTCCACACTACTTGACTTCATCTTTGCTTTTTCGCAGGCTCTTCGCGGGTAGCATCCCCAGGATGGCCTTCATCAGCTTGGGCGGGTTCATCTTCCTCGGCGCTTATGAAAAAGTGCGCCAATTGCTCCTATAGGACTTTCGATCGCACCCTGATGTTTCGGGCTGTAAGAAAATTTTTTAAAATCCCTGTCTGATCGTAAGCCTGAAGCACCAAAATAAAAGGTCTTGTACAGGGTGCTGGAACACCTGGCGCTTGAGGACTCGCCAACTGAACAATTAGCATTCCTGATCATCAGTGCACTGGATATAATGACTTTGCAGGTACTTTTTAAAGCAGCGCTGCCGCCGTGATCACGTTCAGCCTGGAAGTCTGCTGTTTTACAGTACATAAAAGTTATTAAAAGAGTTTTATTAAAAAAAGCATGGTCATGGTTGTGATTTATTTTTGAAGTGTAATGTAACCGCAACGCACTTACTGTATATACTCTATATTCTGATCCGATTGATTTAGCTCTACTGTAGGTCATCATAATATAATCTGTTCTCAAAATGAAGCCAAACTTCCTATTCTCCGCAAGCAGCAAAACATTTAATAGACTTCACTGTTTGGTTGCCAGCATTTTTCCAGTGCGTTGGAGGATTTCATCAGCGCATTGTGCTTTTACACATGAGCTCAGAACCCCTAAAATAGTGCACTTAATAGTGAACAGGGTGCAGATTTCTCAGGCAAACATGCTTTGGATTTGGGCCGGATTGTAAACCAGGGTTGTGAGCTTTGTTCTGAAAGTTTGAGATATACTTCATTACTCCTTAACTTTGCACTACTGTTGTATATTTAGAAGCTAATTTTAATAAAGTAATTCAACAAACCGAATTCACTCCCTGTGGAAAACTCTTGGCATTTCCTAGTTGCTTCAAATGCAACGCTAGCTAAGTCCGTTGAAGGTAGTAAAGCTTAGGTTACTTTTGATCCACTATAATGATCCAGATCTTTCTAGACGTGTTTATATACTGCTCTGAGACTCTGAGAATGAGTACTTTATTAAAAGTAAGTGCACTTAGTGGTGGAGCAGCTATAAGCCAGGATTGCGCAATTTATTTTGGTATAAATTCCAAGTTCCATCCGTTATCTTTACCACTCACGCTGTATAGGGTCACTAGGGGAACTTGGGGAACCTGGGGCAAGTTGCATGCACATACCCAGGCGGTTTGGCGCGCCCACAAAAAACAGCCCGGACGTGAAAGCCGATCTCCCAACCCTGGAGGTGCCAGGCGACCACAATGCCAACCATTTTTAAGATAAATACAAATTTTCATCTCACTTACACCCATGTCAAGAAGTTTAACCCAAACATCACATAGCTGAAGTTATGCTTTATATCATTACATAATTATTGACAGCTGCTGCGTCTTGAACCTGACTTATGGCTCCCTTATGTGGGGACCGTATTAATATATGTTTTAAGCACTGGCACCATTTTGACATAATAATAATAATAATGATGAGAGCGCTAACAGGACACACATTTAACATGTGGATCAGAACTACAGCCGTGGCTGAAAGTCTTGAGAGTGACACGAATATACATTTACACAAAGTCTGCTGCTTCAGTTTTTAGATCTTTTTGTCAGATGTTGCTATGGTATACTGAAGTATAATTACAAGCATTCCACACGTTTCAAAGGTTTCTATTGACAATTACATTAAGAATCAATATTTGCAGTGTTGACCCTTCTTATTCAAGACCTCTGCGATTCGCCCTGGCATGCTGTCAGTCAACTTCTGAGCCACATCTCACATAACAAGTCATGAGTTTCTGAGAAACTCCCGCCTCTTGAGGATCGGCCAATAGGATTAAGGGATTAAGGGAGTTTCCTGGTCATGGCCCCAAAATTTCAATGTTTAGTTCCCCGAGCCACTTTTTTGCCTCATGGCGAGGTTCTCCATCGTGTTGGAAAAGGCATTGGTTGTCATCCAACTATTCTTGGATGGTTGGGAGAAGTTGCTCTCCGAGGATGTTTTCGTACCATTCTTTATTCATGGCTGTGTTCTTAGGCAAAATTGTGAGGGAGCCCACTCCCTTGGCTGAGAAGCGACACCACACATGAATGGTCTCAGGCTGCTTTACTGCCGACATGACAGAGGACTGATGTGCTGTAAAAGTGACAGGCATTGGATTGCTGAGGACTGGGGTGAAGTCATTCTCTCTGACGCTGATGAATCCCCTTTCTGATTGTCCGATTGTTTTGAATTGGATTTGTTAAACAAATCAGTCATCAGCTGGAAAACAGTAAACAATCTAACCTGTAGAGCTCGGCATGAAGGGCAAAGCTGAATACACTACAGCTCGGAAGTCTGGGATCACTTGCAAGTTTCTTTGTTTTCCATGTAGTTCACAAACAATTTAACCCCTTCACAAACTATTAAAGTTAACCGGAATTCTGACTGTAATGGAGCGGCCAGCACAAGTCTCCGGATCTGTTGTGGGAGGAGCCTGACCGTGTGGTACTGAGGAAGACTCTATCAAGCCAATCCATCTTGTGAGAGAGAAGCACAAGGTGAAATCTCATCAGATTATCTTGAACAGCTACAATGCCGACGGTCTGAGAGACGTTTTTATGAAGGCAAAGTTTGAAGAACACTTTCATCACTTCCATCAAAACCATCATTTCTAACTCTGACTATGTCAGCATGTCTTGTTTTTTTTTTGCTATATTTTCCACTCAGACTATTTTCCTTGGAAAACAATCAAATTTCCAAAAACGATCCCAAACTTTTAAACGGTAGTGTAAAAAAAAGTGTACGTAGCTGTATAATAATCCTGACTCGGGACACATTTAGAAATCACAAGTGATGTTGGGAAGCTGCTCAGTTTACAACTAAGACCAAGCCAGTGGTGAGTCTAAACCAGGAGTGATTTACGAGAGCATCGGTGAAACAATACGGGTAGCGTGCTGTAGCTCCCGGGCATTTTGATAACTTTATGAGGTAGAAGAAGACAAGCGGTGAAGCCATGGAGAGAAACCGTCGTAATAACTGAAACCTACAGTCTACAGGTGTAAACGTCAGCATAGGATTAAATCCTCGTGAGTCATGTTGTAAAATGGGATATTATACGTACATGTTGTCATGTGATGACTGTGCAGTACAGGAGCCGTACAGTACGTCTCTCCATGCGAACAGTGCAACAGTTCATATTTGAAAAAAAAACAACAACAACTCAAGCATGCAAAATAAATAGGAAAATGCGATAATAACGCAAACATTTACTGACCTGAATTATCAACAGCCGTAGCATACTTTAGTGGCATTACTTGTTTGATCATAGCCCGTTCTAGCAAACAAAGCATTAGTGAACTGTATCTGAGTGCACGTTAGTTCAGTTTAAATATTGACCAATGTTAAATCCTGATAGAGAGCTAATGTTCTCATTGCAACGGAACTAAGGTCATGCTTAATGTTTGCTCGTGTAAAGAGCTCGACGACTTCGCAGAAACGAACCCAAGCAACAAGCTGAGAGGTTCAAGAGCTTAAGAACCTTGACTTGTCCTTTTAGTCACAAGGACATTTTTAACTTCTGAGCTTCTGGTGCCTGTTACGGAAATTTGTAGACTGTAACAAAGACTGTGTTCAAACTTTGTCCAAACGTTTTGTGAACTTTTTAGATGGTTAAAGAAAAAAAAGAAAGAAAAAAAAAAAGAAAATTTGCGTTTTTTTAAAAACCTGATGTCGTAATGAATCAAAAAGAATATTTTTTTAGGGCTGTCTAAGTGCAAAAATCTTCTTCAGATCTTTTTTTTTTTATTATTATTGTTAATATAGTACTGTCTAAACACAAAAATCGGATGTTTCTCAGATCTAATTTTATTATTATTATTATTATTTATGTCTGTCAATACAAAAATCTGATGTTTTTCAGAAGTAACTATTATTGTTGTTATTATTATTATTATTATTATTATTATTGTCATTTATGGCTGTCAGAATGCAAAAATGTGATGTTTCTCAGATTGAATTTTCTTCTTCATAATAATAATATTTAGGGGCTGTCTGAAAACACAAGAATGTTTTTCTGATTTTTTTTTGTTATTGTTTAGGGCTGTCTAAATGCAAAAATCTGATGTTTTCGGATCAGATCACACACTTTTATATGTGGTCCAAAATCGGATACATATCCAATACGCGGTCATGTGACTTGAGAATGAGAACATTCAGATTGGAATTCATGCGAACTTTTGCACTCACTGATGTCATCAGTCAGCACCTGCAGCGTGGGGATTTCACCCCTGTGCTAGCAACAGCTGCTAAAACAGCTAAAGCAATGCGTCTTTCTTCCTTCCTCTACTGGACCTCAACAGATATGATCGATTATCTGCTTTCTGTCCTCCAGAGCAAAAACTCAGGCATACTTTCATTAAAATCGCATCCATTGTTTGAAATGAATGAGTGAATGCACACGTATGACCAAGATGTGCACATAGGTGTCGTTTCAGTGGAGATGCATCCACATTAGAGTCACTTGCAATTATGAATGTGAGCCTTCATGACATGCAAATCAGATCTGAAAAAAATCTGAATTAAACAATACGGCTTGTAATGTGAACGGAGCCTAACACAACACTAACATCTCTGTGTTTTAGTGACATCAGGCAAGTGATACTTTTTTCTCATCAGTATAATACTCACTCTACAAGCACGCTTTCTAATGTAATATTGTTTCACTGAATATTACTCAGGGACTACATTATATACCGCATTGTTTCTGAATTAAATAAAATGTTGATTTATAAAGTGTGGATTTATAACACAACAATACATGTAAATTGTGCCTTTCTTAATTACATAAATAAAATCATTGTTAGTGCTGTGTGTATAAGAGAAATAAAACACAATGTGATGTGTTGGTGTGTTAACTAAAACTCTGCATTGCGACGGCTTGTTGTTGATTATTTTTCCATAACAGGATCCTCACCTGTGCTTTATTACAGATTAAACCATTAATAAAACTACTGTTTTTTTCATTCATTTATTTATTCTGTATTAAAAAACTAAAAAATGTATTAATAAACTCGATGGAGGGAACAAAGACGACAGAAGTCAAAGAGCAAGACTGTGATTTTAATAGACATGTCAACTTGCCACGCGTCAACATTCTCAGCACTGCAAATGTACAGCCGTTCAATAAATTAATCCAGGGAAAAAAAGGAAGGTCAAGAAGTCGGCTACTCCACACGAGCTACGGTAAAACCTTTTTTAGCCGGTTAGTGAAACTCTAGCTTTGTAGACTAGACTAGTTAGTCGGGTAACAGAGTGACGGACATGCTAGAGCGCTAACTAGCTCTGACACAGAAAACAGAAAATTATTCCCTCAGTTTGGTTTCTGTAGAAGAGAAAAAAAAAACAAGCAAAATGAGTAGGCTTAAAAAGCCTCTGAGGTTTCAGTTATTTGCTCAGTACCTGTTATTTGGTTTAAAGAGGCTAGAGTTAGCATTAGCTAATGAGGCGTTTAGTAACGTTGACGTAGCATTATCTAATGGTGTTTACTGTAGATACTGGCCGTTCCCTGTGTGTAGACATTGAAACACCGGCTAAGACCGATAATGATGCCCTTTCCTCATGTAAGTAATGTTTATCTTCATCCCTTTTGTCATGCGCGAAGATATTTCTCACAGTGTGTTGTGTTTTGTTTTTTGTTTGTTTGTTTGTTTTTTTCCCCCAGTGTTTTTGGTACTTTTATTTTCTCATAGGTGCCCAGATTATAAAATTTACTTAATAATAAAAAAAAACCAGTCAAACAATTTAAATTTAAACCAGAACCGTACAGTTTAGACAGACGACTGGGTGACTGCTAGCATTTGGTGTACCTTTAGTAAACGGAAGAGCTGAATTTCCTCCCCCCCCCCTAACTCCTAAGATTTAAGGCTGTGCAAACGATGAAAAAAAAAAAAAAATCACAGTTTTATCCAACACAGTCAGTAGGTCTCACCTGCGGGAATGGTGAAACCGGCTACTTAAACATTTCTGTATTTAATCCTAGTGGAAAAAGTATGAAACTTTCCTATGAAACACGCAGTTAAATTTCTGTCAGGTCTCATCTTATTCCTACCAAAGTGCTGATTTGCGTTTCGTCTACCATCCCCCCCCCCTTCCTCGCCCTTGAGCTTATCGTACCGTACTGCGCCTAAACAGTGTCACCAGCAAACGCGAACCGTATCGTTAAGGCCGTAGCTGAAGATTGTAGCGTTTATCTCAAATTCAAGTGCGGGAAAAACGTTTCCGTTTCGCCGAAGTAGAAAGAGTCTCGGCTCCTGAGACACGGACGACAGACCCTTTGTTCATGCTGTAAGGCACCGGGGCTGGGAGGTTTATAAAAAGACAGGGAAAAATAGCATCACTCTGATCGGACCATGCACAGAATAGATTCAAATACTCTTCTGTAAAAGTTATATAATAATAATAATCTATATATAGATATATATATATATATATATATATATATATATATATGAAAACTCTTATGTACAATTTAAAGTCCAACATTATAGCACTCTGTTGTATCATACAATATTCTCCCTACATTAACATGCTTCAAATGCAAGTCACATTATTATTCATTTTTAATAATTTTGCAGCGGTGAACGAAGCCTCCCTTAGGAGGATTTAAAACACTATGTACAGGTGTAACGCTCGGACCGGGGCACGGACGGCCCCTTATTCAAGCTTCGCCTTCAAACCCGGACGCCTAGACTCCGCGATCGGACGCGGGACGAGCTCCACGTGCGCCCCTCGGTGTGAGGTAGCAGTTCACAGTGCAAACAGGATACAAAAATAGCAAATACGAAAGTTTTTTCTTTTCGCTTGGTACTCGGCGAGGTGCTAGTCACTAGCCCGCCTGAGGGGGGCGGTCTCACTCGAGTGCGTGTGGCCGTTGGGTAAGAGAGTCTTTGTGAGCTCAGCATCCGTGCAGGAAGAGGAAGTGGAGCTCGGCTTTATAGGGCGATGCTGGCTCTCACTCGGAGACGAGGTTCCCGTCCTGCTGGCCACGGATCCTGAGGCGGGGAAGAAAAAAAACAAAAAAACAGATCAATTGAAGCAGTAGTCTGTCAACTGTTTTTAGTAATTAGTAATCTATTTGCAGAAAGATCGTTAAAGCTTGAGGGAAACTTTATAATTAGGTTAATGTTGGTTTTGTGGGCACGATACAATATGCGGCTAATTGGTAATTATCAAAAGATTTCATTTATGCCAGAATTTGTTTGCTTTTCGCCTGTAGTCTTACCCTCAATTTTAGTACTCCTGACCTAAAATTTAAAACATATTACACTACAACAATATAAACCACTTTTGCACCGATTAAAAAATACAGCGCACCTGCACCACTGCCTCTACACTCCCTGTCCTGTTCCCTCACTCAGCCCTGAGGCCATGGAATGTACCGTTCATGCTCTCTGTGTTAAGAAAAACCAAGCCAAACTAAATCAATCTGATGTCAGAACAGAGAGTTCCTTCATCGAGAGATGATGGACGGCGAGAATTCCGCTTGTGGGCGGAACACAAAGAATCGATCCGAGTTAAAGTATGACAGGCGGATATTGGGCAATGAGCCTCTGCCGGTCGTTTTTTCCTCTCTCTCGCCGCCCTCACCTTTTCTATCGCTGTGTTTCTTGTGCGACGTTGGCGTCGCCTCCTTCCTGACGCCGTTCGGAGTGCCGTTACATTGTCCCTCGGGTGCCTTGTGGCTAACGAAGGTCGACGGCGGCGGAATCTGTTGGTACTCCATGCCTGGAGGGGGTACGATACCTTGGCAGAAGTAGTCTGGTGGCCTGGAGTAACTGTTACCGTTTTCCATGCAGTCAGTACACAGGACTGGAACGTCAAACCCACCTGAAAGGTGACGAGTAAGCGAAAGAAACATATTCATTAGAATAGAAGGAAGCCCCTAAATTAAACCTCTAACCACCCTACACTGGGGTAAAGACGGCGTACCGTTACTGTGCGTGTGACCGCTTGGCTGGGATCCTCCGCTGGACTCCACTCTTATGCACACGTCCTGCCTCTCAGATAGCGTCCCCTGTGAGGACAGGTAGCTTGGGACATCAGGAGGAACGATGGTCTCATCTGGAGGGGAAAAACAACACAAGGAAAAACTTCAGCCCTCGAGTCTTTACCCCTCAAAAGACGAACGTCTAGTACGTCTACTCGTGAAGTGTTTTACCACGCACCGGTGTTGACGCTGCACTCCTCGCTCTTCTTCCTCGTCTGGTAGATGATGCACACCCACACCAAAGAGGTCGCCACGACGCTCGTCACCACGGCGATCACGACGATGCCTATGGTGACCGCCCCCGAGCTGGCGTTCACGTGGCAGTTGCCACCAGGACGTGGGATAACAGTCAGGCTGGACTGGGCACGCTCGGTGCCCAGAGGGTTTGACATGACGCACGTGTAGCGGCCGGCGTCCTCCAGCGTGGTGCTGCTGATCACGAGAAGCTGGTTGGCGTGGGTGAAGTGGTGGCGCTCGCTAGGTTGCAGCGGCTCACCGCCGTGCAGCCACGTGATACGAGGAGGAGGGCTACCCATGGCTTTACACTGGAGAGCGACCGCCTCGCCTAGCGCCACACTCCTGTCCTCCATCCCTTGCAGCAAGTGGGGCATTTCTAAAGGGAAGACCGGAGGACACGGGTAAGATTTTCAATTAGCCAAAAACAAACTACTAAGAGTTTTAATTGAACTTCAAAAAAAACAAGATCGACCAACGTGTAACGTGGTCGAGGGGAAGTAAAGCTGAAAAAAACATCTTGGTAAACGGGACTATAACTATAATCCATTAACTAAAACTTCCCCTAGTTCCTCAGAAGGACTGCATGCGTCTTTGAACCCAGAAGGTTCCGAGCTACATGTAGTTTGTGCCTACAAAAGATGGCATTGTTTTATTGTGCTTATTATTTACATGGAAATTCCCAATATGCTACCATGCCACAACAATAGCTAAATAAATACACAATTGTGGTTTGAATTTAGAGCAACAAACGCACGTGTAGCGTGCCCAATGCCTTATGATTAGGCGTTGTGTTTCCTGCAGGTAGTTGTCTCAGGCGGGGATTAGTTTGTGCGTCCAACATCCTGCTTTGTACTTGTAACCACAGATTTTGGGACTGTCCCTCAGGCTCGAGAAAAGCTCTCAGATCCCACTGCCTAAGCCCTCTATCATGTCTCTGAGCCTCTCATTGACCTCCTCTATGCTCTTTGACCCCTGACCCTAGAAACAAGGCCACAGCTGCACCAGCTAGACCAAAGCTGAAAACATTCTTTTATGCAGTGGAGTGGATCAGGGGCTTGCCAAATCCCAGCAGCGTTAGAAACCCCACATGACTCTTGCTTGGATGTATAACCTAAACCCGACGGGGCTTTTAACTGTTTCTCTACTGTTTCTGTCAGTGTCTGAACTTAATCCAAACAGAACGTTCGTTCTTCGTCTAAACCCTAAAGAACTCTCGGCGGTCGGTTTAAACCTAAAGTCTTACCCAGCACTGTGAGCGTGACGTTGGCGGAGATCATTCCTGCTGTGTTTTTGGCCGTGCAGCTGTACACGCCCATGTCCTCTGGCTTCACGTGCATTATGAAGAACACGTCGTCGTCGGGCATCACCTCCATGCGCCGCTCGCGGGCTGCCGGGAAATCCGTGCCTCCGTCTTTCTGCCAAGCAACCTGCGGAGGCGGATAACCTTTCGCAGCACACTCCAGACGAGCTTTCGCGCCAGCCCGGATGGTGAGGTCACGAGGGGTTTTCACAAAGGAAGGCAGCACTGTTTGTGAATTTGTGTGTGGGTGGATGGATGGGGAGGAAAAAAAAGCAGCAAATTAGCCATGGTCAAGTATAAACACCAACTAATTCAGCTGGATTAGACATAAAACCATGAAATAAATCAATAAACTGGATAAAATCTCCAAATACACTCAATTTGCATCTTCTGATCTGGCTGTTAGACTGTGTAATGGAGTCACTGTCTGCGCGGCGTTGCCGCTAAATCGATTTGTTCCAAATGAGCTCGGACGGAGCGGGTCAGGAAAGACGGGGAAAGAAACGAGGGGCCACTAATCACATTTCTGTCCTGAACCTGAATAAGTCCTGGTCAGCTCCTTAATTTATCAAATCAGTCCTGAAGGTAAATGCTATCAGGATGAAGTCATCTGAAACGGCAACAACAACAAAAAAGGAGCATTTATGGTTTGTTTCAATTTGAGCTATTTTCCGCACCATAACTACGGGAACCTATAAGAGCAGCAGGAAAACCTGGACTTGTGCTTTTTTTGGCTAGCCGTCCAGGAGGAAGGCTTACAGCTGTATGGATTGGAGAAGCTGTTCATTAATTCAGCGACTGATGTTTAGGCCAGTTGTTGTTCTTGTCCAGGGTTTGATATGCCAGAAAAAAGAAAGAAAGAAAAAAAAAAAAAAACAGCGATTCAATGATGTATAGTGATTCGTGTATCGCCACCGCACTGACTCCAGCATTTTTTATTTCTATATTTTTACATTCGAGGTCGTGAAATGTTGCAGTTCCTCTGGAATGCTTCAGATTTACTCACAATTTTTCAGATAGCACACATTTTCCTGTGCTAATAATTTGCGAAATTTGCTTAGAACAAAAAAGAAATCTGCGAAAAAAAGATAAAATTAAAATTGTGATGGGTATAAAATCACAATGCGTATCGAGTCTGCACTTGGGTATCGTGATGATATCGTATCGGGTCCTCCCTGGCCATTCCCGTCCCTAAGCATTGATTTTGTGTTCCATATCTCACAGATTAGAAATATGAGTAAAGCATATGATAATATAATATATATAATAATAAAACCTACCGCTAATGCTGAGGCGCGCCTTGTTGGAGTAGGTGGAGCCGAAGTGATTGGAGATGACGCACTGGTAGCGACCCTCGTCCTCGAACTTGACGTTGCGCAGATGGAGCACGGTCGTGTACTCCATGATTCCTGCTCCGTCTCTGGAGGAGGAGTGGGCGAAGTTCTCTACGTGTGCATGAGGCAGCGGCTCCTGGTCTTTCCGCCACGTGAAGGTCATGGGCGAGCTGCTGCTGCTGACCGCCATGCACTTTAAACGCACATCTTTTCCCAACACACCGGCTGTGGGTGTCGGATGAACCGTGATCTGAGGTTTGGGCAGGTCTTCTGTCGGTGGAAAGGAAGGAAAAGATTTTAAAGATAGAATTCTTGTGTCCATTTGACATAAATATATATTCTCAAATAAGAGCTTTCGACTACAATTTTATGTAAACATGAGTCTACAATCCGTCCTATATCTCCATGAACGTCAGATTGTGTCAGATCAAACTCTCCTGTAGAGACTGGTCCAATCCCAAACCTAAGATACGGCACATCAGGACAGGAATATGGTATATAACAGAACTTGTATTGTTCGATGCCCACCACAAACGAAACTCTGTGCTGGAGCCTGGAAGATGCTGGTTCCGTTCAGGCTCTCGGGGTGTGCGCATGTGGCGTGGATGCCAGACTGGAGCTCTCGCGCCACCACCCAGTCAGGAAACCAGTGCAGCTGGCAATCGCACAGGAATCTGTCACTTGAGATCTCGCTGGAGACACAGAGGGATTTTTTTTTTTTTTTTTAAGAAACAGAGAATGAAGACACACGGTTTCGTCACTGCAAACAAAAAAATATGCTTTTGTGAACTGGTCTGAGACTCACAGCGTGCGGAGGTTCTTCATATTGTTGAAGGCGTCTGGAAGAATGGAGAGGATGGCATTTCCGCCCAGATTTCTGTTCAGATGTGACAGAGATGATTTTGAAGCGTCCCCAATGTACACACGGTATACAGTATATATACACACACATATTAACACTAATTCCCTGTCTTATATACACATGTACGCCAGGTTTTGTCTGTAAAAAAGTTTACGTTAGCCCTGGCAAAAATGAGACCCGTGTATTTCATGTTACTTCTGTACCCTCGAGCTGATTCCCTGAGACTACTTTGACCAAATGTTCGTCTTGCGAAAAAAGCGAAAAAGGCTGAAGCTGGCTCCGAGATACTCCGAGCAGCTGGCTGAGCGAGCAAGGAAGGGAAAGAAAAAAACAAAAACCATACAGCCTCGCTCTTCTCCTTTTACAAAGACGCTATTAAATTGCTAGCAGCCCTCTCAAGCATCTGTTTTTGGCAGAGTGCGCCAATGTTCGCAATGCATTCTGGGATACTCACAGGTGCTCCAGGGCTTCCAGGCCTGAGAAGGCTTTCTTGGCCACCGACTTGATCTTGTTTCCGAACAGCGTCCTGCGTTTGCAAGAGATGGGACAACGGGGAGAAAGGGGGGGAAAAAAACGGGGAAACGTTTAATAAATGAAATGTCAGAGAGAAGGAGAGAAAGCACAATTAGTGGAGCTTAATCTGATAAGACACTGGAAATTCAAACTGTGCAGAGATTAGGAAGAGGATGAGAGAATGGGGTTCCCACACTGCCCTTCAAAGCTCACTTTTATCTTTATTAGAATGTATCGGTGATGACAGGGCCATGAAAAGAGGCCTCAGACAGAGAAGGGAGCAAGTCGGAAGCTTATAGATTGGTAAGCCGGCTTGTCATGGGTTGGCTATCAAATGCTAAACAAGCTGCTGGTGACCTTCTAAGAGGTTAATCCCGCTCGTTCGTGATATACAAGATTTGAGGACCCCCAGGAATTTCTTGGGTACCTGCTCGAGTCGGGTCTGGTACCTGACTGGTTTCTATGTCATTCATAAGGTCATTGGGTTGAAATCAAGATTGCGAGTTTTTTTTTTTTGTTGTCATTTTATGGTAGATGAACTTTTATAGTCGTCATCAACAATGGCCTTTTTTTTGTTTGTTTGTTTGTTTGTTTCAGTAATCTAGTTAACCATCAGTCTGTCAAACATTTGACAAATGAGAGTTGAATGTCATCACCGTATACGGTCGTCTCTCTCCGGTTTCAACAAAGACAAGTTGGTCAAACAGAACTAAAAAACACTGTATGGCGCTGTACGACAATTCCCAACAAGAAGTGCTAAGTAGTTTCAGACTAAATGGTGGTCATGCTTCCAGAACCTTGGCCCCGTTCTGTACGATTGCGGTGTTGGCAGGTTGGATGCTATTGTTTGAATTCTGGCTATGCAAGTCCTTTCCTTGGTCCCTCCTCCAGACTGAGACTAAGGCACTCTGTAATGTCTGTCATCAGGCTACGTGTGTGTGTGTGTGTGTGTGTGTGTGTGTGTGTGTGTGTGTGTGCGTGATCTATGACAATGTATGTGACGGCGAGACAGGAACTGTCAACTCCTAACAGAAAGAGACATCACTTTCCCTCATCTCCTTTGGCTGATAATCACCGGGGCAGCCACCCAGATTCTTCTGTGTCCTCGTCCTAAACCTCCACGCTAGGCTGCTTCAACGCTGCTTCTGCCTTGCCCTGAACATCTGGACTGATCTTTCGTTATTTTGCGCTTGTGCTTAAACTGAGCTTTATTTTTCCCCAGCCTCGTCCTTAACGCCTGCCTTCGGTTCTTGTCTCTTTTTGCATCTTTAATGTAGACAGCATGGATATTTAGCAGCTAGTAAAAGAAGACACATCTGCACCGCCTGGAAAAAATATG
>QMIH01000780.1:67456-108639 GCA_003987875.1 Clarias batrachus | reverse complement strand
TGCCTTCGGTTCTTGTCTCTTTTTGCATCTTTAATGTAGACAGCATGGATATTTAGCAGCTAGTAAAAGAAGACACATCTGCACCGCCTGGAAAAAATATGGTATTATGTAGAGAACTGCAAAAAACTAAACTAAAATTGAATAATGGAAGCAGAGTTGATCTGCATTTAAACCTCAAGCGATCCACGCATGATAAAAAGGATTTAAAATCGTAATCTGCCCAAAGGGAGATCAATGAACTTCATGGAAGAGTGAGAGCAAATAAAGGGACGCTGGCTATTTTCTTAGTCACATCAATGTGGACGAAGGACGAACGATGGGAACAAAGCGACGGCGAAGAGTCCACTCGGTTGATAAAACTACGTACCCGTCTCTCATCCGCATCGCTCTATGGGAATGTCCACAGGCACAAAGCAGGCGGAAGGCCCTTTGATGTTCCTTGCTCTCGTTCCCAGGCCGTCTCAATGGCCCTCTCCGGCAGGAACCTAGTGACTGTAGTGGGATTTTATCCCGGCTGCGTATCACTGGGATGAAAGGAGTTGGGCAGGGGGCGAACGTAGTGTTTGATGAGGCCAGATGCCCCTTCACCTTAGCATTTCACACCCTCAGGATTAATTGGCACAACTGCGGGGACTAGACGGAGCTTGCTCAATTCGCCACGGAAAACCTTCTTAGAAGTCCCTCCAACTACTACTGTCCATCCGAATCCACTCTTAGTATCCAAACGTTCTCTTCCAAAGCATGGAAAGACCACGGTAGCCTTTGTAAGATGTTACGCCATGCTTCTACTGCGCAGTGAAAAGATAGTAATGCAGGTTTAGCTTCTGTGCAGGGCATGTGACGATGAGTTTAGAAAGAAGTTCTGCTTGGACGTGACTTTCTTCCCTTGGTCACATAGCTCAAATTACTGATGATACGTGCTCTGTTAGATCTACTAAAAATACTTTCAGTACTGGTCTTGAACAAAACTTAATCGATGTCAGTGTCTTTCACTTTAGGATGCCGCGACTGTTTCTGAGAAAAGTTGACCCCAAAGTCTGGTTCATTTTGATCAGTGGGAACACAATCGTTCCATGCTCAGGAACCACTTGAAGAGGTGATCTCTGGCACTTATGGAATCAGACATGGAAGCCAATCGTACCTGAGAACGGAAATCTCTGCATGCGTGTGGAAAAGGTAACATCCTTGTTCTGGTGTTTGATGTCTGGTGTAAATACGTAAGTGTACCCAAGAATGGAGCGCAAAAATCAATGCCATTGGGGGAGTGGGGATCAATCGATCCTGAGCACGGTAGGAAAATCAATTGGGCGTAATGTGGAAACACTCTACGAATCATCAGACTTAACTTTTAGTTATGTCCCTCATGGCTGCCGCAGTCACATGACACCGAGTTTAGAAAGAGTTTAGGTCAACTTAGCTCGGATTACTGATGCAACACCTCTTTGATCTTTTGAGTTTTCAAAATACAGGGTGGGCCATTTATATGGATACACCTTAATAAAATGGGAATGGTTGGTGATATTAACGTCCTGTTTGTGGCACATTAGTATATGTGAGGGGGCAAACCTTTCAAGATGTGTGGTGTCCATGGTGGCCATTTGGAAGTCGGCCATCTTAGATCCAACTTTTGTTTTTTTCAATAGGAAGAGGGTCATGTGACACATCAAACGTGTTGGGAATTTCACAAGCAAAACAATGGTTTTAAGTTACGTAAAAATGCTTGGTTTTAACGTAACTTTATTCTTTCATGAGTTATTTACAAGTTTCTGACCACTTATAAAATGTGTTCAATGTGCTGCCCATTGTGATGGATTGTCAATGCAACCCTCTTCTCCCACTCTTCACACACTGATAGCAACACCGCAGGAGAAATGCCAGCACAGGCTTCCAGTATCCAGTAGTTTCAGGTGCTGCACATCTCGTATCTTCACACCATAGACAATAGCCTTCAGAGGACCCCAAAGATAAAAGTCTAAGGGGGTCAGATCGGGAGACCTAAATGGCCCACCCTGTATAAAACTACCTTTGATTCTTGGGCACTTGAGCAACGGAAGCGCCACTCAAAGTATCTGATAGATCGGAGAGTGGAGACAGGACACCAGTTGACCATAAAAAGATACTCGGAGCAAGCCCAGAACAAGCAAGCAAAAATCTATAAATACTAATAATGGGATGTCTGTCGAATTCCACCCAGACGTTAAAGAGATCCAGTGCAGATTTTAAAGTTGCACATACAAAACAAGAACCTGTCTCAATACGAGTCAACAAAATTAGTGAAGTTCTGGTTGTTTTTCCACCACGATGGAACTTTCAGCTCAACATGGAACAAATGCTTCGAACTCATCTTGTTGCCTGGTCTAATCATCTGCTGATTGGCCTTCTGGCGCAAAAACCGGCTGCAGCAGCTATCCTCAAATCCCGTTAGCTCATGCTGCTCCCAGGGTTACACAGGAAGCTTTGGCACTCGACCTATGCTCGACGATCTCCTAGTGTCTGTCCGATCGAACTCTTGCTGCTCGCAAATCTCTCCAGAAACAGATCTACAGTGACTCAGCCCCCCAAAAAATAAGTGAAGTAATCCCAAACTGTCTGGTTTTGATCATGGAGAGAGAGAGGGCTTGAGGTTCACCGGCATGTTCCAGTTACTTGGCGAGATGAGGGATGGAGAGAGTGAGAGAGGAGAGAAAAGAGGATGGAGGGGGGAAAAAAAAAAAAGACTCACAGCTTCCGGAGTTTCTTCAGGCCGGCAAAGGCACCATTGGTGTCCTCGATTGTTCCAGAAATGTCATTGTGGTCGAGTTCCCTATAGACAGACAGAGAAAGAAAGAGACTGAGTGTGAAGTGAGAGTGAGTGAGGCAGTCTTGGCCCTGGCTCAGTTCTATTTGGCAGGCATATGGTTGAGAGTCACAGGTTGAACACACCTGGTCTGAAGAGCTCTTTCCCTCCAGCGTTTTCTCTTTGCCCCCACCCTTGAGCACTTTCAGTCTCTCTCTCTCTCTCTCTGCCAGCCAAACACATTCTTTCCTTTGTGAAGCATGAAGCTGCGGAAAACAGCCATGCACAGGCTAACGCATGCATAATGCATGACAGTTGAAAGCTACTGACACACACAAACACGGAGGCCTCAGAATCTTTCAGCACCATGAAGCTGTTGGCAGGATCATGCCAGACAGAGTGGGCAAGTCGCGACCGCGCCAGCATCGGGATACAAGTTCCCTCGTATCATTGCGGTGTTGCTCCAGCGGGCTCACGTGCTAGCTGAACTCACGCCCTCGTCCGAGCTTCATCTTTAAGCATTTAAACGAAAAGTTTAGGAGAGAAAGAAAATCTCTAAATAATTCCCTTTCGAGACCTGCTTTGTGTGTATGTGCGCCACTCTTTCAAACCCGCTCCTCTAAACTTCCTTTGCGATTTTTTGACAGCTCCCTCTTTCACACAACCCTGGCTCTGTTTCTCTTTCATTCTGCCTTGGCTGCCAGTTTCCTTTTCTTTCTGGCTGGATGGTCCTAAATGAACGGTGGGTCGTTAATGGTGGTGCCCAGGGCCTCCGGTCCACCCCCCCCCCTTCCTCTCTCTCTCTCTGACCCGCCGCATTCCCAATTAAAGCTTGCCCTGCTCCCTTTCATCGCCGCACACTAAAGCCATGATTAGATTAGAACTGTCTTGTCAAACAGTACTGAGATAAAAAGGTAAGAGAAAGAAAGAAAGGAAGGAAGAGAGAGAGAGAGAGAACAAGCAGGATGGCTGAGCGGAGCACAGCAGAATAGCAAAGCGCACACATTAACCGCACAGAAAACTCTCAGCGGAGGCGCAGAGAGGTAGACAGATTAGCACATCAAACAGGAGGACAAGCCGCGGGACGAGGGAGCAACGAAGCGAGACGGACGGGGAGAACGGACAGAAGAAAAGGACGAGAAGAAAGAAGAGGTGGGGGTCAAACAGAGACCCTCTCGTTCCCACACGAGGAGCCCCTTCCCCCATGGTTTAGCCATCAGACGTAAAAAGGGGCGCTAAGGCCAAGGTCTGGCACCCTACTGAGAGAGAAAGCCTTCATGCAAAGGCGTAATTCTTTGAGAGAGAGAGAGAGCTGTAACAAGAGCAAATAATAGTACACAACACAAGAAACAGTAGAGGATAAGTGCGTGTGTGTGTGTGTGTTTGTGTGTGCACGACCCTTATATTTTTTAATCAAGCTTTAAAAAAAGAAAAAAAGAAAAAAGTGCCTGGCTCTCCTGAGATGCCTGGCACAGGGAGCCCGTGCACCCAGGAAGCCCCGGTGGGAACCAACGAGCCAACAAAGACGAAGGAACAGTAAAGAAAAGAGCTTTCATGAAAAGAAACAAAAACCCAAATGGCAGCTTTTCCCGACACGTCCACGCAAAAGAACCGCTTTCGAAGCCATAGCTGTCATTCGAGATTTAGTACCTTAAGAAAAGAAAAGAAAAAAAACAGGACGGCCCAGATCTACACGAAAGCCTCATCTCCACTTGTTTTGCTAAATGCTTAGGGAACATCAGCAGAGACGTGTTTTGAGTGTAGGTGTGTACGAATTTAAAGGCTAATCCGAACTCCAAACAAGTACAGCGGGTTCACTGAGAAGCCACGCCCCCTAAACAAACTCAGTTCTAGTACTTATGACCGCAGGAATCAGCCGTGCGACAGTTTAATCTATAAAATAATACAGAGATGTCTGCTTGTCTTGATGCACGCTGGTGGTCATATGGTCTGGTATGTTTTTTTTTGTTTTTTTTTCCCCACCAAATTTTACAACCTTTTTCAAAGCCATGGTACGAAAGAACATCAACGCTACTCGATGTGTGTAACATAAATCATTCATAAAATGTCTGTGACGTGTTGCACTTACAGTAAGCGCAAGGAGCCGAGACCCCTGAAGGCTCCCTCTGCGATATAGCTGATGGAGTTGTGGCTCAGCTGGAGAGTCTGTAGGTTGGCTAACTTAACGAAACTGCCCTCGGCCAGCTTCGTCAAGTTGTTATGGCCCAGATGCCTGCAAGAAATGCCACAGATCCTCGTTATTAAATATCCTTTTGACTTTATATTAACTGCATTTTTATCGATATACAAGGCGTTGAGATGAAGGAGGAATTAATAAATAAACGAAGCTCACAGCTCTCGCAGCTTCTCACAGAAGCGCCATCCCTCGGGGTTGAAGCTCGCGATGGAGTTGTTGGACAAGTGGAGGTGTAGCAAAGACTGGAGGCCGTACAGAGAGCCACTGTTCACCTCTTTCAGACTGTTGTAGTCCAAATGGCTGCGGGAGCGAAACAAAAAAAAAAACAAACACCAGAGCTCGGTTATTACAGCTAAACGACTAAGCCGGCTGCAATTTACCTGTCAGGGCGCAGAAATGAAGACGGATGGCTCTAAATATGATTTAGCATTAAGGGAAATTTCACAAATTGCACTTGGCTTGTGAACGTCTCGAAGGCAGCGAGTTTGAACTTAAGAGTTCGGTAATGTCTCCCAGATTTAACGACGATTCGAACTACTAAGCCGAGCCCGCGTTTTGGCTTTCATCCAAATTCAGCCTCGTTATAATTAAATACCAGACATGAAATTACCCTAATTAGCAAGACCGAGAACGGTTCATAAAACGAATCAAACTCTATATACTTAGTATGCAAATTCTTTCCCCGGTCTCTATAAATATTCAAAAGTTTTTTGCCCCCCCCATAGAATTGCTAGAAAAACAGAACTGAATCATGTTTATTGAGTGATTTCTGATTTCCGTCAGTACCGTCCTGTAAATATATCCAATTACATCAAAGAACACAGCGCACTTACAGGGTTCTCATGCGTGCCAGGCCGAAGAACGCTCCGTCCGTGAGTTTGCTGATGTTGTTCCTCTGGAGCTTCAACACCTCCAGGTTGGAGAGACCCTGAAAGGTCAGGCCTTCAATCAAGCGCAGCCGGTTCCTGCTCAGGTCCCTGGAGAGACACACACATGGAGACACAGGGTGAAGCCTGGAAACCCATGTAAATGACTTATAAAATATGAAAGATACAGTTTCACATATCACTACTGTCAGAGCTGCTGATCTGGAAAAATAACTAGAAACTTTTGACCAATCAGAATTCTTCAATTAACCTTTGACCAGACAGAATAAATAAATAGACATCTGACCAATCAAAATTTAGAGGTTAACTTTCAACCAGTCAGGCATCATTTAACTTCTTGACCAATCGGAATTCATCAATAAACTTTTGACCAATCGGAATACATCGATAAACATCTGATCAACCAGAATGCAATGACCAATTTCTGACTAATTAGAATTTAGTGATTAACTTTTAACCAACCGACATTTCTGACCAATCAGAATTCATCAATTAACTTACGACCAACGAGAATTCAGTAGTTAACTTTCGACCAATCAGAACACCTCAGTAAACATCTGACAAAATCAAAATTCATCAATAAACTTTCGAGCAATAAGAATTCAGTGGTTAACTTTTGACCAATCAGAATACCGCAATTCATTTCTGCATAATCAGAACTCAGTGATTAACTTTCAATGAATAAGAACCCATCACTTAACTTCTGACCAATCAGAATTTAATGGTTCATTTCCAACCAATCAGAAATCAACAGTGCTGTGGGATAAATCTAGATTCGCTCTTTACAAATATCAAGCGCGTAACAAAAGGACGGCAGTGACATGGAGCCAGTTAACATTCTTTTAGCAGGTGTTCATCCTCCTCCGTCTCATGTCACCATTCCATTAGAACCAACCGATCCCTCCAAAACACACACACACACACACACACACACACACACACACACACACAAGCTCTGGCTTTGAGGAACCAGATACAACACCCAGGTGTGAAGGACTAGAGTGTGTGTAGTGCCTGGAAGCAAAGCGAGACGCAAACATGCCGGTGGTGGCTTTGTGTTCTCCACCCTCCTGCTACACGCAGACGAGAGATACAGTGACCCCCGAGCCTAAAGAACAAAGCATGCCGAGAGAGAGAGTGTAATGGAGGTGAGGGCACCCTCTTCGGATGAACGGCACAGGTGTGAGGTGTACGGTGTGACAACTGAGAGCAAAAACACTTCTTCAGGGAGCCCAGTACCACTTTCAGACGTTTCTGAAAGAATCAGAATTCTTTCAGGAAGGTTTTTTTTTCACGAACTAAACCAGTTTCAGGATTTTTTTTTCCCCACAGAAGCTTGGAGAGCGTTTTCTAGATACACAGGAACCTTTTTTTTTTAATTAATACAGGAACATTCCTGAAAACTCAGGTCTACCAGACCTCAGGATCTAAAGTTGCAATAAACTTGACAAAAAAAATGAAGAAATAAATAAAAAAACTCAGGCACGTCTTCAACAACTGGGGAAATAATTCTCGACCATCGTTGTAAAACCCGAGAGACTTTTACCGAACTTTACCGACACATTCTTTACCACAAGAACCTTGGGATTTTTTTTTTCAAGAGTTCAGGAACTAACTAGTTCAGGATTTTATTGCATAAGCGTCCTCGGCAATGTTTGCAGAACCTCAGGAATAGGTTTCTACCACAAGAACCTTGGAAGTCTTTCAAGAACTAAAGCTGAACTTTCACTGTATCCCTTAATTTAAAAAAAAAAAAAAAACATTGAATGTTATCGGGAAATCGTGGACTTTAGGCATGTTTCCATTACTTTCGGTAGAAACGTAGAAATGCGGAAACATTTTTAAGGAACTTTCCAATGAGGTCTTTTTCTCTTCAGAGTTTCAGGAAAGGTTTTAGATTCCTTTAGACTTCAGATTCCTGGGCCAGGAATCGACAAGCATGGAGCATCCTATACTGGGCAGTGCTAATCCATGCACACACACACACACACACATCTCAGTATGGTTATTAACACCTGAATGAATGCTCTGTAATTAAATTGGTTGTAACAATTTGTTTTCCTGTTCATACACCACACCTTTAATTTCATATCCACGTAGCGCGAATTTTTATTATCCTCCGAGATGTGCGGCTCAAAAAGTCTAGTGTGGAAATCGGTCCCGGTTGATTGATGTATGCAGGTGAATTCAGGTCATGTTCTGTCTAAGGTGTGTACGTGTGTGTACATGTGTGCGTATATATATATATATATGTGTGTGTGTGTGTGTGTGTATACTCACAGCTGCGTTAGTCTGGGAAGCTCGAGGCCTTTGACAGGCAGCTGGGTGAGCCGGTTCCTGCTGAGCCTCAGGACCTGGAGAGTTTCGTTCAGGTTCCTGAACGCGCCAAACTCCAGGTGTACAATTTTATTACTGCTGAGCGACCTGAGCGAGCGAGCGAGAGAGAGAGAGAGAGAGAGAGAGAGAGAGATTCCATACATTACAGTCTAATCTTGAGCAAATGCTTCACCCTGCTCAGGATCAGGACGGATCAGGAGAGTGAGCGTCCCGGGTGAGAATACACTCTGCATGGGACTCAGGTGAAAAATTCCGTGTGGATTTTGTGCACCGAGGCGATTAGACCAAAACGACAGTTTGGACGGATGTTAGTTTGAAATGCTTAACCGTACGTCTAAGAAACCGGACAAATTATTTTCCTTTTTTAAACTTCCAGATTTTCAGAATTCTGAAAAATATCTATCTATGGGTGTGAATAATTTTTAGCATTTTCACCAACGTTACCTCTCAACACATATGCACAGCGCAACTAATTACTGAGAATTACTATCTGTCTCTCTATTTATTTATCTCTGTCTATATATCTGTCTGTCTATCTATTACATGTACAGAAACTTAAGAAAATAAATAAATAAATAAATATATATATATATATATATATATATATATATTTTTTTTTTTAGATAGATATACATTATTATGTTATACAACTATAATGTATAACATAACATATATATAATGCTAATGTATATATACTTGTTACATTGTTACATTATATACATTTTTTTATATATATATATATAAAACATTACAAATCTGTGTCCAATTCTTCAAGGACTTTATCCTAACTATTACTAGATGACCTTCTGACCGTTTGTTAAACGATTTGAAAGACTGAGATCTTTAACAGACATGTCCGGGAAGTCAGACATCACGGCCTGATAAATGTTCCAGTTTTGCGGTGTCAGGAACATGAAAAACGAAGTGCCAGAAAATACGTCAAAAAAAAAAAACAAAAAAAAAGAAAGAAGAAGAAGAAGGAGCACATTGGCAAACACGTGAATGTGGCGGAGGGAAAAGAAAAGAATCATGCTGTAGAGAGAGAGAGAGAGAGAGAGAGAGACAGGAGGATTGACTCACAGCTCTCGGACACGGAGGCCGCGGGGGAAACAGTGTTCTCTCACATCCATGATGTCATTATTACTCAGGTCCAGAGTCTCCAGGTGGGTGAGGTTTCGGAGGCGGCTGCCCTGCACGCTGCTGATCTTATTATGGTGCCTGTGAGAGAGATAAGAGTGCGCTGTTAATATATCTGACACGGTTTATTTGTCATAATTAATACACTGGGAAAGAGATCTGGCCCTCGGAAGTGAACTGTAATGCACAGGAGAGATCCTGGCACACTGAGCGCTTTTATGGGCGACGAGGGAAGGGAGAGAAAAGTCGACGATGATTCTGATATCTGTCCGATTTAGGGTGTTAAAAATTGTTTTAAAAAAAAACAAACCAGGACGATTAGACCTCTAGAGCATTAGGACTGAATGCATGTGACACAAGCCTTTTACTTCTTCATATCTTCAGTCCCTAAAGATAGAATTTAAAGACCAGTAGTTTATGTAAGAGGCTCCGCAGCGACCTCGTTTCCCCTCTCGTCCGTTCCAACCACACGGCATTCAGCGTCACCGGGATACTAATCACCGGCCTGATCATCTGGTCATCATCTGCACCTGTTTCTCACTGGTTTATGCCTCACCTTAGATGATTTGAATGCTTAAATTATTCATAGGTCACTGTGAGGCTTAACAAACATGAAGGCTGGAGAACTTTTCCTCAAGATTGCATTAAAAATGCAAAAAAAAACAAAAAACATTTCTGGCCTTTGGTAAGCGAAATGACGAAACTGGGGAAATTACTCTCAATGATTTCCAGAACAGTAGACGAATTTGTCATTACACAGTACAACAATGCTAACATTAACAATAATAATAATAATAATAATATTTTAATATCAATTGTGGATAACTTGGCTTAGCATGCACCTGAAAACGTCTACGTCATGGTGTAATCGTTTGTCACAGTATGATTATTGGTCCGAGTTTATTTTGTGACATCACAAACTTCAGCTCATACACACACACACACACACACACACACACACACACACATGGCCCCTGAACCCGATGGGCGTCCAGAGTACACAACGCGTCTGGCGTCCTGTCAATGATAACGATACACTAAAAAAAAAAAAATGTCATCGCGTGACTTTGATTGCTGCAGTTAATAAGGTTTTGGCGGAATAACATTTCAGCACTGATTGGCCAAAGGTGAAAGGAAAACATCTGGGATTGTTTAGGGCCAAATTTAGACGCGGAACACATCATATTAAAATGGAAAACATGAATAACCGCACATTAGGAAATTTTCTCTTAATATAGACTTTTTTCTTTTTTCATTTCTTTTTTCTTTCGGTAGGTCGTTCCCAGCCGGTCACAGTGACAGCGCGGCGGCGCGGCTACCATAACAGCCGGCCCTCCTAGGGAATACGCGTGTCGGCTATTTGCGTCTTCTTGTTTCTCTCGCAGCCGTGAGAATCGACTCGGGGCTGGGAATCGCCGCTTTGTTTTCCAACGCCTTCGCATTTGAAAAGCATGAAAGGTCGGAGTCTTTCGGTCAACATCTGGAGCTGTTGGGTTTGCGTCCAGGGCCGGAGAAAAGCGGCGCAAACCAGTAGACTTGAGTACAATATACGTACTGTAACAACTGAACGGAATAGTTACCTAAAGATCCGAGTAGCGGCGCTTAGAACGATCTCATCTAGTCTCACTTATACACACACTTTAGTGTGTTAAAGCTTAACAGTGAGATCTTTCATGTAATATTAATATATGGTAGCTTCAGCTAGATGTTAGATTTCGGTCTAATCCGGCTGCCCCGACGCTAATTGCCTCCGATCTGCTCGCTAATAAGAACGCATAACTATTACGCCTTAACTTCACTATAAGAAGCTTTCGTTACTATATTTAATCCCCGGACTATTTGAGGCCTTTCCCACGAAGACACACACACACACACACACACACACGCGCAACCCCAAAGCCGACTGTTTTAAACCAGAGGACTGAAGAAGACTGACGGAGAGCGAACGAGGCAGAATAAGAGAGCATTCCTTCCACCGCTGCACCTGAGTAAACAGAACGCGAGGGGGACGTGATGGTGGGGGATGAGAGCGCGGGCGTTCCTGTTGCTCCTGGAGCTCTGAGTCTGCCCTGAACAGCAGGTTAAACAGCTGCTGAGATTGTGAAAAAAATAAAAGATTCAAAATACTAAGCGAGAGAGGGGCATGGTCCGCTCCAACACAGAAACCGAACACGCGGTGACTCCAGCCCTCGCTCGCTCGCCCGCCATCTTACTTCCGATCTCTTTTCCATGCGCGTCTGATGACATCACGCATGACCCCCACCGCTTCCCGCCCCTTTCCTCTGATTCATTTTACAGTAATCCGTATGTATGACTGACGGCCCCAGCTGCCGCCCTTCTCTCGCGTTTCAGCTGTGCTGCTCGGTAAAGATAGACTTTTTACCCGGCGTGCGCCGGCGCTTCACGGCAACAGGCCGCGACCCAGGACGAAAAAAGCAACTCCGGCCGGGTTGGGAGGAGGGAAGGGGAGGGGAGGGGAGGGAAGGGGGGTTAGGAGGGGGGGTGATGAGCTCGCCTCGCCTCGCATCCCATCCCGGACCTGAGCGACTGCAAACTCTCAAAACCCACGCAACCTGTAACACAAACCCAATGTCAAACAACTCAACTGCATTTCAGACGCTCGAGCTCATCCACACTGTCAGCAAATCAGTGCGAGTAGGTTTGTTTTTTTTCTGGGGTTGTTTTTTCTCTCTCTCTCTCTCTCTGAAAGAGAATGATGAATAAATGTAAATCAATAAGGTTACACCATGACTGCACAGCCGAGAGCAATCAGGACAGGGATCATTTGACTGCTCAAATGGATGACACATTGGCAGGGGAGATATATTACAGAAAGAGGGAATGTGATACGGAACGATTGATGCGAGCGCGCACACACACACACACACACGGCGTATAGAGCTAGAGATACACGAGGACATGACCTGCAGTGCTGTATACGCACGACTCTCTACACGCGAGTCTTTATAGATTTTGGACGATTATGACTATGGACGGAGGTCATTAAACACATCAGGACATGCTGCTGTCGGAGGATAATCAACGACTGGATGATGCAGAAGTCGTCGGTTTCCTGTTTAGAGCAGTTGTTTTTATGATACGATCATAAATAAATCTGTCAGCGGCGTTCTCATCCGTGCGTGACTGCGTGTAATGTTGGTTCCCGTTTTTACGTTTCTCTCACGTGCCTCCTCACTTTTCGGTCGGAATGCACTTTGTACCTACCTTGTGCATGCATTCAAGCACTGACGCTGGAGACTCCTTCCTCGAAACGCTAACCTCGTGACCGAGCACCTGATCTCATTAACAAGATACAGGTCGCTGTGTAACTTTTCGATAAAGGACAGATCTTTAAGAGTGGCCTGGAGCTTGGGCTAGGGTGTGTGTGTGTGTGTGTGTGTGTGTGTGTGTGTGTGTGTGTGTGTGTGTGTGTGCGCGAGAACACGGCTCGGAAGGTGTTCGCTTACAGATGGAGAGTGACGATGGCCGGCGAGGCGCTGCCAAACTCGGGGATTGATGTCAGCTCATTGTGGTCCAGTCTCCTGGGGGTCAAACACAAGAAGACGGTTTAATTACACGTCGAAACCGAGGCCAAGGTATTTTATCAGAGGCACACGGAGAGCAGAAATCGATGTGGAGCTGCTGGGTGTGTAATTGGTTATAAACAGGAGGTTGATGGGGATGAGGGGGGAGGGGGGGAGTAAGGTCATAAAGAATTTTGATGAATTCTGAGAGAAGCATAGTGAAGATAGAGAGGAGGAGGAGGAGGAGGAGGAGGAGGGCGAGAAAGAGTGAAGCACTCTGGCCGGTGGCCAGCTGCAGCCCCTCTCCGTATAAAATATTTACAGGGCAGGTTAGTGAGTGGTGTCGGGTGATGATGGAAAGTCCTTATTATAGCAAACCTCCTCTTCACTCCCAATTCCCCCCGCTTTGAGAACAATAGCCTCCGACAAAAAGCCTTAAGTGCCCAATAAAGCTGACTGACAGTTGGGCTATGAAATCGTTAACTACCGCACTGTAAGTGACACATGTGATTAAAAGCGTGTCTCTACAGAGCTTCTAAACACCTAGACGTAAAAAAAAAAAAAAAATTGCAGGCGCAAACGATGGCCTGATGGTCCAGGCTTCCTCAGTCTGATGAGGCCGTGTCAGCTCATGTATGTGGAAGAGGGCGGATAGCGCTTTCCTCTCCGAGCGCCGGTAAGAAAGCGCCGGATAACTGGTTAAGCAGCGCTTTGGCTGCTGGGAATGAACTGGCAAATATCAGTCAGCTGTGTGGGGGAGGGTAATCATTCGTTGAATTTCTTCAATGTTATAATAATAACAATTTAAAAAATAGATATTTCCCTAAAGCTCAGGCTTCCAGCATTATCAAATATATTCGTTTTATTATTAAGCTCTATTAAGGTCTATGTATTGTGGTTATTAATGATTGCTAATGATGAGAAATGTTTATTTAAACAGAACAAATCTGTTTTATATCGGGTTGATGAAACGTTCACAGTTAAAAATGTTTTTTTTTTTTTTAAGAATTTCAATGTTTTCACTTTTGCTCACAGTAATGTTCTTTTGATATTAGTAATAGTATTATTATTATTATTATTATTATTACTATTACTTACTCATTATCGCTAGAAACATATATAATTGTTACGGTAAAATCAACCTTTGTTTTGTTTTTTTTTACTCACTATATATGCCTACTTAATGTTTACTTTTACAGTTAAAAGTGATCTCATCTGTTATTGTTATAAATTCATTAGCTTTCGCTATAAACACAGTTTTATGAAACTTTAAAAATCAACCAGTGGCTTTTTATTTATTATATATACTGTATCATCAATGCATACTGTAGTTAAAACTGAATAAAAAGTATAACGTAGGAATTTCAATGTTTATAATTTACACACAGTAATGTACTATTATTATTATTATTATTATTATTTGCAATAAAAATGTATATCTTATTTTTAATAAAACTAAAATATAACATTGTTTTTTTGTTATTCACTATATGTGTGCTTACTACATATGGTGCAAAATGTTTACTTTTATAGTTATAAGTGAGCCAAAGGTGAAAATTGTATCTTCTTCTTGCTGCTATTATTATTATTATTATTATTATTATTAAATTTAGAATAAATTAATAGAGAAAATAGATTTTTTAAAATAAAAACTGACTTTATTTATTCAGTATATTTGCTCACTGTGATTTGAAGTTGAGATTTTTAGTTGATTTTCCGTGACCTTACAGACATTCTGTAATGGGTGCATATCGGCCTTTTACGCTGATCTTAGATCAGATATGGAGATTCCAATCTCTCAAGTTTTGTGTTTTAATGGAAAAAGGTTTCATCGTTTGATTCTGATTATTTCTCGCTTGGCAGAAATGTTGCGTTCCACAGAGACAGCTCGAAGGCGCAGATTTCCACTCACACTTCTTTAAGGTTGGGTAGATTGGAGAGGATGTCCGTATCGACCTCCGTCAGCATGTTGTGGCTCAGGTTTCTGTAACAGAGAGACAAAAAAAAAAAACAATACTGATCAATAAGGACCAAGGACCTAGTGTTGGTGTTTAACATTCTCTTGCCGTGGTCGATCTTCTCTCCCTGATCGCTCTCTTCCACCAACAGCTTTTAAAAAAACAACAAAAGCAGAGCGGTCACTCGGCTGACGCTTCGCTCCGTATCATTTCTCGGCACGTTTTCTAATTTTTCTAGCTCTGATCTGGAAAAGTCTGCAAGCGAGTCTGGCGACGAACCCGGGCCTCCAGCTCTTCCTGCTGAAACTTCGAGCTTGATTAAGACTCCCCTTAACTACCGCTGAGACCAAGTGCCAGATGCACAAGTCCAGACTCAAAGAGTTCGAACTGTGTGTGCAAGACAGCCAGCAGCGACCGGATCAGCAACGAGAGAATGTTAAATAAATAAAGAAATACAAATAACAGGTCATTTAGCCCGACAGAGATGCTCTCATCGGATCTGATCGAAACCTGCAGCCTCGTTGCTGAAGCGGATTAATGCTGTAGCCAAGAAATGCACTAGCACTAGCTTGTTAGCACGAGCTAGTGACATAGCAAATGGGTTTTATTAGGAGCAGATGCTAACCGGATTAATTAGGGGTAAAATTGAGCTGAATCCGAAGACCGAATTATTTCTGTATCTTGTGTCGTTCTACAGAAATTATGCGTTAACGTGTTGCTAAGGTGTGGGCGAGTTTTTTCGTTTGATTATTTTTCATTTTTTTTTAAATCAAGCCTTGAATCTTTAATCTTTGAATCTTTTTTACATCGTGAAGCTCTAACATAACACGGATTTTTAAAAAGACTTGTTCTGTTTTATTTGTTTTGTTACTGAATCACGATGACGGCGCATCTTTTAGCTAACGTCGCTAAGTTGGCTAGGAATCCAGATATAATGTGACATCACAGCTGAAAAAAAAAAATGTATATAGAAATAAATAAACAGACAGATAACCCAACAAAGGCGATATTAGCACACGTCCGCGCGTGGAAGGATTATAGCTACCAGGGTAGGAAACCACTGGCTTCTGCTTTGTGTGTGTGTGTGTGTGTGGAGATAATATCAGAGTGCGATGTGGCCCCGAGGCAGCACTTTGACAAGGAGGTGTGTTATAATCGCACACCAGGCCCTCCTGCTGCCATTGTGTGGCGCGGTGCTAAGCTTCCATCGCCGGTACAGAAAGCAATTACCTAATCATGCTAAAGCAAAGTGAAAAATTACAGGGTTTCCCTCAAATCTTGCCGGGAGGGGCAGAATACTGAAGACAGAAAGAAGAAAGAAAAGGAAAGTCAGGCATGGCTAATCTGCAACAGGGATCAGCGCGAATGTAGGACAAGCTTTTGCGCGGCTAAAAGAGCGGCCATAATGAAGGCTGGGTTGAGCGTGGTAGCGCTCAAAGAGCCTCTGTTCGGGAGCAACGAGCGACTGATGGGTGTCAGATATCCGCCATTTCGGAAAGAGATACAGCAAGAGAGAGTGAGAGGAAGCTGATTTAGTGCAGAAGGCCGTCTGCTGAAGCAACAGTGTCAGGCGTTTGTGGTGGACGGTTTATTACTTTTTAAACACAGCCATCAGACTGGGCTTCGTCATAAATCTTAGCGCGCGGGATTTATGGGACGGATCGCCCGAAGCAGGCTTTCGACCGCTCTTTAATAAGTTTCCTGTGTAGTTTTGTAGATCTTTAACAAATCCTGGATTTTTATAGTAAAGGTGGTCGATATGGTGAAGTTTTCTGTAAGGAGACGTTTATGGAAAGAGTCCAGGATAGCAGTGTTGCCTCACACCTCCAGGCTACAATGGTTTTTTGCCCCATTCCCAAATTTCCTGAAGTGTATGCTCAGGTGTGGGTGTGTGTGTTTGTGTGTGCTTGTGCCATGTGATGGGTTGGGTCCTCATCCTCGCCTTGGGATAAGTGGCATAGACGATGGATGGGTGTCTCAAAGCTGAGACGAGAAGATTTTGAGATTGGAGGAATTGGCGTTTCCACAGCAACATAATTTCAATTCTTCAACAAAGATAAGTGATGAAATGATTTTTAACATCTGCGATAACGACAGTCACGACAAGAACTGTTAACGTAACTACGAGGGGCATCCAAGTCAAACCGGGACTTATGAAATCTCACACGAACGACGACGTAAAACCAACGACTTCAAGCGCAGTACGGTGATGAGACTCTTATTTACAGTAAAACACTGGAACGGTGAGCGTTTAAAAGAGCCTGTAATTTCATCAATAACTGTTTTTCATGAACATTCAGCAAATGGAATGCGAGAACCTTGAAAACTGACGTGAACCCCACCTCCCCTCACTACAATCCTGACCTGACCTTGCTCCAAGCCATTTCCAGAGTTCCTGGGACGCCAGACGGTCCAATCACGGCTCTAGAAAACGTTCTACCTTGATGCTATCCAAGCACTACTGAAATGCTGGAATTAGTGGGGATTATACAGAAAAATCACATTTTTTACAAATTATTCTGCATGATGAAAAGTCCCAAGTTTTGACTAGAACCTGATAAAAAAAAGTGTGGCCCGATCGGTTGTTGTTGTGGTATCAAAACACAAGGTTGTTCCTTATATGGTTGCATGGAGGAGCTTGTTTATTTGGTGTTATGGTTTAGTTGAAACCTAATCCATGAATACCAATGAAGTCAGTTGAATATGCTGAGACATGCCATCTGTGGCGGTTCCTTCACGGTCCTGTATTACTCATTAATGTTCTGTAAATCAGTTACTGCTAAATCACCTTCACACCAAAGTTCTGCCTCGGTAACCCAAGGGTTCTCGAGTTCACAGGGGTTTTAACAGAGCCGCGCTTCAGGCTCATACCGTCTTAAGGATCTCTCCTCACTGGTGGTTTACAACCTCGAAAGGCCACGGGCTCAAGGAGGAAAGGAAACGAGTGTTTATATAACTTTGATTTGATCCGCCCCGGTCACCCTGCTTTGTTTTTCACCGGCTTTATCTTATCTGATGACGTTAACTTTCACACCTACTGCTTAACCCCGAGGTCGTAACTCAAACGGCTGTCGCAACCGCTGGCGTGTAGGCTGAGCAGGACACTCCCGGCAGATCTCAGAGCCGCGAAGCCTTCGTCTGTACGTCTGTTTCATCTGGTGGAAAGAGTAATCTCAAGCCTAGCAAGAACTAGCGAACAAATGGAAGCGATTGAAGCCGTTCCACGGTGAAAGGGTTTAATGTTTAGAGAAGTTCTACCAAGTTCATGGGCTCAAACAATGTCTGAAGAATAGAAAGGTTTCCCCAAGCTAACTGTTTTAGCATCTCGGATCTTTTCTTGAATCTTGAATCTTTTCGTTACTTCGGGTTCCTCAGATTAGAGTACCTCCTAGACATGACTTGTATACAACCAGAACACATCTTTTTGGCTAATCTTACAAGTTAAATGCATGCAACGTTATTAAAATCTGTTGCACCATGTTAAACTCATAATGAAAGCATTTGCGCAGGCTTGCAAAACTTCATCTTGATAAAAAAAAGTGAATGTCAATGCTTCCAAAAGCAAACATCTTTATCGTCCCTTCCATTTGAAACAGTTGGCTTTCACGCCAGATTGCCTCACTTTTGTTTTGCGTCAAAAGTCATAAATACTACGTCTAAACCCTACCTCTGCGTTTTTTAATTTTTTTCTTCTTTTTTTGTTGAGTAAGCTGCCAGTTCCAGGTCAGGTTCATACGTATCGGGCTTCCCAAAAACCACCCAGGCCTGAAAGGAGCAGTAAAGTTTAAAACTGTTCTATAGATGTGACGAGCCGAATTATTTAATAACATTTATTGGAAAGGGGGAAAAATAATCCTGTGGGTATCAAACAGAAATCTCAGGCATGGCATCGGCGAGGCTCTGACACTGAAGTGATCAGTCAACCCTGGCTTCGGACTCCATCAGTCTCCAAGCGCAAACGACCGAGAAAACTTTCTCAGGAAACGACTCGCAGAGGGAGGAAACATTCGCACAGCCATACACTAAAAAAACAGATTGTTTTCGCTGTGCATGAACTGTACAAGTATTAGCATTGTAATTAGTCATTTGGTCTCCATTTCCCTTCGTTAAGAATTGACCAATGACTTCCTATACCAGGAAATGAGCGAGTAAGGGGACAAGAAAGGTCGGGCTTATTTGGACAAAGCCGACCAGACGCCGAATAACTTGTGCAAAAGTCTCAGGCACATGTAAAGAAATGCTGGACTGCAAGGATGCCTTGAGAAAACGAAATCTCGAAATGATAAAGCCTGGGAAACAGTAATTAAAGAAATGGTTTGACAAAGCTTGGAGAATCCTTTAGTCTCAGGTCTCGGGTACAATTTGGGGGCTTTATGAGGAAAGTTTTACTCAGCGTCCTGCAGAACCACACAAAGTTCCTCCGGAGACCAGACTTGCTTTGCACCTGCTTCTTTTCCCGGCATGCTTCCACTTTTTGTTTTTTTGTCCCCAACTTTTAATTTTGTGGTGCAAGACTGTGGTGGTGGGGGGGTCATAAAATTAAAAATCTATAAGTGTGTACTAAAAAGCACAGGGTCCCTTAGACTTTTGCACAGTGCTCTACCATTAAATAATACACTATACGTCTCCGGGGAGCAGTTATACAGCAAGTTCAGCGCCACGTCTGTGCCGATAATCAATAAAAATGTCTCATGTCTTGAAGTCGAGCTGCAGGAACAGCACCATGATTCACGACGCGGTCTGGAGATGGTGCTCCTTATCGGACGATCTTTACGGCTGACACGCCGAGCGTGCACTTCGCTCCTGAGAAGTGTGAAGTGATGGCCGCGACGGGTCTTTATGACGCAGCTGCTAGACAGAGAAGCGATTTAACGCGTCCCCTTTCAGACGGCCATAAACTAGTCAAAGAATAACCCGGGCCGAGAAAGACAGAACACCGGAGTGCCGCTGGCGAGACTGTCGGCTTTGCTCTTTCTCCCTGCATCACTTTCTCTTGCTGGCTTTCCTGTCATAAAGAGTTTTTACAGCCCGGCAACAGGGCTGATAGCGAATCCAGGGGCTTTCTGTCCTAGACCAAATATCGCAGAGAGATACGTCGGATGGATGAAAGCGTCTGCGAAAATGAGAACGTATAAACCCGAGCGAGGCCGCGTTCCCAAAATCCGCACTCTAATGAGAAGTTAATTGCTAGATGATTAACGTGGAGGACTCTGTTTCTTTTTCCTGCCTTGTTGTTGGATCCAAAGCTGAGGGGGGAAAAAAAAAAAATCACATCTTGGGCCCATGTGCACAAACGCTGAATAAACGAAAGGAGCCAAACGCACATGCTGCAACGGGCGAAAGGGTCTGCTCTTGCCCCGGGCACGGAACGATCCGGAGCCACGCAGACGCCAGCCAAGAGTCTGACACGACGCACATACAGAGAGAGAGAGAGAGATAGATTAGGCTTGATTACATGAGCTTTGCGTTTCTTTTGTCTTGTGGAAAGAATCGTCGTTTTACGAGAAGACGGCGTCCAAGATTTATTGCAGAAGATAATAAATACAGCTGCGCGGGGAAAGCGAGGGATCGATGCAGAGTTTATTATGCTTGCGAATTTTTGTCACTATCACCGTGCCAATTTAGCCAGAAGGGATCGTAACGCACGTGATTGTGATTGTGTTATGCAACGATCTAATCGGCTTGGACAGAGGCGAGATCAGACAGACAGACAGACATACTTCCAGAAACGGGACAGCGGACTGGCGGGGGACGGGGGCTGGGTAAAGAGGGACGCCGGGAAACAGACAGGACTCTGTTATGCAAGCGTGCGGATGGTTTGTGTTTGTTTTGAGACCTTGGCTCGATCAGTTCTCTTTCATCCGTAACCTACAAAGTTCATCATTACTCCACCTCTACAGGTTTCATCCCTTTAATTATACGCATAGATTAAATACTTTACGCCTCACTCACGGGTATTTCGATAATCATAGTTTACCTCACAGCTAATTATAGAGCGTGGGCGGTAAATAACACGGCTTCTGCGCCTGAACCGAAGTATAATGATGTTCGGGGAAAGGTCATGAATCAGTCACCTGGTAATCGCCGCAGACGTCAGGTTTGTGTAGTCGTATATTATTGGATGGTGACGATGAGTCGCTGGATTGATCGTGCTTTTTTTACCAGCTATCTATGTGCGAAGAGGCTGGCGAAGAAGAAACAAGAAGGTTGTTTTATGTTTGCGTGTTTTTTTTAAAATTGTTTTTCACTACAACTGTTAAAAAAGGAATTGTGATACATGGTTCCTCTGAATACCGAATAAGTTTAGAAATTGAGCAGTTGAAATTCCTCCACTCCGCCAATAGCGACAAGACTCTCTAACCAATGCGAATTTAGATTCCCTAGCATTTTTTGAAGTACTAAAAATGATTAAATGGATCTAATAAACTCTCTCAAAGCACTACCTTCTGCTCGGTACTCCAGTGCTGTAGGTGGCAGTATTGCACCAACCGCTGATAAACGCAACAGAGGAAAAAAGTAGACAAAAGTTGTGTTCCGGTCGGCCCGAAGTACCCCGGAAAGTACACTTCACAGGGTGTTCGGCCATCTTAAGTATGATTCCAAATCGCAGGGAGCGAAAATGTTCCTAGGAACAGTGTAGGGAACAGGTCTTCACTTCACCAGGAAAAGGGAATGAGAAATTTCCCATCAGTCATTGTGTCTCTCTGGAGTGTGGGGAAAAAAATAGAGCTCGAAAAGGATTTATTTATTTATCATTATTATCAAGGACATCATATTAATAGGACAATCATCTGTAAAAAAAAAAAAACTCTCTGTACATCTTTAAACAATTACAAGTTCTATACTTCCATAACTCCACCATTTGGAACACCCCGCGAAGTCCATGGTACATGTTTCCATGGTAACGCAGGGTACCATGGACTTCGCGGGGTGTTCCGAATGATGGAGTTATGTCGAGTAAAGTTCCATTTTACCGACATTCCCTGCAAACGGAGCAGAGAGTAGAGAGCACCCTGTGAAGTACACTTCGGAATGGAACGCAGTTATATTAAACCTGAAAAAACGCAGGAAATTTGTCGGGAAATGCTAAAGAAAATGCAAAGGAACTCATCTTTTAAACCTGAATCGAAACCTGACCCATCGATTTCGCCGAATCAAATCCATCTACAAAAAAGAAACCCCCGTAATCTTACTGACGACAATACGGTGTTGGGCGTGACACGGAGCACAAGCCTGTTGTTCACCTACGCTCAAGTCACGAGCGCTGAAAGTTGCCAGTTCCCCTACACACTAAGGTTTTTTACCAGGTTGTTGCCGATGGGTTGGGTTGGGGGTGGGGTGTTCCTCAAGGCACCGTGCTCTCCGACTCTCGTTCCCCCCCCCACCCACCCACCACCTCTACTTTCTCCCTCTAATGTATTTTCCAGATCTCGAAACTCTTACCAGATGTAGAAAATGCACAGATGATTCATTCATCAAGCTCACTTTGTAGACATTCTCTTAAAACAAAAAAAAAAAAAAAAGGGAGAGAGGAGTGTGTGTGTAAGGGGGCATGGGTAGATATGAGGCACTTAGATATACAGTATGAAGTTTGGTTCGGTTGTAAAAACGAATAAGTTCTGGAGGAGACACTGCTCCGGTGACGTACTATTTTGCCTGTTCTTACAGAGTTATTTGTCATTTTTATTTAGACCGCGTGTCCGTGTCTATATCCCTCACCTTTTAAAAAAAAAAAAACAAGCACTTTAAAATGATCTAGGTGATAAATCGTCTGAACGCGACTCGGCTTCCAGCTAAGCGTCCTTGAAAACATGCGAGCTGCGTGCTCCGAACCTCTCGAACGCAGGAGGCTGTTAATCTCAGTGCCAGGCAAGCCAAGCTAAACACAGCCTGGCCCTCGGGTAGCTCCGATAACGCAAACACACACACACATTCACATGCTCTCACACACACACACACACACACACACACACACACACAGAGCTTCAGGCTACGGCGCACACCTGGAGCAAACCGGTTTGCGTTTCAACTTTCTCTGCACATTGTTTCTCGCTCCACGCCGAGCTGTTCGCGTCCGCCGTATCGTTTGGGTTTCATCATCGACGCGGGCGAACGTACAGAAACCGGCACGTCATGAGGTGCTAATCGAAGCAGTGACACACTCTAATTATGAGCTGAGAGCGCCAGCATTACTGCAAACCACCAACACACACACACACACACTCACAGCCACCTCTAGACTGCTTACTAACAAAAAACACCCTACGAATGCAAATCAAGGAAGGACTCGCCAGATTCTACCCCCTTTTTTTAATAAAAAAAAAAAAAAAAAGAAAAAGCCACCCAGCGTGCTATTCTGGGTCAGGGGTCATGACCCCGTAGGCAGTATTCGAAGAGGGGTAGGGGCTGAGGGCGGGAAGCCAAACACTGAAGCCCTATTCTTACAACCCTGAGGGTGTGCATGAGTCACACCGAGCTCGATTAGCATAGTGTCCTTTTATCCGCTTGGAATGGGAAACTGGGAAAAGGGCCACTTGTTTTAGACACTTATACACACCTAGGCGAAATAATAGTGTTTTAATGACCGAAAAGGATTATGGGATAGGATTTAGATTCGGCTGGTGGCGTTATTCGTCAGTGGTCCCCGGGGTATTAGGGGAAAGTGCGTCCAACCGAAAAATTCCTGCCGGGAATCTGCCTAAGATATCTAGTTATCTTAAAACATCATCGTTATCCTGTGGCTGGCTGTAACGAGCCACGACATCCCGCCGGCGGTCACTCCCGTAGTAAGGTGATGGTGGTTTTCCTCGAGGACGACAAAGTCTTCCGAAAGCCACCAACAGGAAAATCAGGGACGGCGTGAAACTCAGAACCAAAACATTACAACAGATAGACAGGGGAAAAAACTGCATTAATTACCTCAGACTCACTTTGAAAAATGGTTGTTTAACCAAGCTTTTATTTTTTCTTTTAAAAATAGGGGTGTTCGAGTCAAACCGGGACTTTTAATTGCGCAGAATAACAGGAAACAGTTACAAAGGTACAAACTAGCATTATACACTAACACACTTATCCTAGCGCTTGGTTACCATTAAGGTAGAAAGTTTTCTCAGTACGCCAAAACAACGCCACGTCTGAAACGCCGGCCTCCCAGGAACTCCTTTAATGCCCCCTTTTCCTTAATGGAAATAAAATATGGTCTGGTTTGATCACCAAACGCATTCTGTTGTACCGGGACAATGGACAATATCATATTGTCTACTGCACCATTTGCACGTTACAGGTACGGTCCTGACCTCGCTCCAAGCCTTTTCCATATGTTTGGGTCATTAAAGGAGTTCCGGCGTAAAGTTCTGAGAGAACTTTCTACCTTGATGGTGTCCAAGCACTAGTGAAACACTGGGATAAGTGCATCGGTGTAGCATGGGATTATATAGAGAAATAAAGGACGTTTAAACGCTCATCAAAAGTCCCAGGTTGATTCTTCCACTCGCTCATCGCTCTGATTGATGATCGCAAGGGCCTCTTCGCCATCAATTCTAATCCTCGTGCCTCTGGGTTCGTATCACACCATCTAAAAACTTTAAACCGGCTCAGCGTTGATACAAAGACGACACCCGATACTGCATTACTGATTCACTGATTGTTCAGATAACTCATCGTGGCAGCACTTAACATTAAACTGTCCCAGTTTATAGTGGTTACCTTATTTGGCTGTAAAGTGCTCCAAAATATTCCTGAAAGAATAAAATATTGGGAGCTTTTTGAGCTCCATGGCGACTATCTTCCATCATGATGATGATGATTATGGGAGCGTTAGAGTGGACATTAAACCCTACCAGACATTGTAATGGTCTTCTTGCTAGCACATAAAATCAACATCTTCTTAAATGGCCTCAACTGCAATTAAGACCTAGTTCAGTCTCCCGGTTAAGCTCTACACGTGATGTTTTCCAGCAGGCAATTGGGGAGCCCTGAAAAAGCAAGAAAACTATTTGGACAACTGGAACGTATCAGAACTTCGAGTTTGTTGGTTTTTTGCTGTTGTTGCTGCTGCTTTGTGATTGATGCGTCATGGATGGACGCCAAAATGACACCTCGGAATTACCTCTCTAGCTGAAATACCGGTCTATCCATGGGTCAACTAGAAACTCAACTAGAACTAGAAAATGTATGTTTTTTTAGGAATTCTCAAATCATACAAGAGCTGAGACTTTTGCTTAAATTCCTCAATGTTTAGAAAGGAAGTGGCGACTTCCTCATCGCGAAGTCACATGATCGTAGACAACTTTTTTCAGCCACGAATTGGACCTGTCCCCCCTGATTTGATATAAAGGGTGATAGGACGGACTTAACAACATATGCAATGTCGGGTAGGATTGCTGCGTAACACACCGGCTACGCGACCCGACCCGGTATTACACAATAGAGAAGCACTAAACATGCTACGTCTAAAAGAAAAGAAAAATGAATAATAAAACACAAGAGTGCGTCAACGAGGTCAGAGATGTGATGGTGGCTATGAGAAGATCCAAATCCAAATGCGTAAGAAACTCCGATGTTGACCTTGTAGGGTAGGGGTTTAAAGAACTGCTACGTTCTGGATCAGTTCAGGGCTTTAAATATTCTTATTTCGAAGTGGTTTTGGCTTAATCTTCCGAAAGAAATATTGCACCTACCCTTTCTTCATGTTTTCTTTACTAACGTGCCATTGGAACTCGTGGCTGGCGGTACACACCTGGTCGTTCGATACGGGCGAATTTGGAAACGCCAATCAACCTACCATGCATGTCTTTGGACCTTTTGGGAAACCGGAGAACCTTTAGGAAACCCACCAAGCACACGCAGAACATGAAAAATGGTTAGCAGGCAACAGTGCTATCCACTGGGTTGCCATGCTGACACCGAACAGACGCCTCCGCATGACGTGAGAATACCGGCTCTGATCATCAGCTACATCATTTGAGTTGGTAATTTGTAAAAGAAGTTATTTTCATATCTTTCATGTTATCTGTCAGACCTGAATACTGAGTCTGTGATTATTTATAGCTTTGACATTATTCACGAGGGCTTCGGCTAGGTCATATGACATGCTGGGAGAACTGTAAGAACCTGGGCTGGTAAGAACTTCTGCAAGGCTTTCACTTTGCGCTAGGAACATGTCTGTTAGACAGGAAGGCAAGATTAGCGTCAGAGTTGGGCTAGCGTCTAAAAACCTCGCACGTGCAATTCATCCCCCTTAAGAGAGCCGCCTTAAGTGAGCTCCCCAACCCTGGAATCTTCCTTAACACAATGCTCCATTTTTAGTTTAGCAAGTCTGTTCCTGAGAACGTTTTATTCAAAAGATGTGACCCAGCGACGAAGCTGAAACGCTTTCCGTCACTCAACACACCGAAACAGCTCTGTCAGGTTTTCGTGATTCACGTCCACTCATCCCTGACACACGCTTGGCAGAAATGTCGTCCCTGATGTGTGTAAAAAAACAAAAAAGACAAATTGTCCTTAAGCAAAGTGCGCAGTACCTGGTTCCCTGACACCACCTGCGTGTCCTGTGTTCTGTCAATAAAATCTCTCCACTTCCTGATATTATATTATCATAATTACACAAGTGTCACTGTTTACACTATAATCATGACTGATTGTTGTTGTTTTTTTTGAGTAATTTGACAAATTACTGCATGTATCTGATTCGTTTTAGGCTAAGGAAGAGACAGGTACTGGGTTGCATTTATTTATTTTTTTAATTGTGTGAATCTTTGCGTGTACGCTGAAGCACTGATTTTGGGTTCAAGTCGATTCCTTGATTTTTTTTATTCCATTTGATTTACTTTTTTTGGAGGTACGTGGCAGTGACGATATTTCGTGCAACTTACAACCAACTATTAAGAACGCTCAAGAACAAGAACGCCAGGGTTTTTTTTCCCGCTACTGGATGAACTTACAGTATACTGACCTCAAGCACTTTGACATGGACTTGAACTCGGGTGTTAGACATACAAGGCGAAAACAAATGAGCTTTCTTACTGAAAAGGTTTATGATAACCATCTACGATTCCTCTCTGTCATCAGCAGTCTAGAACTTTCCCATCCTGGACCAAATGTGTAGGTTTTTTTTGTTTCCTTTCAGCACAAGGCCTTTTCCTTTGACTACACAAAACACAATGTTACTGAAATAAAACCGATTTTTTTAAAAATTATAAAAAAGATAAGGGTGTGCTGAACTCATCTGGCTCACGATCATGTGATTTTAAAGAATAGCACTGAAGGTGAAGGTAACGAGACGGACATAAAAACAAAAGAAAAACAATAGACTGGAAAGAAACAGATTGCTCAATTACCTAAAAAAAAACAAGCTGTACAAACATTACACAAAATAACATTTTACCGGCGAAGCCGTGGTGCAAAACAGTGGATCGTGGAGTACGCGGAGTACTTTCTACACGTTTGTGAAACCTGTGAATCGGCCAGCTCCTGTCATGACCATCATCATGACCAGAGTACATCGTGGTCTTTTAAAGCTTCATCAGCTTAGAACTTATTACAGCTTATTACAGACCTACAGGCTATAATATTAATGAATAATATGAATTGCTCAAACATGTATTTTATATGCATATTTTATAATGCGTGAATTACAGTACTGTACAGTATACAGGTTTACATTTACAGTCTTTTTTTTTTTTTAAGTGTAATGTATTAGGCTGAGTTTGAAATGAAATTAAGGGGTTTTGGGGAACATATTTTGGGTTTAAACTATAAAAACACAAATTTCTAGGCTTTTTTTTTGTTTGTTTTTGTTTTACCATATCCAAAATGTGCATTTTTTCACAATTCGTGGGTGCTCTAGGAACGTAACCCCCTGGGGGTCGACTGTATACGTGTTTGCGTTTGAGCTGGTAAAATGTCACGGTTCTTCTAAAATTGTAACAAAATCTAAAAAATTCATGAATTAATAATAATAATAGTAATAAATCGCATTGAATTGGGATATTTATAAAATCATGATATAAATGGAATCGGCATCTAGGTATCATGACAACATTGTATCAGTTGGTCCCTGATGATTCCTGTTTCTCTTGTAAAGTTAATAAGAACAAAAAGCAGCTTGTCATGTGACCAGGAACGCACCCCTAACCCCCCCCCTCCCAACATCTAAAAACTCATCTGTCTTGAAGACTTTACCATGTCGGTGCGCTTTAGTCCTGGCACTGGAGACTCCTTCCTTACACATGAAATCTGTCCTGAAAAACCTTTGACACATTATTTATTTTATTCTTCTGTTTACATGGTCATCCCCGTACTACTGTCTGAGCTACGCTGTTATTGCTTTATTACCGCATGCTATTAAGTATTATGATAATAATCCGTCCCTGTAAGACTGACTGACTGCTTTGTAAGCAACTCGCACAACGTTTAATCCAACTATTGTGCTCGGTAGGCCCTCCTTCTGTTCTTCCTGCAACCATCTCACACTCAACATTTGATCCGAAGACGTTGTGATTAGCACATAGACTAAGTAAGTAAGCCTCCATAGTTGCACGGTTTAAGACCGAATCAAAGTGTGCGAGAAGTTTATCTCATAAAAGGATCAAAAGGAAACAGGTTTGAGACAGGTGTGGCGCACAAGGACGCTGTAGTCGTGTATCTGCAGTTAACAGGACCCGTATAATCCGAGTTAGTAACGGGAGACATTGTGAAAATAGATAAATATATCAATAAACAAATAATCATACTTATAGATCTGTCATGATTGCACTGATATGGCTCGTGCTTAATCACAACACACTCGCTTTTTTATTGCAGTGAACCGTTCAAGCAGCTCTAAATGTCTTGTAAGAGAGTTTCACACGAATCTCTTATATGTTCTCAAAGAAAGTGAAATGACATTTGAATGCAACACATTCAGAGTTTCGACTGTCACCCTGGCGTACGTTACACCCTTCTGTTATATCGGTATCGTAATGCCCGAGCAATCTCTTTAGCTCTACATCGAAATATATCGCCACAGATTCATACGTTTTGTTTTTGTCCTCACTATTAATAACTTTTCTACACCGTGACGATCAGCCGTCTGGTCTGAAACACAATGTCGTCTCGAAAAAAAAGTCCCGCTTTCTCTCGACTGAGTGCCAAAACTAAAAAACGAAGCGTGGGTGATAAGATATGATTCGTTTCTTATCGTCGCATACGTACGGAGATGAGAGATCTAATCAGGCCTACAATGAAAGGGCGTGAGATCTCATGCTAGTCTTGTTATGTCTCTCAGGTTATTCTTTTTCTGTCACATAAGTAACATACTCACTCTCGTTTAAAAAGACATAAACACGTAAAAACTGAAAAACTGATGCACTTTCAGGACCAAGTATTTATGTGTTTGTGTGTTAGTGTGTGTATATAGAGACGCTATGTTGAATGTTGTTATTACATAGTATGTTACGTTGTCATTATTCTGCAAAGCACATAATAGATCGTGCTAGGCAAAAGTATTTGCCCCTTCCTGATATTTTTTTTATAAATGATTCAGATCATCAAACAAATTTTGTTAACAAATATTACATATATACTTTTTTACAGCACTGTGTAGGTATGTGCGCAGTACCTTCATAGTGGTATTGTGATACCTAAATATTGTGCGATATCTGTGTGACAAATGTGTATTGTGATATTTTTCGTGCGATATCGCCGTCATGAGTACAATATCAAGATATATTTTATGGTCATATTTTACTCCATCCATCTACAGTCTTCCGTAGTCTGACTAGTGGACCGTGGAGGCCAGTGGTCACCATTCACACACTACGGGGCAATTTGGGGACGCCACTCAGACTAACGAGCATGTCTTTGGGCTGTGGGAGGAAACCGGAGCACCCGGGAAGAAACTCACCAAGCACGGGGAGAACATGCAAACTCCATACACACAGATCCAAAGCGGGAATCGAACCCGGAACCTGGAGGTGCGAGGCGACATGCTGACCGCTACCGGCCACTGAGCCGCCTCATATTTCACTATTGTATTAACATTACACACTTTTTACCTTTATATCTAAAAGAGTGTTACACGAAACGTTTCAAACGTGAAATGCTACAATCAGTGACAGTGACACGGTAGAGAGGGGAGCGTTGGGGGTTTGTGTGTGTGTGTGTGTGTGTTTGGGTGTTCACACAGGGTTAGGCCTGCAGGTAACCGATCCCGGATGTCTGATCTCTTCAGATTTGGAAACGATCGCTACAGATCAAACAGCACGCGGTACTCACAGATAGACGGTGCGATCCGGTAAGTCTCGCGGGATGTCGGTTAATTTCCGTTGGCTGCAGTCGGCCGCGTCCGAGGTGCACGTGCAGTTGAGCGAACACGGCGAGTCCGTGCACGAGCCGTGCGCGAGGAAGAGTCCCACTGTTGCTAAGGAATAAAAAACATAATAATATATAGTAGAAATGTGTCCCGGGGCCGCCGCCGCCATTTTGTTTCCACTATCAGGATCCGATCGAATCTCTCCACGATTCCGACTCAGGTTGGTTTGCTTGTTATTTATTTGTTTGTTTTTATTTATTATGATGATGATGATGATGATTATTTGTCCTCCATTGCATTGTCTGGATGCGAGAAATGTATCAGTGCATGAAGCAAAAAAAAAAAAAAAAATCAACAACCACAAACAAGTAAACAAAATATCCCGGTTTCACACCAGTCCGCGCGCGCACACAAAGTTTTGTTGTTGTTTGTTTTTGTTTTGTGTTTCGACTCAAAAACAAATAAATGTTTCTAAAATTAAAAAAAGTCTGCAGGGAACCCTTGATGTTGACCAGAGGCAGACTTGCGTCCGAGTCCAAAAGCTTGTTCTTGTCCTTAAAAGGTTGAAAACGAGATGTGAACGCGTGCACACGCGCGCGCCCGATTCTCCCCCGATATCCGAACAGAAATCGCGATAATGAAGGTCTGAAAAATAAATCCAGCAAAAAGCAGGCTGTCGCGAGGGTTTGCGGAAGAAATGTGGACAGAAATCGGGGTTATTTTCTCGCTGACGTCGCGGTAATGTGCGTCCAAAAGACAACTGGAAGAAATCTCGTCCTCGGGCTCCATGGAGACATGTCCAGGGTCCAGTGCACGACTAAACAACGTGTTCTTCCCCCTCTCTCTTTCGCCAGCTGCGTCCCTTACATATGCAAGGGTGTTTTAAATAACAGACAAACAAACAAATACACAAACAAACAACCAAACAAACAGACAGACAGTGTGTCCGGGAGAACAAGCTCCGGGAACTTTCCGCGCTGAAGCTTCTCCTTAAAATCCGACACGATCCGATTATTTAACGTTTCTGATCCTAACACCACATCTCTCTCTCTCTCTCTTTTTCTTTCCTTTCTCCCCTATCTGTCTTTACTTTCCCCCTTTTCTCTTTCTCAGGACGCTCTCTCTCTCGCTCGCTCTACTCTCCTGCCCCACGTTGAAAGCCTCGGACTCCATAAGACCCGCCCCTCTCCCCTCCTGATTGGTCGAACTACCGTACCCCGCAGCTGCCCTGAGGATCCCATTGGCCACGCTTTCAGCTCGGCTCGCGAGCAACATGGCTGTCAATCACAGCGTGTTAGCCCCGCCTACCTTCGCCACCGCGGGTGTGAAACGGCCCCGCCCCCTTTCACTCTCAACCGCAAGGAAGGAGGAAGAGTGAGCGCCGAGTGGAGTTGAGTGACATACAGTGAGGAAAGTACAGTGAGATACATCATACGTGGGAAAAATTAAATGAAACTAAAGTAAAAATAAATACAATGCAAACTAATTATGCCTGGGTGTGTGTGTACTGTATATATACATTTATACATTTTTACAAAATGCAATGGAAACAATAAGCATATTGTGAATATATAACATTATTGAATAATTTAATGTAAAAGTAAATTATCAATGCATATTTAGAAATTAATTAAATTAAATAAAAATTTAAAAAAGATATATACAATGCATGTAAAATGTAATGGAAACAAGTAGATTGATTTTAAAATTATATATTAGATTGATTTTAAAATTATATATTCCTTAAGTGGATGGATGGATGGAGATAAATACAATGGAAACTAATGATGCCTGAATACGATATGTGTGTGTGTGTGTGTAATAGTCTTTTATGCAAGTAAATTATAACTACATATCAAAAACTTTATTAGTTCATTATAAGTCATATATACAATAATTTTTACAAAACATATATTTCCATAACATTTTGCGAAAAGATCAAATATTTGATTATACTGTATATGTAAATAATATGATATACAATATATATGTAATTATACATATCATATATTTATATAATATATTGTATATGAATATACTGTATATGCATATATGCAAGTCATAAATAGACTGCAATTTAATAAAAAATAAAAATGTATGTTGACAGGATAAATAACTTTTTTTTTTTATGTATACTTCAAGTCTTATCATCTTTAAATTCCAACATGAAAATATTAAGATTTTAAAGAAAAAACAAAAAGAATTTATGATAAATTTACAATGAATCCCAGGCCAGATGACAGCCATTTGTTTTTATAATCAATGTTCCACAGATTCTTTAAATTCAAGCCAAGTGTGTTTGTAACAATAAGCAGAAGAGACGCATTTGTCAATCATCAAGGTTTTTTATGTTCACACTGTAAGCTGTAAACAGTTTGAAAGACAGTTCTTCCAAATGAAGACAACATATTTATGACAATAACTAAAGCAGACAACGCAGACAATAAACAAATCAGTCCCAATCAAATTCACATCCCGGATGATGTGCTGTTGATTATGTCAAAGCCTGCAGCTGTGTGCGTCCAAGAAACATTCTCACAGTGCATCAGCTGTGCCCTGAAGTTGTAGATCGAACAAAAACAATAATTTACCAGTGTATGACTTGTGTGTAAATCATACGTAAGATCTCCTGGGTTTAATCATTTTCTGGTCGAAGTGTGAATAAACACGGCCGGTTGACAGAAAGCAGTTCCCGGCTGCTGGAAAACAATCGTGGAATCTGAAGCCGTGCGTTTTCCCCTCTTTAACCTAAAAGGCATGTGCTTCAGGTATGCCAGCGTTCTATTTCCAGACGCCTGCTGACATGGCTTCCACGGTGATTTACCTGCCAGTTCGCCAGCTGTAAATAATTTGCTTTACAAATAACTCCTGAGTGACGCGCGGGTCAAAGTTGGAGTTTAAGATTAGGATCAATAGAAGCTCACGCACCGTAACGTGACGTGCCGGAGGTCAGTGGGTGACTGGGTGAAGGACAGGCGTGCAGTGGGGAAGAAGCCTCGCTTAGGAAGCCTGAATCCAGTCGAGTTCCCTGGGTGTGTCGGAGAATACATTGTCTCTAAAGGATTCTGTTTGTCCTTAATGAAGGTTTAATCCCTAGTGGTGTTGCTTTATTGGATACTTGAAGCTGTACTGTTGTCTGTCTGTCTGTCTGTCTGTCTGCCTGTTTGTCTGTCTGTCTGTCTGTCTGTCTGTCTCTCCGTTGCCAGTCTCAGTAGCAACCATGCTTGTGAACTGAATATTCAGGTTTTGGGAATGACGAATAAAAGACAGTTATATATATATATTATACATATATTACACAGATATTATACATATATTATAGTTCCTGCATTTATCTTCCTGTCTGTCTGTTCGCTTATCTCTCATTCTGCACATTTATATCTCTCTACGTCTGTCTGTATCATCTGTGTCTCTGTTTGTTTATCTGTCTGTCTCACTGTGCCTGTTTGGTCTCTGTCTGTCTGCCTGTCTGTAAATCTATCTAAAATGCAATTTATTATAGACTCATTTATTTATAACCTATGTATGTATAACTTTCTGTCGTAGAATTGTAACATGTCCTGTTATCCAAATGACGCCCCGAGCAAGCGTCTACCGTTTATAACCTCCATCAGGAACGAGTGCAACTGGTGTGTAATCATCACTCTGTGACTAAATTAACCTCCTGTCTTTATTTAACGGTGGAACGCGAGTGTTTACTCTGCTGTCTGTTAGTAAACGCAGCTCTAGCCGTGCTGCAGCTTTACGGTTTCCTCGCCGTGACTAACATCTAATTATGTGGTAAAACCGCTAATCCAAAACACTAAAGCACTAAAAAGATAATGATACTCGGGCTTTATTGTAGCCACGGCTTTAATTGATGCCAAAGCGTTTACGTCTCGTACAGAAATGTTTCGAAACGTCCATTCGGTCCACGGTTTTTTATTTTTAAAATGTGTATTTAGATCTGGAGATGACATGAATGCAGTTCTGAAGAACGCTTTCATCTGACAGAATCGGATTTATCTTTACGTTATTGTTTGAAAACTCATTTAAAGTCTCCACCTCCTCCAAACCAGCCTTTCAGTAATCAGTGCCCGGGGAACACATGGGCCGCGTTTGGCTCGGTCAGGTCCGAATAATAAGAACTGTGTGAGTATGCTAGTCACGACCTAATGAAAGCAACATATGATTGATTGTATTTCTTTGTCTGCTTCTTTTTTTCTCTCTCACACACTCTCTCTCTCTCTCTCTCTCTCTCTCTTGCTCTCATTCTTTGTGTGTTTATGCGCTTGAATGTTTCCAGCCCTGTTCACGTACCGTTGGAAGGAGATGAAAGTGACTTCAGCATGCGGTTGGACTAAAGGTGCAAAGCGTAAAGACATTAGATGCACCACAGAGAGAGAGAGAGAGAGAGAGAGAGAGAGACCACAGCCCCTGACCACACGTTTATTCCAGCTTTTCTACAGAGAATGGCTTGTGCATATGTGTTTGTGATGTTCACCGTGCCAGATTCTTAAAAGATAACTAGTCCATCTGTTTGAGTTATTCATCACCAGTAAATCAGGGGAGGCGTGAAATCGGGTGGGCTCACAGAGCTCGCGCAGGATGGCCGGCAGTGTGGAAATGCCTCGCCTAATAAGAAACAGAGTTGCAGCTGAAGAGCACGATCCATACGATCCATATGATCCATACGCCACATTCGTACACTTGTGTGCAGGCCAGACATCTTTCACATCATGCGTCTTCCTGAAGCACAAGAGATGTGTATGGGAGGACTGTTTTATTGAAAAAATATTTCTAATTCCACTCCCAGACGCTGCCGAAGAAATTCTATCCAATCCCGACGGCTCCGGAAAACATTCTGACCAATCCCGCCCATTCCTGGTGGAAGTCTGATCAATCTCACGTGATCCTAAAGGAATTCTGACCAATCCCGGCCACCCCCGAAATCATTCCGACCGATTCCACCTACTCTGCAGAGAAATCTGATAAAGGCTGCCTTAGCAAAGTGGAATTCTAGCCAATCCCACCTGCTCCCCAAGGAATTCTGAGCAAATCCCAATTGCTCCTCAAGGAATTCTGATCAATCATGAATGAGAATATAACCAATGTCGCTCATTCGCAAAGAAATTCTCACCAGTCCCGTCCTATCTAGAAGGCAGTCCTGCCCATCGCAAAGAAATTCCGACCATCCTGTCTGCTCCTAAAGGAATTCCAAGCAATCCCGCCTGCTCCTCAAAGTCTCCCGACCGATCTCGTTCTCACTCCCAAAGCCATCAAATCTCTCCGATTCCACCCAAACTTGAAAATAACCCGAACAATCCTGCCTACATCTTAAAAAGGTTTTGACCACGAGCTCTTGAAGAATTCTGGAAAAATTCCACCCAGTCCCAAAGGAATTCTGTTCAAACATAAAATTCTGACCAATCCTGCTTCTGCATAGTCCCAAAGTAAATCTGACCAATCCCAGGCGCTTTAGAAGGAAATCCGACCCATTCCCCATTTCCTATGATCCTGAAAGAATTGCAACCAATTCTTCTTGCTTAGAAGGAATTCTGACCAATTCTGCCAAGTCCCATTCGTTCTTTCCTGTCCCACCTCTGCATACATACAACATTAAGACTAAATTTAAACTACTATCACAATTGCATCTTTTGAAATTCTGCTAAACAAAGCATAGCGGTAGCCGTTTTATTATATCCTTTTTACCAATCTTACCTGACCAATTGGACCAATTCTGACCAATCTCGCTCATTTCTGAAAACATTTTCGCCAATTTCACCATATCTCTAGGATAATCTGACCAATCCGGCTCACTTCCAAAGGAATTTTGACCAACCCTGCCAGCGCCCATTGAAAAGCTCGTCCGCTCCCCATAGAATTCTGGAAAATATCCAGACTGTCCCGAAGCAATTCGGTTCAAACGTAACCAGAACAATCCCATCCAGCTCCGAAAGTATTCAGACACCCCTGCATGATCCAAAAGATAGTTTGGCGTCCAAAGTAAATCTGATCGATCTCTGTGCTCCTGAAGGAATTTCTGTTTAGGCGTAGACTGACATTTGCAAGGAAACCAATCCCATTTGCCCCAGAGAGAATTCCGACTCATACTGCCCAAAGTCCCAAAGTATTTATTTGTTTGTTTTCGTCATGTCGATATCACGCCTAGATTTTAACTACTAGACCAGTTTTAACCTTTGAATTACGGCCACACAAAGGTTTTTCTTTTGTACAATCCCACTTGTTCAAAATGAAAAATGATGGGGCAAGATGGAGAAGATGCGCACAGCACCCTATCTGAGAAATCAGGAACGATAAAAGATTTTCTTTTTTAAAGACAGCGTGCTCATTGAAGCGGCGTTCCTCCAGACCTCTGAAACGAGGGATGTGAAACTAAGGCCACTTAGAATTCGAGGTCAACCGTGCGACTCGAGCGGCGCTTTCTTCTTTTTCACCCACACACAAAACCCCGCGCAGGTGTCCAAACAAGCGGACAGGGATTCTTTATTGTGTGGTGTGCACTAACATTTACATTTCTTCCCATTGTTTGTTTAATAAGGCGAATGAATCTCGCTCGCTTCTGCCAAGCTCTATCGTTATTTTCTTTCTTTTCCGTCATGTTGAAAGAAGTCTTCCTTCACCCCGGCTGCGCTGCTGAGGAACCTGTCTATTTGTCAGTTACGCTTCCTCATAGCCCAGTGTCTGTCAGAGGGCATGCATCGTCAAGCCAGCGGGTGTTTTTTTTTTTTCGTGTGAATACCTTGTTTTCATTTGTTTCTGAAGAAAAATGTATCAGCACACAAAGCTGGCTACGGGCGACAGGTCCTACTTTTTTTTTCTTTTTCTTTTTGCCTCAATGAAGGACCAATAAAAGTTTACTTTTCTCTGACAGAGCTATAGAACATGTGCTAAAAGAAGCAGTGGCCCAGAACTGTTTGTTCAGCTCAGAGCGAGGAATGCTGGGAGCAGCCGAGTCATGAAAGGTGGCTTGTATGCAGCGTGGCACTCGAGGTGCGACTGCTTTTGTTTGAGAGCATTCTTTGTTCAAAGTTTTTTTTAGGCTGGATGGACCTGCGCCAAGGACTCTCTCTCTCTCGCACGATAAATACCCCTGCCCTGTTGGCAAGACTGTTTTCCATACTAGCAACAGATCACAAGCTGACAATAAAGATAAGGTGACAATAATAAACCGCCAACCATACGCTGCTCCTGAAGCCCATCTCGGAAATCGTCGTCGTCATCATCATCATCATCATCAGACACCATGTTAGTGCAGTACGGTTGTTGTTTACCATCGAGTCGACTTTAAGTTGTTCGGGGAACGTTGGCCAAATCTGGCAGCCATTGACCCGAGCTTGTTTTGTCACCTCTTAGTAAACCTTTTACCTCTTAGTATCTTTTCTACATTATACAAAACTATGAAATAACACAAACAGTACAGACCAAAAGTCTGGACACACCTTCTCATTCAAAGAGGTTGAATTTGTATTATGGCAAGAAAAAAGCAGCTAAGTGAAGAAAAACGAGTGGCCATCATTACTTTAAGAAATGAAGGTCAGTTAGTCCGAAAAAAATTGGGAAAACTTTGAAAGTGTCCCCAAGTGCAGTCACAAAAACCATCAAGCGCTACAAAGAAACTGGCTGACATGCGGACCGGCCCAGGAAAGGAAGACCAAGAGTCACCTCTGCTGCGGAGGAGAAGTTCATCCGAGTCACCAGCCTCAGAAATCGGCGGTTAACAGCAGCTCAGATCAGAGAGCAGGTCAATGCCACACAGAGTTCTAGCAGCAGACACATCTCTAGAACAACTGTTAAGAGGAGACTGTGTGAATCAGGCCTTCATGCTAGAATATCTGCTAGGAAACCACTGCTAAGGACAGACAACAAGCAGAAGAGACGCGTTTGGGCTAAAGAACACAATAAAGACAACTCACTGAATGAGAAGGGGTGTCCAAACTTTTGGTCTGTACTGTATGGCATTACATAATTAAGGAACACATCCACCACCAACAATCAGTTGTTATTTTAAGACCAGCTATTCTGGAACGGTTCTTGCAAGAACAGTATTGTGTCGAGTGCGTTTGCAAAACCCATCAAGCTCCACGATGATGAAACTGTCTCTCATGAAGACTCTCCCAGAAAAGCAAGACCAAATCTTATAGCTCTGCTGCAGAGGAGAAGTTCATTTAGAGTCACCAGACTCAGAAATCGCCAAGTAACAACCAGCACGTCAGATTAGAGCCGTTATAAAGACTTTACAGAGCAGAAGAAGCAGATATACATCTCAATATCTGAATAACTGTTCAGAGGAGATTATTGCATATTTTAGACACCATCGGCATCGTTTTACAATGTGGAAAGAAATAAAAATCAGGAAAGCCCATGGAATTAGAAGACGTGTCCAAAAGTTTGACTGGTAGTCTATACAGTGCCAATATTGGCCTAAAATTGGTAGGGTTGCTATAAAAAGTCCATCTTTGCCAGAGCTGGACTTTGCCAGCATTGTCCAAAAACTAGTAGGGTCATTATCAAAATATATTTTTTTTCCCCAACATCGGCCTTAAAATTTATAGACCTGTTATTTAAAATTGTTTCTTTAACGATGTTATGATGTTGTGAAAGTGGTCTCTTGCCAGCCTTGGTTAAAACTTGTCAGTGTTGTTTTAAAAAACCTCGTACACAAGCCTTTTTTGCCTGTTAAACATAAGTTAGGCAGTTACATCAAATCACCATATGGACACTCCATCCATTCATCTAGGAACCTCTGTAGGGACCATGGAGGCCAAATGTTGACCATTAGAGGCCAGGTATATACAGTACATTGCTCAGGCAAAAAAAGAAAAGAAAAGAGAAAAAAAGACACAGCTTCAGAAGGGGCCAATTCTTCACCTGCATCAAGTAACGAAATCAATCTCAAGGAGATTTGAAGTGACTGGAAGAGGGTTAACAACTTTTCAACACATTATGAAAACCTGTAAGGATAGTGCTGAACCCTCAACTTTGTGTAAGAAATATGGTGAATGGAGATCACTTACTGTAAATGCATGATAAAAGAGGGGGACCGTAGAAATCTGTGAAAATAAGAGCATTCCCATATACACACAATGTGACGGGACCTCAGGATTGGGACTAAACAGCGGTGTGGCCTTAAGAAAACCACTTATTAGTGAGACTCATCAGGAAAAGAAATCTAAAAAGTTTCATCAAGATTGGGACGTCAAGATTCGATTTTGAAGGTCATGTGGTCTGACGAGTCCAGATTGAGTCTGTTCCAGAGCGATGTGTGAGTCATGGTAAGAAAACACGTGCCTGTTGAGATACACCCATCATGCATAGCGTCCACTGTACATGCCCTAGATGCCCTGCCTGATGCAACCGTCCCCAGTTTATCCAGCTCGGGACCGGAACTGAGAGTGCACTGACTCGTGTAACCCCTCAGCTGGGGTTGGTAGCGCCGCATGCTAGCCCCATGTCCAATCCTTGGTAGATCATGGAGGAAAAATGTGCCTAAGCCGATTGTATCCCGGAATTGTAGGGTATGAGTATGCAAAAGTGTTATAAAGCCAATCTTTGGCCCCACATTGCTGGTAAGGTACTTTTGCCAACACTGACCCAAAACTTCACTGCACAGGGAGTGCCACCCAAATCAATTCTCTTCTCCCCTATTCTACGGACCGGGGCCAAATAAAAGGATGCCAAGATGATGTCTCAGATTTTAGCCAAAATGTTGCTGCGCTATGATTTCCAATACAGGTGGCTGTACGTATAAATATAGGTGTGTCTCGTGACCGCATTTGAACGCTACACCAGGTCTCGGGTCAGGCGCGGCGGAACAGGAAGCAGAGCAGAGGCACGCTGCGTGTCTTGGAGGTGGGCCGGTACAAGGTGAACGAGGTCAAGGCATCACAGGACACATTGTTAAACACATTCCAACGGAGGAGACAGAACTCGTTACAGACCCGCATACATTTAATGATACAAATGATTGATTTAATATCGACGCACCTGGATTATACAAATCATTCTTACTAGGCATATTTCAGTCGTAAAAAAAACAAATGTTTGTTCGCACACGATGAGCAGCGAATGCTTTCCTACCGCAGTTTGGCTTAGGCCGGGAAAAACATTCCAGCTAGAAAGTCCGCCGTCGTCTTTGAAGCATGCGAATAAAGGACATTCATAGCGAGTTCATTACACCATGCTAATTTCTATTATGAACCATTAAACACAGCTCCGTCCTCCCCACTGGATCACAGCCACGGGTTAGTGAGGAACGCACCGCGGGGTTCAGGGGGACAGAAGCCCTCCCTCCACTCACTAAAGGGCTATTCAGGAGACAGAGAGAGAGAGAGAGAGAGAGAGATGTACATCTGGTCCCTTAATAAAGTATAGGAATGTTGTTGCTTTCTTTCTTTTCTTTGTTTCTCCACTTCCTTTAATTTTTGCCTTAGCTTTTCTTCTTTCGTCTCTTTTTTGTCTTCCCTACTCCATATTACTAATTCTTTTGTCTTGCCATCTATTCTGCTGCATTTCTCTTCTTTTCTGCATGTTCTTCCCTTTCTTTATCCAAACTTCTGTCTTTTTTTTCTAGTTCTTCCTTTCAGATTTTCTTCTTTTTCTCTTTATTAAGCAAAATTATCATCTTCTTTTTTTTTAGTTTGTTTTCATAAACTGAAAAATATATTTTTTGTTATTATTATTATTATTATTATTATTAGTAGTAGTAGTAGTAGTATTCACGGCTACACTTACAGATGCGTGCACAGTACGTGTAAAGTCTTGTACATGAAACTTGTAGAACAGATACAAGGTGATAACAGGTGCTTAAATAACTCGCTGTGCTTAACTTCATTTCTAAACAGGAGGAGGTTTTAGTCGTCACGGTTGCAGCTGGGCTTCTGCCTCCAGGTTCTCACTGTGGATAATGGGATAATGGCTGCCACCTTGATCACACTTGGATCTGGAGGTGAGAGCGAGAGAGAGAGAGAGAGAGAATGTGGTTGGAGTGTGGGAACTGGATGTTAAACTTTATGTACATTTTTATAGGTTGCTCACAAATGGTAATGTCATCAGGACATACACTGTGCAAAAAA
>QMIH01000780.1:50250-66777 GCA_003987875.1 Clarias batrachus | reverse complement strand
CCTTTTCATTAAGCGCTGGAATTCTTCCTAGAGGAATGAAAAAGCAAAGAAAAATAAAACATCTTGTGTTTCCTTTATGAGTAGCCCTGCCCGCGGATAATAAAAAGGTCTTGTTCCTCACCTTGTCGCGTAAGGTATAATGAAACACATTTTCACTTCATGAAGGTTCTTCTTGTTGTGTTTTTCTTGGATCTTTATTATGTGCTGCAACAGATATTCTACTTTGGTTGCACATATATATATATATATTTTTTTTTTTTTAAATGACCTGCAGTGTAATTCGAAGAGGTATATCATTATGCCAAATAGCTATCTGTCGTGATGAAGCCCTTAAAAAGAGATGCGCCCCCTTGCTGTGGCCCCCATTTCTCACATTTCTTTCTAGAAAAGACAACTCGTTTTGTTCTTTCCAGAGAATTGGCTCACTTTTTTTTAGAGACTTTTTTTTTTTTTTTTACTTTTTTTTGTGTCTTACAGGAAAGCTGGATCTGACTCATTTTCATCTGAAATCACTTTAATTAAATAAAAAAAATCCATCTGTCTGATCTTGAGTCAGTGTTCTTTCCAAATTCAGAGAAGCTACCTCCCACTGTAACTTCCAGATGAGCTTCTTCTTTGTTGATACCAGAGTAAGAAGTGCTAGCAGGTTCCTTCCAGATGTGCTGCCTGACTGTAGACCTTCCCAAAATTTTTTTTGAACAATTCATTTGTGTCCTCTAAGATGCCTCACTGTGTTTCTTCCCAAGCACTTCCTTTTTATGAATAGCCTGCTTCATTTGGTTCCTTCTAAAGGTTCTGCTTCAGTTAGGTCCTTCCAGATGTCCTGAATGATTGTAGGCCTTCCCAAAGATCTGCTTCTTTCTTGAATTCTATGAACATTCAGGCTCATTTGGTTCCAAAAAATCTGCCTCAGTGGGTTCCTTCTAAAGGCTCAGTTGGTGTCCAAAGATCTGCCTCATGGGGTTCCTTCTAAATGTTCTGACTCAATTTGGTCCTTCTAGATTTGCTGCCTATCTGTAGTCCTTCCCAAAGATCTGCCACTTTCTTAAAAATTCTTAAAAGTTCTTAAATTTAATAAAAGATCCATCCTCAAAGTAGAATGCCTCGCTGTGTTTTTCTTCCCCCAATAGTCATAATTTCTTGTATTTTATGAACAATCTGCTTCACGTTGGTTCCTTCTGAAGAAGCTGCATCAAATAGTTATTTCTTCCCAAAAATATAATACTGTCACGTGTTGGTGTGCGAGGCATAACTGCAGAGGCTCCAGGTTTTTAATGAAAACGATGTTTATTTAAATAAAAAGTCAGGGAAACCAGAACACAAATATACTTTATAAACGGAAACTGAAAGTAAAACACGAATAGCCAAAAACATAAAACACTACTAGACATTTACACATTTAACTACGAGAAAATCAACAGACGCAAGACAAGGAACTCAAAGATAACCAAACTATTTATAATAACACTAATCATCAACTCGGTTCAGGTGAGCGCCTGCCTGGTCACCTGACCGAGTTGCCCCATGGGAACTGAAGTCACAAAACAAAAACTACAACACAACCACGGGCGCTTTGGCGCCCTCTAGGGGTTATCCCTGACAAATACTATCTCCTATTTTATGAACATCCTGCCATGGTTGGTTCCTTCTAGAGGAGCTGCCTCAATTAGTTCCTGCCAAATTAGCTGCCTCAGTGTGTATTTCTTCCCAAAAATCTGCTACCATTTTGTATATCAGCCTCAGTTAGGTCCTGCCAGATGAGATGTCGCAGTGCATTCCTTCCCAAAGATCTGACACTTTCTTTGTATTTTATGAACAATCTGCTTCATTTGGTTGCTTTTAAAGAAGCTGCCTCAAATAGTTCCTTCCAGATGAGCTACCTTCTTGAGGTTCTTTCATCTTCCTTTTTTCCATGAGGTGCATTAGTTGTTTGCTCCAGGTGAGCTGCTTCAGTCATTCATGCTCGGTTTCATTCAAGAAGAACAACTTCCAAACAGCATATATTTTCACCACCGCCTCAATAAATTTTTTTGACCTCGACAAACAGAGGCGAAGGGTATTTATCTGTTGTACAGATTGTTGACATGCAAAATTGTCATTTCCATGAGAAAGCTGAAATACTTGTTATAAATGAAAGCACTTTGATGTCATGCAGATCTGCCCGAACGATCAGACGAGCCATCAGACAATACTGAGTAATGTTTTTCTGGTTCTGTGTTGGAAATGTATTTATGAGGTGGTAAAAGGTAAAAGCTATCACTGTTATACATTCTGATGCACCAATACATGTAATAGATGTATTTGCATCGTTGTCTTTTAGAAAGAGGTAACTACAGCTTTACAAACAGAACCAACGCTAGCGATGTTCTTCTCTGTCCGATCTATCAGGCGTCTCCAGTATAGCATCCCTCAGATTGAACCACGCTCACATGTACAATAAATATTAAAAATGACTCAGTCATAGATAGTTACTTTTATATATAGTTTCTTTCCGGTGGCTGTTGTTTGGATAGCAAAAGTAAAGCTCCAGGACGGATGTGGACGCTGGAAGTTGTTCAGGGTCGAATAGGACGAAGCTTCGGATCTCCAGGCTGTTTTATCGATCAGCCGTTTTTACCTTTCAATCATGACTTGTGATCGATTTTACAGATTGACTTCAAGACACGTCTCTATGGATGTATCTTTTAAGATTTAATTCCTTCGTTCTCGTTCGCATTGAGGTGTTACCTGGTTTAATATTGGGTAAGGGGTAGGAGGCGTCTTTCCCATGTTCCTGCGTTTGATCCCAAAGTGGTAAGAGCTTGAGATTGTAGGAAACCAAAGGGACATTATAAGGAAGGTGCACATCACGATCCGGCCAAATAAAAAGGTTTTAATAACAAACCATCGTACCATTTCTTAAGTTGTTTGAAAAGTGTATTGTAAATATATCATTCGATTACGCAGAACTCCTTTTTTTAGTAGGGATGGGAGACATCAGGGACGAACCGCTACGATATTATATTATCGCAATTAATAGGTGCCAATTTAATAAATCTCCCAATTCGATATGAATGTTTGTTTTAGATTTTGTAACAATTGTAAACAAACTTTACTTACAAAGAATAATCTGCTTCAATACAGAGGACGCTGCGCTGCCTGCCAATGTGTGAATAGTTCAGAGTGCACCACCTGTAGGAGTGTAGAGGAACTGCAACAGATTACCACCTCAAAGAAAAGAAATACAATTGACAAATAATAAAAAATATATCTTTTGTAGTGGTGATAGTATGGTTTACTAGATATTAAATCTATATACTAAAACTTAAATATTAAACAGAACCAAACATATTAAAGAGTTAGCTCTAGATACTAAATCCAAGGCTCAATTTAACCATGGGCACTAAACTACTCTATGTTACACTCTATTAGATACTATACCACATGGCATCTGTAGTCACAGTTATCCAAAAGATAGGTATTCAGGCCAGAGTTATCAGGTGAGGAAAAGTTCACAGCAGTTCTTGACAACTAATAGCGAAATGTGAAGTGTAGTAGTAACAGTTAGTAGGCCAATCATAACACTTTTTAGACAGTTCTCGACAATTCCGCATGAGTTTGGCACGGTTCATAGCAGTAGCTGACCTTTCAGTACATCTTAACTTAAAGGTGGCTAATGCATATCAATTCATATGTTATTAGAATGTGAAATGTGGCATCACAACAAGTCGGCCAATCAAAAATCGGTTAAGATTTAGAGTGTGGGAACGGCCTCGGAGTAATAGCAGTATGAATAGTAAATAGCTAAAACCAAATAAATGGAAATGAATACATACAACGCATCATAAAGTTCAACAGGCAAACAATTACTTTCAAACACCATTTTGAACCTATTTGCACGGACAACTATTTAAAATTGTATTAAAAAAGTATTAAAGCTTTAACTTTTACTTTAAGTATTAAAGTAAGCATCTCTATGGATTGCTTCAAATTAATTAAAGGTTAGAACTCTAAATCTGATTTTGGTGCTACTGTTTACTGAGTAAATCCAAAAGAGTGAAGGCATTATTATTATTATTATTATTATTATTATTATTATTATTATTATTATTATTATTATATATTATATAAACAAATATTAATACGTCTGTCTCACATAAATGATTGACTGTCGTTTATTTGTAGGTCTCTATATCAAACCAGCATGAAACAAATCCATAAGATTTTTCTCTAATGCCAAAGTCACTCCAAAGAATCACAGAATGTACTGGGTTAGGGGTTCATTGTTTTGCCGTATTTTAAATAAATTAAATTCATCCAGTTGATGTTGACAAATGCAGGCTATTAATGGTACATGCATGCACTGTGGCTCTGATTAAAACACATTCATTAAAAAATGAGTGAAAAAGTGTTAGAAATAAAATAATGTAATGACACCAGTGGAGTGTTTGGAGCATGAAAATGGACAGAAGTTCCTCTAATAGCTTGTCTCAACAAAGAAAATCTCTCTTATTTCTATACGAAAGGGTGTAAGAGCCGACCAGGCCCCGTTTTGGAAATCTTCCACGTTAAACAGCACTCATGGAGTGTCCAAGAGCCTGCGAGTGATAAATGTGTGAGCGCTGCAGCTATGAGCAAAGTTCTGTAATGTCTAATAGGCATAAAGTGTTTCCAAATGAGTGGTGCACTGTAATTACTACATGGGCAAGGAGTTAATTGAACTCTGAGCTCGTACATCAATAAGACAAAGGCAGTTAACTAAAAAAAAAAAAAAAAAAGCACCAACCAACAGCTGTATACATTATGCTAATTTGAAAAAATGGCAAATAATGCTGGGTTTCCGGTCCGCGTGAGACAGTGGTGTTATTCACGGCGCTCCCCAGCTGTGCAGAAACGCGGCCAGCAGATGGGCAATCAGCCATCATTAGCCATTATTCCTCATTTCTCTCCCAACTGTGACCTCTTGACGAAGTGATTATCTGTAACGCTTGCGGAGAAAAGCAATCAGCAGCCATCTGTGTGCCGAGGCAGAAACTCTCGCTCTCGCTTCACTTTTTTTCCCCCTCTAAAGTCATCCACCCACTTAAGCCTTGTTAAGACAAGAGCTGCAAATTCTTACAGATGATCCTTCTTATCATTTAGTTTAAATAAAAAAAGAGTGGATTCAACTAGTAAAACATTATTCACATAAATCACATTATTATTATTATTATTATTATTATGTAATTGTGATATTAGATAGGAGGTAAACACAAATGACCACACACCATACTCATTTAATGTAAACGCAGAGCTGGATTTGTGATTCTACAAAGGGTGTTCAAGTCAAACCGGGACTTGTGATGAACTTTCTGGTCAATGAAGGCGATTGACATTTACAGAAGACTTTAAGCACAGTATGGTGATGAGACTCTTAGCTGCAGTAAAACATCTGAACGGTGCAAACATTTTATGTCCGTGAACTGCGATCCTGGCCGAGGTGGCTCGGAGCCCACTGCGGTCTTTCCAGTGAACATTTAGCAAGTGGAACGCCTGATCCTTAAAAATCGACATCGCCAATCTGCGGAAGAGACGCATTTGTCTGTGGGAACTGTACACACAATCATTCACCGACACCACTTGCACGTTACAGGAACTCGGCCGAGAGTAATCGCCACATCCCCCGTGCAGTCCGGACCTCGCTCCAAGCCATTTCCACATGTTCGGGCCCTTAAAAGAGATCCTCGTGAAGCACGCAGTCTGGTCACGGCTCCGTCGTACATCTTGATGTGGAACGATGGGATAAGTGCACTAGTGTAGCAATGGATTAAATATTATTATATAGAGAAATAAAAGGGTTGTTTTACAACTGTGTTCTGTTATTCCGCACGATTTAAAGTCCCGGTTTGCCTTGAACGCCCTAGTGTGTGTTATTTTAAAGTGGAAACACCTACAACTGGGTTTATGCCGTGATTCTTCTGAATACCAAAATATAATATAAGTAATTATTCAGTCATTTATTGTATGTTTTCTGTGTTTGTGTGATTTTTGTTTCACTCTGATTCAGGCTCGATCTAATGAACGGTCTAATGCTGTAGCTGTAAACTCTCTTTAAGACATTTACAGCAAATAATCTGACACAGATAAACCAAAGACGAAATCTTATCCCGATGTCTCTTCATGTTTGAGAGGGTTTAACCCGACTAGCACACTTATACCAGCTACCCCCCATCCCCCCCACCCCCCGGCTGTATTCGAGCTCCTAACACGTGACTCACGCGTTAAACACGAAAAGACGACAGAGCGGCCCAGGTGCGGTCTTTCTTTACACCTTGCACAACTCTAAAACAAACAAACAAACACCAGCATGCCTTTTTATAATTTTTTTTTTCTCTCTGCTGTCCGCGAGTCTTCTTTTCCAGCAGATGCACAAGATCCATCAAGCTGTTGTGTTGTGACGTGTGCGTGTGTGCGCTGTGGTGAGTGAGTGTGTTGTCTTACTGAAAGGCCGTGACACGTACACTGCTGTCTAATCCTTCATTCGTTTTTTTTTTCTTTTTTTTTTTTCTCCCCTCCGTGGCATGTTTTGAGAAGCATCAACTCCTTTCCTGCCTCATCCGTTCAGCTCTGACAAGCTAAACCGAGCACTGCTATTGAGCCCCGGGTTGACCTTTGACCCTGACTTCCAGGTGTCCCGTTCTGGTGAAACACACACCTGCGAGGTAGCTTGGGGTTTAGACAGGAATGTCTGCGTTGTGTTTTTGTCTTCATAACTGACATTTTCGAAGGATTTTCTGAGGTAATTTCACGGTTGTCGACACCTTGGACGGGCCGGAGGTGTCGCAGATGACAACTTTGAGGACCCCTCGTCCTCAGACGCGATCGATTTTGCAACCTTTTAGTGTATTAACACACTTTTAATCTTCACCACAGACATGTTGACCTTGATATTACTGTATATGAAACGATTAGCATTGGGCTTCCCACAAATTCACTTACAGGAACAGTTACCTCAGAATTCCCTCATACTGTGTAATTTTATTATATTCTATTACAGCAACTTATTTAATTTAAACAGTTACTTTAATTTAAAACAGTTACAATAAACTGTGTTATTATTTAAGGGGGACGGGAACCTTGATAACATGCACTGGAAGCAATGTGGAAAAACCTGCTATGCACTTTAAATAGCTTACCTAGCATATAAACTAGCATAGAAATCTAGCATAAAACCCTTTGTTTTCTGTCTCAGGTTAATATGAAAACTAAACTAAAACTAGATGTATAATACATTTTAAATAATTCATTTCATTCATGGGTATTCATTTCATTAATGACTGAGACATAGCTAAGACAATAACAAATAGAAAGACTAGCATGCTAGCAACCTCACCTTGCATCTTGCTAGTTTGTCAATCTTATATATATATATATTACATTTTAAGCATGGATATATATAATCTATATAAAAATAAAAGAAAGGCTTTCCCTGTACATTGGTCAGAGTGCACACTCTTTCAATTTTATCTTTACCCAAAACCAATCTAGACAGAATTTAATGAAACTTGTACAGTACTTAGTTCTTTGTTTAACCTGCACCATAAGTGGAATCTAAATGTTGAGTGAAAGCGATGAACAGTTATGTGTCAGATTTAATAATCACTCACTCACTCACTCATCATTTATAAAGCTTAATCCTGTATTCAGGATCACGGGGGCCTGTAGCCTATCCCAGGAGACTTAGGGCACATGGCAGGATACACCCTGGACAGGGTGCCAATCCATCGCAGGGCGAAATTTAATAATCTACTTTAAAATAAGCTACTAATGCGCTACTGTCTCAATGTAAGCAAACACATGCACCAATAGATATTCATTAGAAAAGCTAAACTGAATATCTTTACTGGGATTAGTTCATATTTTCACATTTGCTGAAATAACAGCACTGAGGTTCAGTGGCGGCTGGTGCAAAAGAAAGTTGTTTGGGGGGCGCAAACAAAATAAAAATTAAACTTTGAATACTCGCCTGTAAATAGGCATTTATCAGGTGATTGCGCAACATTACTACTAGTATAAAATAAAGTCCTGACTCACATCGCATCCAGTCAGCAGCTCCGCTCGCCATAAGAAGTGCTGGAAAAGACTGGTTGAGAATGGTCCAATCACATGAGCCCAAATATTTGAAAACACTATTGATTCGCTAAGAACAAAAGTGGGAGGGTTCGTGGCGCACAGTGCTGCGCCCCAAGGATGGTTTGAAAAAATCCAATCACAGCTCAGCCTCAAATCAAATGCTTTTCAAAAATGTACGTGCCTACATAGACACTCGTTTGTCCAGCGCCCCGCGTACACGAACACGTTAGATTTTTTAAAATTGCAAATAAATTATATTAAGAAATACAGCAGAATATTGTGACTAAATGACTTTTATTTCACTATTAAAATAAATAATTATTATGTTAAATAATTGCATGTTAAAGTAGCATTCTTCGCTGGCTAACTTTAAGGGGGCGGCGCTCTCCGATTAGTGTATTTGGCTGAGGATGAAAGAAGGGCAACTTAGCGTAAACAAGGCATAAGATACTCAACCTTACAAAATTAAAATTTTTTTGTTTTAATAAGTTATTCTGCCATACAGAAAGACAGACAGACATGTACGTGGGCTTTAACCTGAAATAATAATAATAATAATAATAATAATAATAATAATAATATCACTGATTACATTAAAGTTCATCAGATTATTTTTCGCTTTAACCTTTTAACTCTTTAACCATCAACGACGCCTACTAACGCTAGTTAGCTAATCTAAATTCATTGTATTTCTGTGTAGATAACTAAAAACCTAAGCAGTAACAAACAGAAAGGCTAGCATACTAGCAAGCCATTTTATCTTTTGCTAATTGTGTCATTTTAAAAACCCTTTGATAGTTTGCATTATCAAAGCAATTTAAGTTACGTTTCGAAACATGACATTTACATAAGTCTTTCTGAAAAGCCTTCAGCTTGATTAGTTTCAATTTGCTTGTTCAAATAGTGGTTTCTGGAGTTTTAAAGTGAGTTCTATGAACTCCCGGCGTTGCCGTTACATGTAATTTGACTATGCCGGTGATATTTACCGCGAAACATGAGCAAACTTAGAATACAAACAGTAGTAAAATATAGTTAAAATCATGCTTCATGGTCCATATGGGTTTCATATACTGTATATAAGCAGAAGCTGTAATTTAATATCATAAATATGTGCCTACTGTGAAATTTATCTTTAAAGGGTTTTTTTTTAGATAGAATCAAGTAATAAATAAATAAAGAAAGAAAGAAAGAAAGAAAGAAAGAAAGAAAGAAAGAAAGAAAAACCTCCAGGACACTGTACACTAGATACATCTAAAGTGGTCAATGTAAGATATAGAGCAGCTTTAAAAACACACAAATTTGTGTGTTGGTGTGTGTGTGCGTGTGTGTTGGTTTGTGTACGCCCCTGGGGCTCACTTCCTCCTCTGTTACTAAATGAACTGTGTAATTTTTTAAACATGTCTGACCTCGGTGCAATCCAACATGTGCTGCACATCAAGTGCCTCGCTGTGCACCGCCCATGTATGCACTCATGCACATGCATGCACAGACACAGTGTACAGACATGCGTAAACATTCTCTCTCACACACACACACACACACACACACACACACACACACACACACCCTAAATGCAATAGAAATCCCCAAGGACACACATACATGCACATGTTCACACTATGTGAAACACATGCATAAGGGTTTTATGGTATGTGGATAAATGACTCCATGGGTGTGCAGTGGCTGTTTAGAGCTAAACATGCTGATACACACACACACACACACACACACACACACACACACACACACACACACACACACACACTCACATACATCAAAGTCTTGAGTTGTCTCCCATCTGTACTGCATGAACGAACACAGGTTTTCCTTTAACCAGCCTCATAAATGAATAAATCCATAAACGGTAACTGCGCCTTTAAGGAATGAGAGGGAGAATATATTTTTTACACTATAGTTTAAAACGTAAAGAATTGTATTAAGTCAATATATAATTAGTAAATGTTAAGTAAGCAGTACACGTTGCCTCTGCTTACTTAAAGGTAAATAAGCTAATCCAGAGAACATATAGGAATATTTGCCAGTTTGCACCTATTTATCCATATGTGTAAATATACTCCTGACAGGTGATATGAATAAACATTGATTATCTCATTGCAGTGGCAGCGGCACCTGTCAAAGTTTGGGATATCAGGCAGCATTAGGGAGCACGTGAACAGTCAGATCCTGAAGTTGACGTGTTTGGAAGCTGGAAAAATGGGCAAGTGTAAGGATCTGAGCGACCTTAAGAAGGGTCAAATTGTGATTACTAGATGACTGGGTCAGAACATCTTGTGGGGTGTTTCCAGTATGCATTGGTTAGTACCTACATTGATGCATGTGCCACCTGCGTGATGCAATCCCTACTGTAACAGGCATTGTGGAGAGAGTTAATGCTGGGTCTGATGGAAGGGTGTCAGAAAAGTGGATTGCAGCTGGTTTATGGGGCTGAGGAGCTGCAGAACGGTCAGGGTGCCATCGAAATGCTGATCCGTGTCAGTCACTGAAAGCGCGTACAATGTGCATGTGAGCATCAGAGCCGGACCATGGAGCACTACAGGAATGTGGTTTGATCTGAGAAATCACTTGTTCTTTTATATACTTTCCTCTTCCTGTCTCCTGTCTGAAATCATTGAGTTTTGGCAAAAATCTTACAAAAGTTCCTGCTTAACTTCTGCCCTGTAACTGGAGACTCCTTCCATTAATGCTTAAAAAATTGAAAACTTACCTTATTGATAGTTACTTACATTTGAATGCAGTTCATATGGCGCATTCTTTAGTCCATATGTGAGTTCGTACAATAGAAATTGCTAGCGTAAGTACACCTGTAGAAAAAGTTAAAAGGTTGAAGCTAAGAATAATCTGATCAGCTTTAATGTAATCAGAGCTATTATTATTATTATTATTATTTCAGGTTGAAGTCCACGTACATGTCTGTGTGTCTCTCTGTACAGCAGAACTCTCTGTCTAACTTATTAATACACAGAAATCACATTCTGTAAGGTTCTCACGTCTTGTTTACGTTAACTTGTACTTCTTTCGTGGTCAGACAAATACACTCGCTGTTCGGTAGTCTGAGATGAGAAATCGGAAAAAGTAGATTGGATAAAGATTTTTGTTTTTTTAAGTTTTGTCTCAAAATGACTCCAGCACATTAAACTTCACTTATACTGTATCACTTCAGAACTGTTATTTCAGCGAAAGTGAAAATATGAACTAACTTTTCTAATTAATATCTATTGGTGCAGGTGTTTGTTTACCAGTCTTGGGTGTAACATGTTACTTTAAACACCTGCACCAATAGATATTAATAAAGAATATTCATAAAATATTCATAAAGTCACGCATTATTACAAAGTAACGCGTTAGAGTACTTGGATTACTTTTTTGTTTTAGGTCCACCATTCAAGTACTTAGTTACTTTTCCAACAATGTAATCCATGAGCCAGACAGCATCATTCCCAATCTATTAGTGTGTGTGTGTGTGTGTGTGTGTGAGAAAGTCGTACTACAAGCCCCGCCCCCAATAACCCGCCCCCCCTCTGTTATTCCTGCTGTTATACCCCTATCTCACCTATGCGGTTTGACTACGCGAGGGCCGACACGCGGAAAGATGGAAACCTAATCACAACGCCAAAACCCGCTGTGAATCATGACGAACCGTACTTACGGCCACCGCGCGGAACCGTGTAGGTGAGATAGGGGTATTAGTAGTTAACAGACTATTCGCCAAACTTCGCTGAGTGATGATGGTAGAATAATTATAAAGGTCCTGACTGAAACAACATGCATGAGGAAGCACAAAGGAGTTTTTTAATTTCCTGCAATGGAAAAAATACTCGTACTAGTTACTTTTATCGGAACGTAACTCTGTAATGTAACGGATCACTTTTTTTAATGACAGTAATTTTGTAAAGTAATTAGTTACTTTAAAAAGTAACATCCCCCAACACTGTTGTTTACGTTGAGCAAGTAACTTATTAGTAGCTTATTTTAAAGTAGATTATTAAATCCGACACATAACTGTTCATAACATCACTTTACTCAACATTTATATTTCACTTATGGTGCAAGTTAAACTTCAGGCAGAGATTTAAGTACTGCAACAGTTTCAGTAAATTCTGTTCAGACAGAGTTGCGTGATGCTGTGACAAAAGCGTGCTGGACAGACATACAGACATACAGACAAACAGATTTTCTGAAAATGGTTCCCAGGGTTCTGACCAATGTACAGACAAAACCTCTTTTTTTTTTTATTTAAATAGATAAGGTACCCAATCCAATCACATGACCAGTTTTAGTTCCATTGTAGAATAGAAAATAATAAATAATACATTTCATGATTATAAACTTACATTTCATGACAAATCTGTGCTTTTATAAGGGCTCGTTTCTGAAAATCTAAAATGCAGTTGAAGCTAAAGGCTTCACGAATGGGAAAATTTAAAGCATAAATCTAAAGCACAAGTACGGCACATGTGTGTGATATTATACACTGCACTTCCATGCTCTCTCAATACTGAATCTGCACTGATCTGAGATCAGTTTTTATTGTCGGATAAAGCAGAGCTGAGTGTAATCCATCCATTTAAGTGCAATACACTGATAACTAAATGGGTTGTTAGGTTTGAGAGGTCAATTAGACAGCACAGAGAGAAGTGTCACACTCTGTCACACTCTCTCTTTAACCATAATGTGTGTGTGTGTGTGTGTGTGTGTGTCTGTGTATTTTGAGAGTGTATGGGGAGCACATCGTGGGGGTGGTGAAATCAATTTTTCATGACGGTGCCACCTCTGCTCTGGGCAGCGCTGAGAGATCGGCGTCTGCCCTTCACACACGCCTGAGGACCCCTTTAATAATTTACACTCGAACCGTCAATCATCGTGTCCGGCTCCGGGTGGAACAGGAGAGAAAAGTGTGTGTGTGTGTGTGTGTGTGTGTGGATGTAGAGGTGGCCTGTCATGGGTGGTCTGTGATAAGATCTAACCTCTGGACCAAACTTTTATTTCACTTATGACAACGTCAACGCTCTTCAAATTCAAAATTGGTTTCTCCAGCTTGCAAATGTGTGCGCATTTGCATGAAGCAATTTGTATAAAGAGCTAAGGTTAGGTTGGAGGGGGCGGAGTTATGGTTACAGAAAAGACACCTTTATGTAAAGCAGGTATTGTTTCCCACAGGTGGACTTTTCAAATGAAGGCTGGTTCCTGGAAACGGTGCAAGGAGCGTCGCTTAAAGTTAATTAAAGGTACAAGATTTCCACACACACACACACACACACACACCCACACAGAGCAAGTTCTAGGGTTGGGAGATGTGAAAATATTTAGTAGAGAAGAGACAGAGAGAGAGGTTTAAGGAGAATATCCAGACTTGATCGAGTTGATAGAAAGGCTGTGGGAACTCAAATAATCACTCTTTACACCCACGCTGAGCAGAAAAGCTCCTCAGGACACCGACATCAGGAGATCACATTCATCTCAAGTTCCTGGTAGACAAGAAGATGGCTGAATTTGAGACTACATGGGACAAATTTGGGACAAACTGGATGGTGCTTTTTTTCCCCTAAGGGTACCCAATGTACTTGATTTAATTCATGCATTAAGCTCAATTAGAATCAATGATCAGGAATAGAAACAACCAAATATGAACCCTCTATTGAGCTGGTTTGTTTGGGTGGAGCTTTTAATGCATCTGAATAGACACAAATGGTTTAATCAATGTGTGTGTGTGTGTGTGGAGGGGTGTGTGGGGAACTGTCTTCCCATGTGAGCAATGGAAGCAGACCCGGAGTATAACCTTCTCTCACAGAAGTGTCACATATGATACTTCCTAAAGCCCAAAGCCAAATATCATCTGATCTCTCTCTCTCTCTCTCTCTCTCTCTCTCTCTCTCTCTCTCCCCCATCTCCCTCTCATCTTCCAGCTGATCGGCACTTTTTCCTATTAACCCAGTAGAAGTGTTCGATTACAGAACACACATCATGGCCGATTTGTGTTTGCTGCCTCTTCTTAAAATACATATCTTGCCTGGTGACACTAACACTCAAGCCCAAGCATTTATAAATTACACCTTTAACCTTTCAGACATCACAAGACGTCCAGTACAGTACGTGATGTACTCTGCGGGGCTTCGGTCTTTCATCGGGATAACTTTGGTGAAGACCCAAAAAAAGGTCTCGGGCTGTTGATCAGAAGAGCATCACGCTAAATACTGCAGATGTGAACAGATACATATTCACTCCTGTCGAACTTTCCTACGTTGTGTAATGTGACAATGTGGATCAGATTTGCACAATAATAAAGGGCAACGGTTTTTAAAAAAAAAATCGTGACCCAATAGTTAAAAAATAAGAGTTATTTTGCCTCCCTGGGGTCAGCACTTGGTGGAACTACAGTACCTTTGGCTGGAATTTTAACTGCAAGCTGCTTCTGGGAAATGCCTCTATCAGCTCCGCACATCTGGATCCTGATGGTTCCTGCCCACTCTCAAGCTCAATTTCTGTCAGATTATCTGGAGACAAAAAAGTCTTGCCACAGATTGAGGGCTGGGCTTTGACTCTGCGATTTCTACACTCTGTGTTACTTGGTTTCGGGCCACTCCAGTGGAGGAACGTTAGCAGTATTTAAGTTGTTCTAGTGCAGAGTTGTTGTTCTGTTGGAAGGGTGAAGGAAGGAAAGAAGGAAGGAAGGAAGGAAGGTGATCTGAATTCTTAATTCTCTCTCAGACTAGAATAGCCTTTCTTCTAGGATTGCCCTGTGTTAGGCTCCACCTTTCTAACTCCACAATATGATGCTTCCACCACCATGCTTCACACTGGGTCTCATTTGGTATGGTCTCACCTAACAGCTGTCCTTCAACCTGTGGATCTCTTCAGCTTCCTCAGAGATAACTTGCCTGCTTGGATTGCAGTACCTTTTAAACCCAAACCTTCCTAGAAACTTTTGGAAAACATTGTTTTGACCTTCTTTTAAATATATATTTTTAAAAAGCTTCTTGGTCTATACAATGCTAGTTAATTCTTGACGAAACTCTGGAGCTTACGTCTATTTATATTGTGATCACAGGACACTTAAATTGCATGCAGGTTGACTTTATTCAACTAAAACGAGAATCATAGGAACCATTTGCATGTATCCTCCATCGACCACCCATTCGACTTTACGTTGTGGACCCATTTGTGTCCCTTTACTAGAAATAATGTAAATATTCCAGTCTTACGTTGGTGATACCTGTACAGCTTTCCCGGATTTCAATGTTAAGCCTACTCAGCGTTTGATCCTTCGCTAAGAGCTTTGCTGTCTCTGCTATTAGCAGCAAGGGAGACGCTCTGTCTTCGGAGCTTTCCTAAGTATTAATACAGCCCTTCCCAATCGTAATATTCTGCCGGAGTTTCTTTTTTTTAAAGCATGGCGAATAGGTTTAGCAGGAAAGGACCGACTTTTAATGCTACACGGTCTTCTCCCAGAGCACTCTCTTCCATTCGGTGTCAGCGACAGCGGCCTTCTGGCTTTCCAAACGGGCCAGAATTGATCGTGCTCCTGCTTCGCTTTTGGCAACGCTTCGCCTCCTACACATCTCCAGCCCTTAACTGTTTAACCGCAGAACAGCACGCAGTGTAGCGTCTCTGCAAATTGTACAGTAAATCAAAAAGGACAGCTTGTATAGAAATGTGCATTAGCTTGCCAATTGCGCACAAAAAAAAAAAAAAAGGCCGCCCTTTAAAACGTTTATTAAGAATAACGAAATCCGTCTCGTTGTCAGGGCTTTAAACCATGACAGTGTAGACATGAGATTATGAAGTCTTTAGCGGGCTCTGGTTTCACCCTTTCAAAGTGAATATGCTTCTTTTTTTTCTTTGAAATTATGTGAAAGTCATCATCATCATCATCATCATCAGAAGAAGAAGAAGAGGAGGATTGTTGCACAAATGCATGAACCACCTGTCGTCAACCGAACCCGAACATTTTACACACACTGCCAGGAAAATCCTCAGCAGAGTTGCTCAACAGAAGAAACCATGTAATCTGGATAAAAAGGTCCATACACGTCATCTCTGATTTCATTCTTCCATCTGTCTTCTTATTGTCTCTTTATCTTTTCTAATGAAACACATCCCTCTCAAAGAGCTGCTCCTATGGGGAAAAGCGGAAAAGTACTTAAGCACGTGTGCAGGCTGTACAGTCTCAAGCGAACTACTTTAACAAAGTTGGTATGGGAAAGAAGGGTATTTTATAAACATTACGATTATACACATCTTTGGGTGGAGGAACCATCTTAACGTTAAGTTGTGTTGTGTCTAACCGAGACGGGGACGTGATAGGATTTCTAACGCAGTGGTTGCTCCGTGGTTAAACCCTTAAAACCCTAGTGGCAAAGACCTGTGCTGGAAATATGTCATGACGATTAAAAATAATAATAATAATAATAATAATAA
>QMIH01000780.1:25961-50035 GCA_003987875.1 Clarias batrachus | reverse complement strand
TGGGTTATTAAAGGTTTTCATATATATTTTTATTTTTAAAAACATGTATAATAATATAATAATTAAGATATTTTTAACATGTTTTTTTTATGATGCAGATTGCAGATACCCTAACAAAATGTGTTTGACAGAAGAGCAACGAATTGAAATCATTGAGCCATGATGGCTGGTACAGGAAGCAGTTGCATGGTTGCAACAAAATTTGTGTATGATAAAAAATAGAATAAACATCACATACAACACTGTGGCAAAGTGTTTGGTAACAAAACAACAAAACAAAACAATGGTAACCATGTGCAGTATATTATATGTAGAGTATATTATATTATATTTTATTATATCTTATAAAAATATATATATATATAAAGAAAAAACAGCCAAACAAAAAAAATGGCTAAAATGCTTTTAAATGCTAAATAACTTTTAAGCGCATTGATCGGAAGGTCCCAGGTTCAAACCCCAGCACTACCACTGCCACTGTCGGGACCTTGAACAAGGCCTTTAACCCTTACCTGCTCAAATATATAGTAATATATATATATATATATTTTAAGTGTGTTTCTCTTCAATAAGGGCGTCTGCCAAAATGCCATAAATGTAATCTAGATGCAGCTTGGACTTCCCAGAACTTTAAATGTTAGCACAGTAAATCGTTGGCAAATTGCAGGCGGACGAGAGGAATAATAAAACACCTTGGGACCGGCTATTTCAGGAAAACAATAAACTTTGCGGTGGCTCGGGTTTGTGTCAGGCTAGTAGATCTCCTGGTTGTTGATTCATTTCCTATGTGGTCAAGTGTTATTTTCGTGTTCTAAAGGTTGTAGGTTGTAGGTTAGGAACGGACGGCTGGGTGGTCCAAATGTTTGTACCTTTATTTTTAATATACTTTTGTGGCTTAAAAGTTATCATAATATAAAGATGTGCTAACGTTCAGGCTCTTTATCAGTCAGTGCTAAGAGTTAACAGATAAAGCTTGTCTGTTACCCCCTTTCAGTTCCTGCCGTGGCACCGATACGGCCCTGACATGCAGTGGGGGAACTTGTGTTAACACCGAGTGTCTTATTTCTTTCCCCTCTCACTTTCTTATGATATCGCTGCCTGTATGAACCCGCCTGCTCAGGAGGACTCACTCACCTCCCCCGAAAAAAAATAACTGAGCGGATCCTGCAGCTCACCCGCTGCCAAGATCCACCTCGCGGGCCTGCCTAACCTTAGGGGTTTCAAATTCCTGCGAGCTGAAAAAGAAACGCTTATTTGATTAACCCGACCCGGTCCCGATGACTCCCAGCGTCCGGGGGTAGGACAGGGGGGAGGTTAGGCTCTTCGTTAGGAGCTGACAAATTGCTCATGTGAAGTGGGACAACTCTGGGATTTGCTTTGAATCCCAGGAAGAGGTTTGTTTGTTAATCAGGCTGCATCTGCTAATAGAAATATATATCCGTTACGTACGCTCGGCCGTCGCTGCAGATTTGTGGCGGACAGCCTGAACGGGTCTTTATGCGACGTCCAGTTTCCCGATCCCTATCCCGTGTCTGCCAAAACAATAAAAGCGGAGAGGTGAAATTCCAGGCCGGTGCTCTTCCCCCCGAGCACGAGTTAGAAACGCTCGAGGAAAGTGTGCTGAGCTGTGCAGGCGCTGAACTTTTGGCCAGATCCACCTGGCTGAAGCAGACAGAGTTTCAGCCATGAGCAGCCCCTGGGATCCGTCGCTAAACAGTGCAGAACACATGTTCATCTGAGATAGCGTGTACAGTGTTGCGTTTTTCTGTGTAAGGAAAACGGCCTGGATCTGAATACATTCCTCAAGTAATTGGAGAATGACCCAACTCCTGTTGCGCTGTACAAATGATTTCTGACATTAAAGCCGGTGTTCTGTACTTTAAAGTATTCACGTGTAATTTCCAACTATCGAAACTGATCTACGTGTAATAACTATGGATTAAAACACTTGTGGATGTGCTGTTTTGGGGAAAATAATCAAGTGTTTTATTTTGTATTTTATTTTAATACCATCATGATTTTTCAATCACACATTATAGCAGGGGTGCAGATCATCAGGGACCGACCGATACGATAGCATCACGATACCGACTGATAAATATCCCAATTCAACATTTTTTTTAAAACAATTTTGTAACAATTCTAAACAAACTTAGCCCATATTTCAGTGCTATCACACAGGACGCTGTGCTGCCTGCCAATGAATAGCATGAATAGTTTACAGCACACCACCTGCAGGATTATCGAGGAACTTCAACATTTTTACCACCTCAGATCCATCTAGGAACCCTTTTTATCCAACCAGGGACCATGGAGGCCAACGGTGACTATTGTGCTTATTCCCATTTAGGACCTCCGGTCAATATTCACACTCTACAAGCAATTTGGGAATGCCAGGTAGACTAATCTGCATGTCTTTGGACTGTGGGAGGAAACCGGAGAACCTGGAGAAAACCGGCCAAGGGAAAAAAACTCGAACCCCCCCCCCATTTCTACTTTATGGTCAGGCTTAATGTTGTGGAATGTACCACCCTCACTGGCATCTTGCTTGAAGTTAATGAGGCGCAGAAAAACTAAACTCTAAATTCAGAAAACTGCGAGTTAGCGGCTAAAGTAAGCGTTTTTTGAAATTGCTACGAGTTATACCTTCGAGTCAGAGATGCTAGCTCACTTTCTTAGCATGTAGATTTTAAAACTAGTAAAAAAAAACAGGGTTCTAGTGAACGTTATCCTCTTGTAATTTGCATTTAAAAGCTGCTTTAAAAGCTTTTGAGACGTTACAAGATTTTTAGTGTCTTGCTAACACATCTTGAACCAATTTTATAGCAGAACAATGAAACGTTTTTTTAAAATCCTTTTTCCATATCATTTTGTTTTAGTTCATTTTAACTGAACGTCTGTACAAGCACGAAATAACACCAACTGTTTCACTGTCCAAACACAGATGGCCTGAACTCCATGTGCTGGCTAGGAATATTACTGTTTTGGACAGAGACAGCTAAAGATCTTGTCTTCTTCTCTTGGACTCGAGTGTGTGATCATGAAACGAGGCTCCGTGTGAAGCGACTGGACATCACAAAGTGCCAGATCTCGACTGGTGTTAATGCCGTTACTCGCACCGCAGACAAGGAGTGAACAGGGAAGAGAGGTTAAAGGGGGGGGGGGGAAATAAAAGCCTCCAGAGAGAGTAAAATGAATAGACAGAGAGAAAGAGAGCGAGAGAGAGATCTTTATTGCTTTGGCTAGAAAGAGATCTGGCGGTGTTTCTCAGTATTGTGAGAGCAAGCCGGAGGCCAGAACTGGGGGAGCAGGAAGCAACACACGCACCTGTGATTCTCATCGCAGCTCCTATTATTATAACACACACACACACACACACACACACACACACACACACACACACACACACACACACATATACAGTATATGCACATATACAGTAGATTCAAATGCAACTTTAGTAAGCTTCTACTACCAGCTGATGATTTTATTTGAGGGAGTATTGTGCAAAACTGAGACGAATTTATCGTGATTGAATTAACCTCGATTTTAGAACAATACTCACCAATTTCTAAGAATATGTTGTGGATTTGTGCTCAGATAGGGGAAAACCCACTGGATATCACTGCACTCTAAATTTAGGCAAAAATTAAGCAAGGGTAGGTTAGTAAGGATTTGTTTTAGGGATGTTTAGGCATGCTAGCCAAGTGTCCTCGATGGATCATCTTCAAACCATATCATAGTTGGCGGGTCTTTACGCAATCATCCTTAAAGCACTTATTTATTTCAATTTAAAATTCTGCTCTTTCGTATTGATGCAAACAAGATGGAACGGTAGGATAGGATCGAGAATGAGTCCATCAGAGGGACAACCCATGTTAGAGGTTTTGAAGATAAAGTCAAAAAGGTCAGATTGAGGTGGTTCGGAGGAGAGATTGTGAGCATATCGGTAGAAGGATGCTGAGGAGAGAGAGGGCATGAGATGGAGGCAGATGATTCGCTGTGGCGACCCCTGAAAGGGAACAGCCGAAACACTGAAAACTTCTTTGTGATCCGAAAATAAATCTATTTCTTCAAATTAAAAGGCAAATAATACTAGCCGTAGAATTTGAGAGAAAAAAAAAGTAATGGTACCCTTTTAAAAGTGAAGTTAAGGACCCTTTCGCACATTCTCAAACTACATACCTACTGTACTGTATACAGTATGTGGCTGGGTTGCCAGGTCGACACCTGATTGTATCTGGGCACTTGAGGGAGAAGGACCGTACTCAAGGGTCTAACAGTGGCAGCCATTGGGGCTCGAACCAGGGACCTCCTGATCAGCAGTCCTACACCTTAACCACCGGGCTACCCTGTAATGATTAACAATTAAGGCCTGTTTTGAAGTCTTGTTCAAGCATGTGCAGATCCAAGACCTTTATTTTTCTCCTTAACTCTTTGGATCTGATACCGTGTACCCGTTTCTCCCCATAAACCAGGCCATACCGAGAGCCTCCACCCAAGATATAGTTTTACACGCACACACAAACACACACATGCTCACACGCACACACACACACACCTGTCCGACTCCCTGCGTGCCGTGGTCATGGCAACTCCAAGGTCTTTTCCAGATGTCTAAGAGCTATGCAGTTCATCTCAAACACCCCAAACCACCTGACTCCCAAACTCCTGGCATGGTATCAAAAAACGCTGTATGAGTTAATGCTCAGTGTGCCTCCAGAAAGCATACACACCTGCTGCCTACATGGACTATATCAGGACCTTATTCCGAATCCTGTTTCGACAGCCTCAGGCTTACACCAGACAGTGTTTTTCTGATATGCAGCGAAACATGATGATGAGCTACATCTTGAAATATGCGGCACTTTTTAATTACGGTACAGCGATCAGTGTTAAGTATGTTACAGCGGATCTCCACTTACAGCTGGATTAATGAGTACAGAGCATATCGAGTTACCGAGCAGTAAAAAGTGCACGCGGTCATAGAGCTGGAATACACACGGTCACACTTCTCATCTTATTTTAATGAACATTTTGGTTTGTTTGTTTGTTTGTTTGTTTGTTTTGGATAGAATAAATCCTGTGAGTTTTCCTCTCATTCACTGTTAATAATTACACACTACGTAATGTATACTTCATAGTATGCCTTGTGGAAAATACCTAAATAGTATATAATGCTTTAATAAAACTAAAATATCTTACATGCACAAACAGGATGAAAATGAAATCCATTCCTGGTTATGTAGAATCATATTTTAAAAACTATAGGCTGGTAGTTGTAGTTGTAGAATTACGTAGAGCATTTAATAGAAATGTTTTCCTGTACCGATAGCGCTGTAGCTAACAGTATACCAGTGTTACCAGTGGCATCTATGAAGGAAAAAAACCCAAATCTACCAAACATGGGGGGAACGTGTACTCTCCCTAGCATGGAAAAACCCTGCCGTTTCTCATTCTTCTTCTCGAACGCTTTTTAGTGTTTCTCCATAGTCCTACATTGCTCCAGCTGATTGAGTAACAGGAAAGAGCTTGACATCACATTTAGGCATTTGACAGACGCCCTTATCCAGAGCGACTTACATTTTTATCTCATTATACAGCAGTTGAGGGTTAAGAGCCTTGCTCAAGGGCCCAACAGGGACAGGGATTTGAATCTGGGACCTTCTGAACTGTGGTCCAATTCCTTAAAAACTGAGGTACAGTACCCATGACCCCTGGACCCACCTCCGCAATCGCTTTGTAGAAACCTGCCTTACCTTGTAGAGCTTGTGGTGGTGAATCACTCATACACGCCCCTGTTAGAACTTTCAAACCGATCACAATTGCATATAAAATATACTAATGAACGTTTATATCCATGCTAAACAGTTGGGCAGTATTACACCTGACTAATATTGACTAGGTCCCCTCTTTGGCCACCAGTAACGACTGGTGTGTTCTGACACCTATCACAAGCAGCATTAACCTTTTCATCAATCTGACCTACACTAGCGCTTCTATTGGATCGGACTACACAGGCCAGCCTCCACTCCCCATGTGCATCAGTGAGCCTTGGCCACACATGACCCTGACGCCAGTTCACCGGTTTTCCTTCCTTTGATCACTTTTGGTATGTCCTGACCAGTGCAGACTAGGAACATCACACAAGAGCTGCAGTTTTGGAGTTTTGATCCAGTCGTCTAGCCGTTACAATTTGGCCCGTCTCACAGTAGCTACATTTTCAATGTCTCGTTACAGTGGCGGCTGGGATATATTAGGCACCAAGTGATTATGGCATCGGCGGGACGGTGGTGTAGTGGTTATCACTGTCGCCTTGCACCGCCAGCGTCCGGGTTGGATCCCCAGCCAGGCTCGATTCCCATCTCTGTTTGGTGGGTTTCCTCCCACAGTCCAAAGACATGTAGGTTAGGCTAACTGGCGTTCCCAAATTGCCCGTAGTGTATGAATGAGTGAGTATGTGTGTGTGTCTGTGCCCTGTGATGGATTGGCACCCTGTCCAGGGTGTACCCTGCCATGTGCCCCAAGTCTCCTGGGATGGGCTCCAGGCCCCCGTGACCCTGAATACAGGAGTAAGCAGTATAGATGATGAGTGAGTGAGTGATTATGGCATACTATGAAAAAATGGGCAAGCACAAGGACTTGATTGTGATGGCTAGAGGACTGGGGGTCAGAGCAACTCCAAAACTGCAGCTCTTATGGGATTTTCTCAGGCTGCAGCTGTCAGGACATACCCTGTTGCCAGTTCATTGGTTTTCCTTCTTTTGATCACTTTTGGTATGTGATCAAAGGAAGGAAAACCAATGAACTGTCAACAGGGTCATTGATGGTCAAGGCTCGATGTATTATAGTCTGTTATCACCAAACGAGTCTAACAAGGTTTTAATTATCCTGCTGTGTCCTGCAGTAAAACATCTAAAACTTGCTGAGCAAAAGTTGTCTGAGGAAAGACAACCTGGTGGTCTGATTAGTGGTGGTGGTCTGGTCTTGTCTAAGGCCTGTTTGCTTGCCCCTTCATCCCCAAGTGGCCTGACTATGCAACCATGTGTGTGTATGTTTTGTGCTTCTGGCAGTTGTGAGAACATCCATCAGAGCACCTGCCACCGAGGCACGTGTGAAGGCCAGGCGCTCGAAAGTAGCGCCACGTGTCAGCAGCAGCACCTTAAAAGGGTGACAATGGCCCTGTCCTCACCCCCTCCTCAACCCCAACAACATGGACACGGACACAGAGCGAGAGAGTGAGCAGGCGAGGGAACAGGTGTGCATTTTAAATAGGGCTATGCAAAACAGATCTGTTTTAAACATCTGTTATAAGTTTAGATTGTAGCTTTTAAACCTCGGACAAACCGAAAACAGTCTAAAAGGGGGCCGGTTCGGATGGGAATCAGTTAAATCGCGGACATTTTTTGCGCTGCTAGATTAAGGATTCGCATGTTCGCGGTAATGTTCTTATTAATCAGATCAAATAAAGTCTCATTTAAAGATGTATCTCATAGAACAAAATAGCGACGAGCCACTGAGGAGCCAAAGGAGTCGACTCTTAATAGCGCACCGAGTCAAATGATCTGACTCACACAGAAGAGACGGACTTCCAGGAACGTACCATATATGGAACATGCATACTGTCCACATGTACAGTAAGTCAGACGTCATGTTGCTTTGTTTGTTTGTTTGTTTATTTTTTTCATCCTTTCAATTTCAGACATTTTTGAACAGCAAATCAAATTTTAGAATAAAAATCAATATTAATGCAAAATGGAAAACTTTTTGTTTTTGGACATCACAGGCTTGGTGATTGTTTGGACACATTGAACACCGATAAGAAGTATAAATGTTAGCGCTGTTTGGCTTTGATTCCCGTCTCGGGGTCTATGGGCATGCAGTTTGCATGTTCTCCCCAAGTCCCACAGTCCACGGACGTCCAAGTTAGGCTAACTGTCGTTCCCAGGTTGCCCGTTGTGTGTGTGTGTGTGTGTGTGTGTGTGTGTGTGTGTGTGTGTGGATTGGCACCCTGTCCAGGGTGTACCCCACCTCACAGGATAAAGCGGTATAGAAAAGGAATGAATGAATGAAAGAATAATACATCTGTTGTGTTCTGTCCCGCCTTCTGGCTCGCGTCCTAATTTTGCGTTTTACATAAAAACTGAGGCAGCATGGTATCATAGTGGTTAGCGCTATGCCCTCCCACCTCCAGGGTCAAGATACCCAGTGTGTTTGGTACGCTGCCCTGAGCCCTGAGGCCCCCGATGATAAGCCCCAGGCCTCCTGTGACCCTTTTTTAAAAAAAAAAAAGTTAATGCAGCAGAGATCAGCTCACAAGCAGCATGGAGTGTCACCATATAGCACATACACACACACACACACTGTGTCTGTGTGAGGAGCACTGAGCCGTGGGTCTGTTCAGGTCTGTCTGAGAGTGCAGCGCGGGTCACGGTGGAGTGTGAGAACCTGAGATAGGGATCGCTCCTGCAGCGACTGACCGGGCAAAAATGCGGCCGGGGTGGAGAGGTGCGCCGGATCCGTTGTCCCGCGCTCGATGCCAGCGTGAGGACACAGAAGGACATTCAGAGTCCTGTCGCTGGGCCGTGGCATCCTCCGACACCTGCGCCGCTGCGCTTTTGTCCCCGGCTCGCTGTGTGTGCTCGGCCCTACATTAAGGCCACTGTGCAGGAAGGGAACTGGCTTTGTGTGTGTGAATAGGTGAGCTGGTAATGGACTGATAATATCTCCATGACCTCTCTCTCTCTCTCTCTTTCTCTCTCTCTTTCATTTTTCTCTCACTGTCTTTGTCTCTGCTTTTGCACTCTCTCTCTCTCTCTCTCTCTCTCTCTCTCTCTCTCATGTCTGGCTCTCTCACTTGCTGTCTATTGCACTCTCCATTGGACCGCTTTTCCTAGCATCTGTCCATCACTACATTTCTCTCTCTCTCTCTTACTTCTTTTTCGTACTTCACATTCACTCTATCACTCACTCACTCGCTATCCCTCTGTCTCTATCTTGCAATGTTTCACTCTCCATCTCACTTTTTTTCTTTTCTTTTCTTTTTTTTTGAAATCCAAACTTTCTCTGTCTGGGTCTTTCTTGCTACCTATTGTTCTCTGTCTCTTTCTCGCTGTCTTTCTGTTTCTCTCTCCGTCTCGCTATCTCTTTATCTCTCTTCTCTTTTTATCTTTCTCTGTCTCTCACTATATTCGTCTCTTCTAATATCTCTCACATTCTCACGTTTTTTTTTGTGCTATTCATTTTCTGTCTATCTTTATCTTATTCCTTCCCTCTTCCTGTCATTCTCGAAATCTCTTTTATGATTTATTTATTTATTTATTCTCATTCATCCTTTTCCGTCTCACACATCTCCACCTGTCTCTCCCTCTGTCTCTCAACATCCCTCTCTTTCCGTCTTTCCTGGTTTTTTCCCCCCATTTTTTCCTACCGTTCCGTCTCTCTCTTTTATTTCTTTCTCAGTCTATATTCCAGTGTAACGTTTCTTTTACCTTTCTTGTCTACTTTATTTTCCTGTCTCGCCCGTCCGCCTGTCTTTCTGTCGCTTTTAATGTTCCTGTTGTGTCTCCTACACTCTTAGCCTGTCTCACTCTTTCCTTTATTTCTGTCTTTCCTCATTTGCATTCATCCTGCTCTGATTTTGTTCCCGCTCGAATTTCCTCTTTCACTCCACAATAATGTCTGCGGCGTGGCCCGGTCCGGTGTGTGTGTGTGTGTGTGTGTGTGTGTGTGTGTGAGGAGGTGGAGGTGGTGTAGCATGAGGGTGGTGTCGGTCTTTTCCCCGGGGAGTAATCGGCTCTCCTGTCCGGCCCGGCAGCAGACAGCAGACATCACTGCCTCCTTCTTTCAGCGTGTGAGAAGATCTCTCTCTTTCTCCTCGCGCCGAATGAAAGACTCTCTTTCTTCAGCAGCTGAACGTCCAGCGCAGGTAACCAGATCCACAGCCACCGCATGTCTACTACACACCCAGCACTCGTCTTTTCACTCCTCTCTCTCTCTCTCTCTCTCTCTCTCTCTCACACTTTCTCTCTCACACTTTCTCTCTCACACTTTCTCTCTCTCACTTTCTGTCTCTACTCACAGATTCAAAGGCCGCTTTATTATCATGAGGGATACAGACAGCGGTATCGCCACAGTGCGCTTACAGACCTCGGGGGAAACGTCACAGGTTTGACTGCAGGAACCGACAGAGAGAAACAGTTATACATCCATTCAGTCAAAGAAACACGAGGGATGGAAAAACAATCAGGAGAGAAAGAGAGAGAAAGTAACAACAACAACAACAGGCTCAGAGGAAAACACGATCAGAGGAAAACAAAAGAGAGAAAGAGACAAACTAATTTAACATACAAAAATAGACATGTGTGTCTCTGTGTGTGTCTGTGTGTATATGTGTATATATGTGTCTGTGTCTTTGTGTGTGTGCGTGTGTGTGTCTATGTCTGTCTGTGTGTGTGTGTGTGTCTGTGTGTGTGTATGTGTGTCTTTGTGTGTGTATATGTGTCTGTGTCTTTGTTTGTGTGTGTGTGTGTGTGTGTGTGTGTGTGTGTGTGTCTGCGTGTGTGTATATGTGTCTGTGCGTGTCTGTGTCTTTGTGTGTGTGTGTTTGTGTGTCTATGTCGGTGTGTGTGTTTTTGTGTGTGTATGTGTCTGTGTGTGTCTGTGTCTTTGTGTGTGCGCGTGTGTGTGTCTATGTCTGTGTGTGTGTATACATATGTGTGTGTGTATATATGTGTGTGTGTGTGTGTCTTTGTGTGTGTATATGTGTCTGTGTCTTTGTGTGTGTGCGTGTCTATGTATGTGTGTGTGTGTGTGTGTGTGTATATATATATATATATGTGTGTGTGTCTGTGTCTTTGTGTGTGTGTGTGTGTGTGTGTATATGTGTCTTTGTGTGTGTGTGTTTGTGTGTGTGTCTGTGTGTTTTTGTGTGTATATGTGTCTGTGTGTGTCTTTGTGTGTGTATATATGTGTGTGTGTGTGTGTAAAACGTATACATTTTGTTTCTCTCTACTTTCTCTCCATCTCTCTCTATTTCAATTCTTACTACAGTTGTGTCTCTTTCTTTCTTTATATTTCTCCCTGTCTTTGATCCTTTCTCTCCTTATCTGCCTCAGTGCCTCCTTCTGTCTCTCTCTGTCTCTGTATATCCTCCTTTTCTCTCTCTCTCTCTCTCTTTCTTTCTTTCTTTCTTTTTTTCTTTGTCTCTCTCCTTCCATCTCACTCTGCTTTAGCACTTACTAACATTTCTTTCTTTCTGTATCTCTTTCTGCCCCTCTTTGTCCCTCTGTTCTCTCTCTCTTGCTCACACACACACACACACACACACACACACAAACACACACACACACACACATACACAAACATTACACAGTGCAGGTGTCTGATTTTCATTAAAATTGCAAATTGAAGTGGATGCCTCATCAGATAAGATGGAACATTTGGGACTCTGCCCTCTCTCTCTCTCTCTCTCTCTTCATCACTTACACTCTTTTAAGGAAGTGGGCCGTTGGAACGACACTTGGCTGGAAGACACTAATCTCTCAGATGAGGCGCAGCCATGAGGATAACAAATGACCTCGGAGTAAATGTAAAGCGCCGGGAGAAATGGCAGGAGTCTGGTGTTGGAGAGTCGGAGCCGCGATTACGTTACACGATACGTATCAGAAAATGTAGAGCCGAGGTCACGTTACACTCTAAAGCCTACTTCAGTGTGTTCCTCCGGGAGAAGTGTGGAGCTGAAGTGTACGGCGGGGTAACGTACGGTATAACACACACCGGGTGCACTGAGGACGCTGAGTTATTGGGCAGCGTTAGCAGATTGAGTGCTGCTCACAGAACCGTCTAATACTCATAATACACATTAGTGCTCCAGTAATAATGAGGTAATCCATGTAGGTCAATTATGTCATAAGTTTATTCATTTCCTGATCTGCTCATGGATTCATTTGCTTTTCTGAAATCGTTAGTGAAGTATTATTATTCCTAATATGGTGTAGTGGTTAGTACTGTGACCTCACACACAAGGTCGAGGGTTCGATTCTGTGAATTCATGATATGAAGGGAAAATCCTTCTGAAAATATGTCGTATTCTAGGTTCTTCAAAGTAGCCACCTTTTGCTTTGATTACTGCTTCGCACACTCTTGGCATTCTCTTGATGAGCTTCAAGAGGTAGTCACCTGAAATGGTCTTCCAACAGACTTGAAGGAGTTCCCAGAGGTGCTTAGCACTTGAGATGGTTTGGGGTGAGCTGGACCGCAGAGTGAAGGCAAAAGGGCCATGCCTTCACTCTGCGGTCCAGCTCACCCCAAGCCATCTCGATTGGGTTCAGGTCCGGTGACTGTGGAGGCCAGGTCATCTGGCGCAGCAGCACATCACGCTCCTTCTTGGTCAAATAGCCCTGACACAGCCTGGAGGTGTGTTTGGGGTCATCGTCCTGTTGAAAAATAAATGATGGTCCAACTAAACGCAAACTGGATGGAATAGCATGCCGCTGCACGATGCTGTGGTAGCCATGCTGGGTCAGTATGCCTTCAATTTTGAATAAATCCCCAATAGTGTCACCAGCGAAGCACCATCAGACCTCCTCCTCCAAGCTTCACTCTGGGAACCAGACATGTAGAGTCCATCCGTTCACCTTTTCTGCGTCGTGGTTGGAACCAAAGATCTCAAATTTGGACTCATCAGACCAAAGCACAGATTTCCACTGGTCTAATGTCCATTCCTTGTGTCCTCTATGTGGCATTGACCTGCTCTCTGATCTGAGCTGCTGTTAACCGCCGATTTCTGAGGCTGGTGACTCGGATGAACTTCTCCTCCGCAGCAGAGGTGACTCTTGGTCTTCCTTTCCTGGGGCGGTCCGCATGTCAGCCAGTTTCTTTGTAGTGCTTGATGTTTTTTCTGACTGCACTTGGGGACACTTTCAAAGTTTTCCTAATTTTTCCGACTGACTGACCTTCATTTCTTAAAGTAATGATGGCCGCTCGTTGTTTTCTTCACTTAGCTGCCTTTTTTCTTGCCATAATGCAAATTCAAACAGTCTATTCAGTAGGACTATCAGCTGTGTATYCACCTGACTTCTGCASAACAYARYTGWWGGTCCMAAACCCATTTATAAGGCAAGAAATCCCACTTATTAAACCTGACAGGGCACACCTGTGAAGTGAAAATCATTTATCTATATTATTATTTATCTATATTATGTACAGTGGAACCTCGGGTAACGTGGTTTACGAGTGTTCCGCAAACCGAGCAAAGATTTTTAATAAATTTTTAATCGGAAACCGAGCAAGTATTAGTTTACGAGCGCTGAGTATCATGTATCATGCATGTGAGTCTTATTTTGACACCGAGCGTCACTCTCTCACCTTTGTATTAATTATTTTATGTATTTATTTTTTGGGGCTGTGGAACGAATAATTTGAGTTTTCATTATTTCTTATGGGAAATGATGATTTGGTTTACAAGTGTTTTGGAATGCGAGCCCACTTCCGGAAGGAATTATGCTTGGAATCCAAGGTTCCACTGTATCTATATATCTGTCTGTCTGTCTGTCTGTCTGTCTAGAGTACATTAGGGAAAGCTAAAAACTGAAAATTGCTTAGTGTTGCAGAGCTCTGAGCTCTTCATTGTGATGTGATTAACGTGTGTTCGGCTCATCGTACTCGTCTGTAAAGTGGAAAGATGTCCGAGAGTAAATGAGGCATTTTACAGTTTGTGGAGAGAATGAGGACAAACAGAGGGGGAACAGAGAGAGAGAGAGAGAGAGAGAATGAAAGAATTCTGAGACAACTTTTTCAACTCCCAGTGAAAAGTCACACACCGTTTATGAGCCATATTTTCTAAATGAACAGAGGATTTAAACAGCAGAAACTGCTTCAACATTATTTACATCACTAACATCATTTATTTTACCCTTGAAATACTCCTCTTCATCTTCATGGTCGAGTTCGTTGATGCTCATATTCTCATGAATCCTACCACGCTGTGTCTGTTACAGTTCGTCCGCATTCCGCAAGCGTTATCGCTCGATTTTCAAGGATCAGACGTCCCAGTTTGACCTGAACGCACTTATGTATGGCTTCTGTTTATTGTTTAATATTTTCAGGATTTGTATTTCGTTTACCAAAGCATCCTGTCATGTTTTTTTTCGTTGGAATGGTTGAAAATTGCTCTCTTCGGTGACTAATCTAATCTAATCTCACCTTGACCCTGTAGATAATATCGGATATTTGTACGGTACCTGCTGCTTTGATTAAAAAGACCCAGGATTTATAATAACACCCTCACACTTGTCTGTACTTTTGTCTACATGTATACTGTAATCATTTATAACTGCACTACCCGGGTGTCACCCAGATGACAGATTCCTGTGTGTGTGTGTGTGTGTGTGTATTTTAACCTATATTACCTCTGGGCTTTTTAATTAGGGATCTAAACCTGTATCCAGATTCCTCTGAAGCCACGTCGTAGCGGCGTCTTTTATCAAAAGTGTTATACAAATGGAATAAAACTGAATTCGATTGAACTGTCATTTTCTGAACATTGCAGTTTGGGGCTAAAACCACAATCGCTGAAGAGCTGGGGAAAAAAATAAAATAAATAAATAAATAAAATAAAATAAAACGTCCCAGTTTTGTTCCGAGAGCAATTTGGAAGGAAAAAAACAATCCTGAAGAAACATACTGTGTATGCATGTGTGTGTGTGTGTGTGTGTGGGCAGGGCAAGGAGGAACAGAGCAGCAGCTATGTCAATACCATCGAAATGCGAAAAACAAACAGCTGTCACTGCATGTGGCGTGCTTGCGTGCAGTCTCATGCATCTTCAACCCAACAAACAAGCTTTCCGCATCGAGTTCCCAACTGGAAAGTATGTTTCAACACGTACAACATTGCCGAACTTTCATCCTGAGCATTCAACAGAACGATTTTATAATATTTGAAATGATTGCTTAATTGTAATGAGGTGCGGTTATAATGCGGCCGAGGTGAGAATAAATCTGCAGAGACGTTTGAACAATTTCCAGAGTTTTTCATTATGTTTCCAACCTCAGACGTTGACACAAAAAACGGGTTTCATCGAACTCCAGACAACGACGGGGAGACATAAAACACAAATAAATGATCATTTTATTATTTTTCTACGTTCAGCTTCCTGCTTGTAGAAGTAGAAGTGCTTCCTTGAACATTGATGAAAAGTGGATATCCCCCCCCCTCCACACACACACCTTCCCATGCAGCAAATCTCTAAACGTCATGCTTTTTGAAGCAATGCCACGCGTCCTTTCTAAACTCTGATTTACGCTCATCGGCCGTGATCGAATCGTCCTGTTCCGCAGGATTTCTGCTCGGTTCTGCTCGGTTAAGCGCAGGCGTCAGATGCAGCTGGACCGGTCCGACTACGGCCTGTTCTCACGACACTCACGCTATTCCTATAACACCTGTCAGTCTCAAGCCAACACATGTCCCTCATACATTCCTACACACACACACATGCATATGCACACACATACAGTATACAGTATATACAGTATATATGCTGGGCTTTTGTATTTTACAAGATATACAGAGTGTATCGCTATCTGATCTGGGACCTGTCAAGGTCGTCTCTTCATAACGTTCAACAAGGTCACAAAACGTAAACATATGGATGAAACGTAAAGCAGAGAATCAGAGACGCCGCTGATCCGATACACAGGGATCGGTATCAAGGCCGATTCAACAACATGAAATGGATCAGATATCAGAGGTTGGATTCGGAATGTTGAAAAAAAAAAGTTTTTTTTAGGATTCATTTTTTTTTTAAAAAGAGCATTTTGCCACTGCTTCAACCAGAGGCTTTCCTTTTCTTTTCTTTATTTTTTACTTTATTTCGTATTTATTTCTGTGCTTTTCCATTAAACATTAATCACCGCAGTGACGCTCTGTTTGGTGGTGCGACAATGCACCTTAAACAAGTTATTTCTCGTTATCAACGCTTTTGAAATACTCCTACGAGGCAGAGACACGACCGGGCTTCATTATTTACGCCATGGATCAGGTGATGAGCCTCCGACACGGCGTCATTGTTGCTACTTTTTTATTGTAAATTATGCATCACAATCTGATTCTGCTGCCGGTTGCTTCATTATATTTTGCCGATTGTTGCATGCTACTTGTGTCTATCTTCTGTATAGTTTGTGGATTTTTAAAAAATATATATATTTTACTTTATTTCTTACTTCACTCCCTTACATGTAAAAAAAACAAAAACATAATTAAATCAATATTAGTTTTAATAATTTTAATAATTCCCCCATGTTAAGTGTATTATTTACACATATCAGTTATCCTAAAAAAAAGTGATACAATTGTGTAATGAAATATTGAAACGTACATTTTTACAGTGTGCTGTTTTAGATAAATAATCAGTGCCTGCGCAGTGAGAGAAAATGGTGGTACTGTCGTCACTTCTGAGTTGATTGTTGTCTTGAATCAGGATATTTTAAAAAATGATTAAATAATATTTTAACAGCTTGTTGATTTCTTTCTTGATCCAAAAAATGTTAAAAAGCTTAAAGTCAAGAGTTTTACCTCAGAATGGTTTAAAGCACTGACACTGGAGACTCCTTCCCGAAGTGCTGATGAAATGAATTTACAGAAAACATCAAATACCAATGACAACTCTATTATAAAATAGAAATACATTATGCTATGGAGTGTGTATACATTTTTTGGCTGACTATATATACATATATAGTCAGCCAAAAAATGTATACACACTACATAGCACGATGGATATGATATGATATAATATTAATAATATGATCATATTATTATCAATATATAACATATAGCAATATATTTTGTGTTACAATATTTATACAAGTTTTTCTTTTCCTGAAGTGTGTATAATTTTTTTCTACAGCTGTATATATTCTTTTTTTTTTATTTTTATTTTTTAAAGATAATCACTGGTACCATTGGAATATATATATATATACACACACACACACACATACACACACACACACATACACACACAAACACACTTTATATACACTCACACACACCACAGAGGGTTAAAGGTAAAGGAGGGTGTTTGAGAACTTCGAGGTGTTTGTCCTTAGATGTGCAGCAGAAAGGAAAGAACCGATATAGATTGTCCATAATGAGCTTCTACTCTTTGTTGTCGTTCCAACGCTACGTGCCTTTCTGTTCCAGCGCTGCACATCTGCGCCGCTCCTCTCGCACAAGCGGACAACTGAGCGTTTCCAGTCGCTCTGCCGGCTGCATTTTTTCCCCCTTCAGAGCGGCGTTGTGTGAAAACACACTCCGGCGGCTGGAACAAAGCAAGGCCTACGTCTCGGCAACCGAACAGCGACCGATGCTTTATTCCCCGTTCTGAACCAGGATCGACTTTTCAACTAGCTAACATCATGACGACCACTGGAAATCTTTATAATGAAGGAGCTTGATTGATAGAGCTTATATTTCAATTCTTTATATAGTCTTCTTCCTCAGATCCTTCTCATATGCAGTGTATACATGTCTATAGTAGGTAGAACTTAAGTCTCTAAAGGTTCTTTTGGTCTGTCTTCGTCTTTAAACTTCCATTTCATGTAGAACCTTTACCTAGAATCCACTTCAGAAATACACAAAAAGAGAAAGAAGTCCACAGGTTAATGATAATTGGCTCGTTTATTTTTCTGATCTCTATGAAGGAATTTGTAAGAAATCATAAATCCTGTCACGCCCGCCTACACTACCCATCAGCCACTGCATGTCCCAGTCACATGTAGAGTATGTCATCACATGCCCCGCTCTGTGTTTATCCTCTGACTGGTTTGTCTTTTTTTACTTCTGGGTTTTCATAGTCATATAGTTTCTTTACTTTATAGTCCTCAGCACCTCGAATATCTGAAACGGTTTTAACTAACGTGCTCAAACTGTTCCTGACACATTTTCATAAGAATTGTCTTGCCAGCCCATGCTTGAAAAACTACAAACTAACACAGAAACATACAGACTTAAAATTCAAGTTAAAATAATACTGTATGTATGATACTAAATTAATACACTATATGGACAAAAGTACAGTATGTGTCCAAACCTGTTAATTATTGATTTCAGGTGTTTCAATCAATCAGGCATCTTATCCCCAGTGAAGGAGAATCTTAACGCTTCAGCATACCAAGACATCTTGGACAATGCTCTGCTTCTATGAACATTGTGACAACAGTTTGAGGAAGGCCCTTTTCTATTCCATCATGACCGTGCCCCAGTGCACAAAGCGAGGACCATGAAGACACGATTTGGAAGAACTTGAGCGGCCCTAACACAGAGCCCTGATCTCCACCCCATCGAGCACCTTTGGGATAAACTGGAACAGAGATTGCGAGCCAGACCTTCTCGTCCAACATCAGTGCCTGACATCATAAATGTTCTACAGGATGAATGGACACAGAAACACTCCAAGATCTTGTGGACGGCCTTCCAAGAAGAGCTGAGGGGAGCTGTTATAGCTGTAAACGGCGGACCGACTCCATATTGAAGTGTATGTATTTGAATACACTGTCATTGTAGGTTTGGCCAAATACTTTGTCCGTATAGCGTGCGAGCAGTAACTAAGGATGTTTCAGTGTGAACACTTTTCAATTTATGTACAATTTTAACTTAGCGTCTGCACTTCTTCATCCGTAATCAGATGCACACCAGGTTACACCTGGCAATATTGCGATTCACACACATACATATACTGTATATTTGTTCCATTTGTTTAGTGACAATCAGGGAAACAGAATTCACACACTGCACAATGAACCAATCAATTGTAAGTCTACACAGGATGCAGGGTGGGGGTGCCTTTGGAAAAAAAGGAGTATGATAGAGAGAGAGAGAGAGAAAGAATGTGGTTGTGTTTCTGTGACAGGAGAAAGATGCTCGCATAAGTCCTCCAGAGTGTTTACTATCCACCCCGAATGACACTAAGGCCATGACCCGTAATGAACAGTTCTATGAATGGACTAAATATTGTCTACTCAATAAAGAAGAACATCTTCACGCACTTCCCACACTATCATGTGTGCAGATAAATTGTAATTCGCTTGTTAATTTAAATCGGTAACTTTTATGAGCTATTTTAGTAAAGACACGTTATATTAAGCCTTATGGAGTCTATGCTGCATATGAATGGAGCAATAAAACCGGCCGTTTGGTAAAAACTTAATGGCGGGTAAATGGCTGTGGTGGAAAAGGTCATGAGTGCGATCCCACTGGCGAATGCTAATCATCAGGATGCCCTCGAGGCTAGTGCTTAACCCGCGATTGCTCTGGGATTTAAGTGCCCTGCCCCCACACTTCTACTTTCCTAAATGCATTAAGGAAATAAATAGCAATCTGCCTCACAAAGGTGAAATGATGAAACCTGTTTACCAACACACCGAAGACATGGTGTTCATCATCATAGTGGTATTCTTGAGCAAGAACATTGGAGTTTGAATGCAAATTTGCCCAAACAAATGGGTGTTTTGAAATTTGCAACCATCACTTATGATAATCTATTACCTCCTCATCATCTATATGTCATGCTGTCTTTATCCACAATACAGGAACTAAGTGCTAATACAGTATGAGTAACAGGTTTATAATCAACCAATCAATCAACAAGCAAAAACACTTGAGAAAACTGTGGAAGGGAAGATATTAGATGATCTAAAGTCATTTGGAAACAAGTAAACTTAGCAGAACTATGGGTGCTAGAAGCACTCACTCACTGACTCATCATCTATACCACTTAATCCTGTATTCAGGGTCACAGGGGGCCTGGAGCCTATACCAGGCGGGTTACACCCTGGACAGGGTTCCAATCCATCACAGGGCACACACACACACACACACACACACACACACACACACACACACACACACACACACACACACACACACACACACACACACACACACACACACACACACACTCATTCACACACTACGGCCAATTTGGGAATTCCAGTTAACCTAACCTACATGTCTTTGGACTGTGGGAGGAAACCAGAGCACCCGGAGGAAACCCACCAAGCACGGGGAGAACATGCAAACTCCATGTGGGAATCGAGAGACGGGAATCAAATCCCTGGAGGTGCAAGGCGACAGGGCTAACCATTACACCACCTCAGAAGATATCTAAGTAACAGAAATAAAAGAACTATCAGAACTAGGAAATGATTGGGTCTAACTTATGGGGACTAAAAGAATCAGAAAGGTTTAAGGGAGATTAAGTGGGACTGGAGAACTAGGACAACTAATTAATTAAGGGGACCTAGGGGAAGTAGGAATGGCCATGTGAACTAAAACCAGTAGGCACCTATGGGAGCCAGGGTAATTGGAAGAGCTAGGTAGCCTAAGACACTATGGTATCAAGAAGAAATATTGAACTATTCAGTCTTAGAATATTTTCAATCTAAGGAAAAATATGAATATAGGGACCTAAGAGGGCTAAAACACCGTGGGCACCTAGATGACAAATTGGAAATATTAGTTCTAGGAGAACTTGTGAACCATTCCAATAACAAAAAATAAGAAACTATAATGTATTGGTGAAAAGGAAAGTAAAGGAACTAGGGGGAACAATAAAGTATTGGTTCTAGGACTACTTGCAAACTGTGGGAACAAAGCAAAAAAAAAAAAGAGAGAGAACTAGGGGACTTGAGGATACTAGGACAGTTAGGTAATTACCATGACCATGAGAATTCAGACAATACAGTGACTAGGGGAAGACAGGAAAGTAGAGGTCCTAGGATATCTTAGACAATAAAGGAATAATATTTAGTATAACTAGGAAACTATGGTGTCTTGGGAAGATATGAAGTACTGAATGAACTGTGGGATATTGGAAAATGTTGGGTTGCCCATGCCTAACCGATAACGCTAGCCCTAAATTGTTGTAATGTACAACCTTGGGAAAACTAGTGTACATTCTTGGAGGCACGGATTCAGGAGGTTCTCAGCAGTATCCCAAACCACTTTCTTCAGAAGGCATTGTGCATTCCATCCCTGGCCGTTTGAGGAAAGAGTTTGACGCCACCTGTGCCTACGTTGAAGTGTAAAGATTTGTTGGTCACTTTTCACCCACCCTGTAGAAGAGTTAGGGAACATAGGCAACTTGGTGAACTGGGAGAACCAGAAGGACAAGATTAAGCAAGAGGTATAGGATTCATGGGCAAAAAAACTAAAACAAGAAACAAAAAAAAAAACGTATTTAACTGATCACACATGCACTGTAGGGAGTCATGTAATACACTCGGAGGACAGCGCTATCCACTTCTTCCGCTTGCATGACCTCACACAAGCCAGTGATTAATGGGAAAGTGCTAAAATGCCACCCATTCCTCCCCCCGAGAGAGCTCGGACTTTACTAAACCCTCAAGCGCTCTCTCTCTCTCTCTCTCTCTCTCTCCGATCAGTTCTCTATAGCATCACCCGGGAATCGAACTTGTGATCTCTGGATGGTAGTTGTGAATTCATTACTGCCTCATCCTTAATGTATCAGAAGTGATGTTTGTCCAGGCATCCGAGTGGTGCAGTGGTAAAGTGCTCGTCCTATCATCCGGAGATCGCAGGTTCCATTCCCGGGTGATACTGTAACCTCTCGCAGAGGGAGCTGATTGGCCGAGCTCTCTCAGAGGGGAGGGATGAGAGGTACTTAGTGCTCCCACGTTAATCACGGCTCTACAGCCAATCAGGGGCGTCTGTGAGCTCACACAAGCGGAAAGAGCCGATAGCGCTGTCCTCCGAGTGTTTTATGCCGTCCTCAGCGGTGCGTGAGCAAGCAGTTCGAAAAGAGGACGTCGGCTGTCGAGTGGTAGTAGTAGCCATAATGTGGGAGCGCCCCCTAGTGATGTGGAGGAATTGGACACGACTAAATTATGGAGAAAATCAGGTAAAAATCCCCACAGAATAAAAGAAGTGACGTTTGTCCATGCAGAGATGCCATCCTCCTTTAGTGCAGCGGTTTGGACAGACTTCAGGTGACCCCAACGAAATAAAAAGTCAACGGTTGTCAGGTCTGGTTCTAGTCCATCTTTTGTTGTTGGTTTCAAAAGTCTAAAATGAAAAGCATTTTTTCAGATTTCTGCTGAGGAACCGCCTTCTGGGCCAGCCTGTACAGCTAGGAGAACCGGGACATTGTGGAAGGTAGAATTAGGAAAAAATAGGGGACATGAAACACTACTTTGAACTGCACTAGAACTGCTTGCAGACTCACTTAACCCAATCAGAGAGGAATGTATACACAAGCTAATGAGACAGAACAGGACTAATCATGAGGGACAGGTGTTAGTAATAATCAGGAGACGTGTACAGAGCAGCGCTTGGGGAAGAAGGGAAGTCAGGATGTAGGACGGCTCCCGTGACACGTTCCATCTGCAGCGCCAGACTTATTCAACGTGCGTATATTCATGACATCACGATCTCTATGGATCATTAGGATCATCCAGATTTACAGCTCAGATCAGAGTGTTTTGACCTGATTTCAAAGCTACTCTGCAGGAAGGACCGTTCAGGCCGCGGACCAAACACCCGAGCACGGGCGAGCTGTCACGGACGTGAGCCGAGAGCTTTTTATCTACCGCTTCCATGCTGCAGAGTGATCCATGATGTTGGATGGAAGTCGTCTTTAAGAGCATTCTCGCGTTCGCGCTGTCCGCTGTAGTAAAGATAGATGAGCGTACGCAGTCCAGCGCTTTGTTTTTTCTGTCAGCAGGTTTTTTTCCAGGAACAGCAACGGACCTGAAGCCAAAATATTTCACGGAAAAATGTAAAGACACAAGAAACAAGTGCTAAAAAAAATCAGCATGAAAATGTCAGGGTTATTACATCATAAAATATAAGAGCCAATCCGTTGCTAATATGCAAATACAGACCATATAATGTCTGTAATACAGACGATAAAAAAAATTTTATGTGACTGATTAACTTGTGTGTGTTTTGCACACACAGATTAGAACCATTTCTTTTGCATAGTTGTTACAAATTGATTTATTTCATTGTATATATTAATAAAGTATGAACAGTTTCATAAGAAAGAGAAAAGAGAATTATATAAAATGATACAAGGATATAAAAATGTGTGTGTGTGTGTGTGTGTGTGTGTGTGTGTGTGTGTGTGTGTGTGGAGCATCAGCAGCTGGCCATCTCCTTTCACACACCAGGTGCAACATGCAGCGCCGTGTCAGCACATAACGCAGCAACGTGATATCCACGCACACACACACACACACACACACACACACACACACACACACAGGCACGCAAGCAGTTCTCTATTTCATACACATTCATACACGCTTTTCTATATGTATATATACACAAAATGTGTGTGCTGCGCTTTAGATTTCCCTGTCTCCACAAACACACACACACACACACGCACACCATATACACACAAGTGGTTTAGGCAATAAATTCCATTTGGTCACCATCTGTCTATGATGAACGAGGACGAACACTGTCTGCTCTTCATATCAACACTGCACGGACTTCACACACACACACACACACACGCACACACACACGCGCACGCACACGCACACACGCACAGAGGCCCACTGCAAAAGCAATAAGTAAATAATTCTAAGTGTTAGCAAGCAAATATATCAATAAGTAAAGGATTATAACATATTAAAGTAAATAAATATAGTAAAAAAAAGAAAACAAGTCAACAATAAATAAATAAATAAATAAACAAACAAATGAATAAACAAGCCGGGGGTGTGGTTTCCTTATCCAGTCTGCTGGAACATTAAACTGCAGCAGTCACCAGTTAAACAGTTAGTAATGAATTCTGATTGAGTGATGAAAGTTCGCCCCCTTCTGGCCATGAAGAGCATCACATGACCCTGAGCTGGGCTTCCAGCAGTCACAACGCACACACAGTTCAACACACACACCTTAAACACATAACTCACACACAACTCTTACAGAACTCTGACACAATTCGGTACACAACTCACAAACATACACAACTATTACACAGTTTAATACACACCTCAAAAACACAACTCACACACAGTTCAGTGCACAACTCACACACACA
>QMIH01000780.1:10364-20651 GCA_003987875.1 Clarias batrachus | reverse complement strand
ACAACTCAAACACACAACTCTTATTCAGTTCAACACACAACTCAAACACACAACTTCCAAACAGTTCAATACACACCTCAAACACACAACTCTACTTCGGTTCGATACACAACTCAAACACACAACTCAAATGCGTAACTCCAGTTTAATTTAAAACACAACTTGAACACACACCTATAATTGAGTTCAATACACAACGCAAACACACAACTCTTATTCAGTTCGACACACAACTCAAACACGCAACTTCCAAACATATCAACACACAACTCAAACACAACTCTCATACAGTTTAATACACAACTATAAACACATAACTAAAAATCATGACAAGTTTTTTTTTTTTTTCCCAAGCTTTTAAAAGCTGTGACAGAAAGCTATAATCACTGGACTAAAAATATGTAAGTCTTTAAATATATATCGAATAGTTTTTTAAGCACTTATTGTTGAGTAAACCAGATAATCAGTCTGGCTTCTGTTTTCATAATTCTAATCATTTATCAACAGAAACTTGAAGGTAATCATTTTTCAAATCATGTATTTGATCCACAGATAATAGATCCATTCTTGCGCAGATTCATTGTTACCTGTACCTTGATCATTCAACACTGTGACCGAGTAAACATCGTACAGATAATTGTAGTGCAGGAGAGCAGCATGCAGATGAGCCTGACTGATAGAAAATAAGCCGTTACTGCAGCGGTAATAAGGCTTGATTATGTTCCAATGCTCCAGCCCATATGGATGAGAGTCTCCATCGCCAGAACAGCCGAGAGATGTGAATAGGTCCAAACAGCTGTTGGTGACACACACACACACACACACACACACACACACACACACACACACACACATGCACAAAGTAGGTTTGTTCTCAAACACCTGGTCCCTGTATGACAGTGATCTCATTTGGAGGAAATCTGTGGAGTAATATGACATCAGATGAACATTATGCTTCTTAATAACCAGACTTTAATGCTCCAGCGTCCCACAGCTCTACATCAGCTCTACATCACACAGACATATCACCTCATCTGTTACTACCACAAGTCTCCAAAACCCAGTCAGGGGGGAGTCGGTCATTCCTTTGAGACACAAAGAAGCATTGATGTTGATGCATCCGTCAATCATGGATTCGAAAGTAGAAAGTCTGAAATCTAGACACTTAAGCCCCAAATCAGGTGTGTTTGAGTTGTCTTTCCGGGGCTTGTGTAGGTGGTTTATTTGTAAGATTGTATGTGAGTTCAAGAGTTTAAAATGAGTGTTTGATAGAGAACTCAAACACGTTGTTAGAATGTCTGGATGTTGTGTGTTTGAGTTCTATGTTGGGCGGTATAGGAATTGTGTATTTGAGTTTTGTTTTTGGGTGTTTTATATTGTGCACTGTTTGAGTTGTGTGTGACTTTGTTTGTTGGACAGTTTTGTAGTGAGCAGTTTGGGAGCTGTGGGTTTGAGTTGTGTATCGGACAGTATGTAAGTTGTGTGGTTTTCGCTGTGTACCGGATAGTATTAAAATGTTTTTTTGTTATGTGTTAGACAGTGTTAGTGCTCTGGGTTCGGGTTGTGTGTTGGAGTATCTTGCATTGGGCACTGTTTGAGTTGCATAGTTTGAGTTGTGTGCGAGTTGTGTGTTGGACAGTACGAGAGTTGTGAGTTTGAGTTTTATGTTGGAAAGAACGGAAGTTGCGTGTTTGAATTGTATGTAGGAAAATATTGGAGTTGTGTGCTTAAGTTGTGTGTTGGAAAGTATGAGTGTTGGGTGGGTTGAGCTTTGTGTTGGATAGTATAGGAAATGTCTGTTTGAGTTGTGTGTTGGACAGTCATGTGAATTGTGTGATTGAGTTCTGTGTGTGAGTGTTTTACTTTGCACACCGTTTGAGTTGTATGGGTTGAGTATTGTGTGAGTTGTGTGTTGGACAGTATCGAATTCAAATCAAATGAAAATTTGATTTGTCTCATACACAGTCATACAAAGTACAATATGCAGTGAATGTAAGGAAGTTGTATGGTTTGAGTTGTGTGTTTGACAGTACACACAACTCATGGAAGTTGTGGGTTTGAATTGTATGTTGGAAAATATTGGAGTTGTGTGCTTCAGTTGTGTGTTGGAAAGTATGAGTGTTGTGTGGTTTGAGTTTGAGTTGGATAGTATAAGAAATGTGTATTTGAGTTGTGTGTTGGACAGTCATGTGAAATTCTGTGTTTGAGTTGCATGGTTTGAGTTGTGTATAGGTTGTGTGTTGGACAGTATGGGAGTTTTAAGGTTTGAGTTGTGTGTTTGATAGTACCAGAATTGTGTGTGTTTAAGTTTTGTGTAGGGTGTCTAAATTGTGTGTTGGTGAGTTGGTGAGTTTTGAGTTTTGTATTGACTGTATGGGAGGTATGTGTTTAAGTTGTATGTTTAATTTCTGTGTTGGACTTTATGGGAATAATGTGTTTGAGTACTCTCTGTGTATGAGTTTTTATCTGCTCGAACTTTGCGTTGTATATTTATAGTTGTGTGTTGCACAGTGTCAGAATTGTATGGAAGTTGTATGGTTTAAGTTGTGTCCCAGATAGTATCGAAATGTTTGTTTTGTTATGTGTTAGACACTGTGAGTGTTCTGGGTTTGAGTTGTGTACTTGAGTTGTGTGTTGGTTTGAATTCTGTGTTTGAGTGTTTTGCATTGTGCACTGTTTGAGTTGTATGTGAGTTGTGTGTTGGAGAATATGAGAGTTTTATGGGTCGAACTGTGTGTTGGACAGGACATATGGGAGTTGTATGTTTAAGTTGTGTGTTGGAAAGTATAGGAATTGTGTGTTTTGACAGTACAGTGCAGTTGAATTGTGTGTTGGTCTACATGCAAGTTTGTATTGACTGTGTGGGAATTGTATCTTTAAGTTGTGTTTGAGTTGTGTGTTGGACACTATGAGTGTTGCGTGGTTTGAGCTTTGTTGTAGGATAATATAGGAATTGTGTGTTTGAGTTGTGTGTTGGACAGTGTGGATGTTTGAGTGTTCTTCATTGGGCACCGTTTGAGTTGTATGGTTTGAGTTGTGTTTGTATTAACTGCATGAGAGTTGTGTGTTGAAGTTGTATGTCGGACTTTATGGAAATAATCTGTTGGAGGTCTTTCTGTGTATGAGTTCTTATCTGCTCGGATTTTGAGTTGTATATTTGAGTTGTGTGTTGGACAGTACAGTGCATTTGAGTTGTGTGTAGGCTGTCTGAGTTTGTATTGACTGTGTGGCGATTGTGTCTTTGAGTTGTGTGTAGGCATTATGTGTTTGGGTTCTCCCTGTGTACGAGTTCCTACTGAACGTGCTCAAATTTTGAATTGTACATTTGAGTTGTTGCGTCGCGCAGTATGGGAGTTTGAATTGTTTGCATATGAGTTGTTTGTTTCTTCTCAAGATCTCAGGCTTGTGTTAGTGTCTAAATCTTGAATAGAAGACAAGTTTTTAAGCCCCGCCCATCGGAGATCACGGTCTGGAGGGTAACCGTGTCCGGAAGCCAAGAATCAGCCGCGCTAATAATTAGGATAAATTATCATAACGGATGATAATACTTTAAGCGAAGCTGCCCGGGGGAAGTGATCTCATTTCCTCATGGACGATGAGGTCAGGTGTCCTGTTAGTACACACACAATCGGTCATCATCATAATCCTCAGACTTTCTCTCTCTCTCTCTTTTTCTGTTGTTCCTCAGGGTCTTCACCCATCTGTGCTCCGGCGCCGTGACATTTCCTGTCTCTCATCAGCAAATGTCAATTTGTTTTGTATGTGTAATAGATATGTTCTCACTCCATCTGTATCGCTGTATACACATGTGTGTATGTGTGTGTGTTCAGGGTTAACTAGCTGTCAACAGTAAGCCCCACCCCTTAAGCTCCATCTTAATGTTTTAGCAGGAACGTTCTTGCTGATCAGCTGCGTGTTCCCTGTAATTCCGCGAGCATGAATATGAATGTCGGCATAATGGATGAGCGAAGGAGAAAAAAAAACAACAACAAACAAAAAAAACTAAACGATCGAAAAAAATGAATAAATAAACATGCTGAGGATTGAAATGCAAATGTACAAGGAGGTAGAGGTGATGAGATAAGAGGAACCGAAGAAACAGGGAGGAAATGATGGGTGCTAGTTTATTAATACGGGGTTTGGGGAAAACACGAAACAAACAACAACAAAAAAAGCGAGCAAACGTTTCTTTGGTTTAAAAGAAGAGAAACACGGTATCAGCATAATAAACGACAGGCGCAGCAGTCAGTGAATTTGCCTAATAATTCCTGCTGATGTGTTTTGACCCGCTGAGGCTTTTTAATGATAAAAGCACTACCTGTTTAACCTCGGTGACCTTGATGCGAAAATTGCCGGCTACGAGGTGAATAAATGAATATAAATTCGGGTACATATTTGTCTGTGTTTTTCATTCATTATCTTTTCAGCAGGTCAGTTTTTTTTTTTTTCACCGCCTCTCTCTTTTCCTTTCTGCGTCCTTTTCACTCCGTCTCTTAGACTAATACGTCCAAACAGAGCAGGATGTACAATATTTGTTTACGAAAAACAAGAAGTCTGCGTGCGAGCGCCGGTAATCCTGCTCACGGATTAAACCATCGCTCGGTCGTCTCTTTGACACCGTATCCAAATCTCAGAATCCACAATTCAGAAGGATGAGCTAACTTTGCGACGGTGCACGTCCGTTTGTCCGAAAGCAATTTTCATGTACGGTGCTGTTGAAAAGCTGTGAAAAAACATGTTACTTCCTGTTTTCGCTTACGTTACAGCAGCTGCAAAAATCGAGCATCATCTGAGTTTTGTTTCTCCTTTCTCTTAACCGTAAGATAATAAAACACAGAGTTACAGCATTTGGCAGACACCTTTTTACCCAGAGAGACGTATGCCTGATCTGGGCAGCTGAAGGTTAAGAGCCTTGCTCAAGGGCCCAACGGTGGCAACTTAGTGGTGTTTGAACCTGGGACCTTCTGATCAGTAGTGTAATGTCTTAACCACTGAGCTTTATCTCTAAAAATGGGCAAAATGGTAGCGAAGTGGTTAGCATTGTGGCCTCGCACCTCCAGGGTTGAGGGTTCGAGTCCTGCCTTCTGGTCTGGTGTGTGTAGACTTTGCGTGCTTTCCCCATGCTTGGTGGGTGTCCTCCAATTCCTCCTTGGACATATATATTAGGCAAATTAACTGTAGAGTTTGAGTGTGTGAGTGCTCGTGCCCTGCAATGAATTGGTACATCCTGGAACCCCTAGCTCCCCGGGTCTAATTTCCATCGGTAATGCGCAAACTGATTGTAATGCCCAGTGATGGTGCTGGATGAGGGATGATGGAGGCTGAGCCGCAGTGACAGGGCCGGCGAATGGCATTAAAAATGAGGCGGCCGCCTTAATAATTAAACACTTTCTCCCCTTTTCCGAGAGATCAATCGACGACTTTCAGATGGGCCTCACACCATTTGACCTACAAAGATCCTACTCTGCATGTTCGAGTTTTTAAACTGCTCGCGGTTTAAAACCAAACGTGTCTTCCTAGATCATCGCTACATTTACGCTTTATGCTTCATAGTTATCAAGGAACAAAAGTTTCCTGTAAGGACAAGTTTTATAAAACGCGTCTTCTGGGTTTTTTCTTTTTTTCTTTTTTGGATTTTCCCCGATTTTCTCCCTAATTTAGTCGTGTCCAATTCCTCCCCGTCACTAGGGGGCTCCACATTAAGGCTACTACAACCACTCAGCCGGGAGGGCCGAAGACTATCACGTGTTTCCTCCGAACCTCGTGACGCCAACCGACCGCATCTTTTCGAACCGCTCGCTCACGCACCGTTGGGGGCGGAGTCACACACTCGGAGGACAGTGCTATCCGCTCCTTCCGCTTGCGCGAGCTCACAGACGCCCCGGATTGGCTGTAGAGCCGTGATTAATGTGGGAGCACTAAGTACCTCTCATCCCTCCCCTCTGAGAGAGCTCGGCCAATCAGATCTCTCTAGGCCTTCCTCTGCGAGAGGTTACAGCATCACCCGGGAATCGAACTCGCGATCTCCGGATGATAGCACGAGCGCTTTAGGACCATTGCGCCACCTCGGAGGCCTGGGTTAGGAATTTGTAACTGCAGATTTTTAATGTGACGCTTTAATTAAAGGCCACTTATATTATTTCTCCAGTGTATATGTGTGGAAACAAAAAAAAAAAAGTGAAAAACAAACATTTCCTGCATTCCTTATGTGACCTCATATAGGAAGAGCCCCTCCCCTGCAGTATCCGACGGGTATTTCAGCTGGAGCGTTAAGACGTACACACACTTCAGTGTAGCAACAAGACAATGCGTTTAACTTGCTAAAGAAATAGTCAAATATGGGACCTTTAATAATCGTTGCTAGCACCACCATTCAAATTCTGTAGCAGAGGGGTGAACAGCCTCCGGGAGACGCTTTTATGAGAAGTTCGTAAATCTCTAGTTGGTTTTAGTAGCTCTAGTTCAGTGCTGATTATTTTCCTCTAACAACACGAGACTTATTCAGTCAATAGACTCAGCTGAGGGGTCAATCCTGCCGGTTCCTTTTTTTTTTTTACATTTCATTACGGCTACAAGCAGGAGGAGCCGGAGACAAGAACAGAGCACTGGGATTATTTTAAATGTATTATAAATTACTCTCAGTCGTATTAGCAACCCATTTTTCCTTCTTCTTCTTCGTCTTCTTCTTTTTTTTTTTTTGTATTTTGGACCTCCTGTGCTAAAGTGAATTCCGAGCTGTGATGTTAGTCTGACGGAAACGGTTTTAGCCGCTCGGATCGCTGCTCCCGATGCTAATTCTGTGTGAAAACATCAAACGGCCGCGTGATCAAAGGTCATCGCTCTGTCTTTTGCGTTCGTGTAGGTGTTTGATGGCGATTTTCTTTTTTCCCGTTTCATCTCCAGCCGCGTTCGTGAGGAGCCGCGAGGGGCTGCACGTGTCGAGATCGCTAACACACTCTCTCTCTCACACACACACACACACACACACACACACACACACTCTCTCTCTTTATGGTGGATCATGAGTGGGTGTTTTTTTTACTGTTTTCTTTTTAATGAGACTGTTATTATGGACGCAGCGCATCGCATTAAGGGAAGCGATTACACGCCTCAAAATTAACAGAGTTACAATAACACCGAGTTTTTTAATTTAACTTGTGTAATTTACACCCGTCTGGAGTTAAACATTAATACGATCGCGTGTGGGTGTAATGTATTCCGGCACGATCGTTACATAATCATTACATTTATATAACGGCGTAGTTTAAAGCAGATCCAGTTGATCATAACTTTTTTTTTTTTTTTTTAAGAAGAACCTTCAATGTTCAGTGTCACGTTCACCTCTCACTCTCGCTCTCACTCTCTCTGTATACACGCATGAATTAACACACAGTAACACACTCCCTGCTTCATTTACACACAATACACCTACACAGCAGAACCGAGAGCTAGTGTTAGAATTTTAACTCTGCCACATTAGCATCTGGTTAGTTCAAGTAATTTCAAGCTGTTTAGCATCACTATCTATGCAAACATGGTACCTGTGTATCCAGAGCCAGCTGCCGTTAGTGGATGTAGATCAGCACGTGTGTGTGTGTGTGTGTGTGTGTGTGTGTGTGTGTGTGTGTGTGTTGTAGTGGATCTGTTGATGTGTAATAAATTTGTTTGATTTATAATTTTTTTTTTTTTTGGTGTTCATGTCAAACTGGGACTTTTGATTGTGCAGAGTAGCAGAAGACAGTTATGAGAATAAAAGCGTCATTTACTTCTCTACTTACTCTGCTACACTAGTGCACTCATCCCACTAGTGCTTGGATACCATCAAGTTTTCTCAGACTGCCTGCTTCGCATCAGAGAATCCTGGATTTCTATGTCAAAATTGTTCTTTTAACTCACTGCAGAGAGCGCTCTCTCTCTCTCTCTCTCTCTCTCTGTCTCTCTCTATCTCTCTCTCTCTCACACACACACACACACACACACACACACACACACACACACACTTTATAGAAATGCAGGTGTTGGTGAATGATTTATGAAAAAAAAAATTCAAATACTTTACTGCGGCTAAGATTCTCATCACTGTACTGTTCTGTAAATGCCAATCACTTTTGACGCCGTTATAAGTCCCACTTTGACTTGAACGCCCCTTAAACTTGCTTACAGACTATTTATGTTTTTTTAAAATATTTATTTGGATCCTTTTTTGGGGGAGAGAGATGGATGGATAGATTTTATGAAAAACCTTATGACTGGTTAGGTTTCATTAGTTATCTATATACTATGTATGTATATATAGATAGAGAGGCAGACAGATGGATAGACAGACTGATAAATATACAGATAGATAGAATTTTTTATAGATCTCATCAGTACCGCGTGGCAGGGTGTGGCAGAGGTATTTTGATGAGACGTTTCCAAGATAGCAGGTTCACTCGAGATGGCATAAATAGACAAACTAACCAGGGTTGGAACACATCCATCCGGTTAATATAATGAGCCGCAGCATCAACGGAAAGACGGAAATTAAAAATGGAAACACACAACAAAAGGCGTAACTTAGTCTTGGAGGAGGAACTGGCAATGCGTTGGAGCTGCTCGTGCAATGGAAAGCGCCCTGTATTTACATACTGCAACCTGATTGGCTTGCAAATGTTATGATGTAATAACACTAATTCAATTAATCCTGAATTCAGGATTGGTTTTAGGCTCATGATGAGTAACGGAGCAGATATTCGCTCTGTGAAACCTTCTGCTGTATTCAACACGTAACATAAGCAACATAGTCTTGCAGAAATCTTGAATCTGGATCAAACATGTTGAGTATGCAGAGCTTCTCAGAGCTTGTGTGTGTGTGTGTGTGTGTGTAAAGTGTTCAGAAGGTCCGCGGCTGCAGACTGCAGGGTGTTTCCTCCACTACTAGATGGCAATGTTGCTCTACCGCAGAACTTTGTGCTGAAAATGATTCATTCTACAGCAATCACAGTTTTCATGTGTGTGTGTGTGTGTGTGTGTGTGTGTGTGTGTGTGTGTGTGTGCTGTTGTTGTGCTATGAAGCTATGCTGCATAGTCAAATTGCCCGTGTGTTTGATCAGGCAGCTAAACGCGACTCAAATGAGCAGAGTTCATTCAACACTGCATGTTTTTTTTCTTTCCTTACTGCACATATTTTCTTTAACAGGTTTAGAGAATTGACAGTCGTCGTGCTCGTGTTAGATCGAGTAAACACCGACACTGCTGAACAGGCAGGAATTATGCTTCATGAGGTCTCCTAAGCAAAGTCTCATAAAATGTTTAATATCTATATATACAGTATATATAAAATCTTTATATATATATATTTCTCTTCTTTCAGTGCTGTAATTTAATCTAATTTGAAATCCTGACTTCTGAGAGTTAAAATGCCATCTCAGCTGCCTTTCATCATTTCACACAGGTACATTTTGATGTGCCGTAACACGATGTTAATGAACGATAATTAATCGAATTATCATTTTTGTTAATTAATGAAAATAATTGGCTGCAATATTCAAGAGTTTGATGTTGGTTTGAGTTTAAGGTGCTTTTTTTTTTTAAAACAAATTCTTTATTCAACTTATTGATTTAACTGAATGTCTATCTATCTATCTATCTCTTTTCTTTTACAGTGTTTTAAAAGACCTTTAAACAGTATTTATCCTTATTTGTTACAATTAACAAAGTGTTTGATTATGTAAATAATATATGCTTAATAGAACTGTATATATACTGTATATATATATATATATATATATAAACCCTTTATATTAGTATCTAATAAACAATCTAATAAAGTAAAAAAGAAACACATTTAGCTCCAGAAGTAAATGTGTTATTTGTCTAACACTAATTTATTGAACATGCGCTTTATTACATGGGGAAGTGTAAACTGAGGCGTCAACCAGTTTCCTCAAACGGCCAGGAATGGAACGTATCCTTCCTTCTGAACAAGTCATTTGGGGTATTGCTGAGCACCTCCTGAACACATGCCTCCAAGTCTTCCAGTGTGTGAGGCACACAGGGGAAAAAAAATCACATGGACTTCTTGGAGGCCTTTCATGAGGTCGGTGTCGTCCCAGCCAACGTCCTGGAGAATGCTGGTGTAAGCACGCACACGCAGGGAGAGCACGATGGGGTGGTGTGTGTGTGTGTGTGTGTGTGTATGTGTGTGTATGTGTGTGTGTGTGTGTGTGTGTGTGTGTGTGTGTGTGTGTGTGTGTGTGTGTTGTAGTGGATCTGTTGATGTGTAATAAATTTGTTTGATTTATAATT
>QMIH01000780.1:0-10280 GCA_003987875.1 Clarias batrachus | reverse complement strand
TATAATATTATCTAATATATGTTTTTTTTTCAATATATTCTGTATATTATATATTCAGCATATATTATTTACATCATCAAATTTCTTTATCTTAATTCATTCATAATTAGCCATGTAATGATCCATTATTTTAAACAATTCATTTGCTCCTGATATCTTTGCTCTGAATATGTGATGAGATGCCGATCTGATATCATTAATGTGCTCCTAGTGATCAGGCTGAAGAGTGTATTTATTCATGTTTTTCAAAAGTCTCATAAGTTTATATGCAAGAAATTAACGCATAGGGTTTCAGGCATCAGATACATGCACAAATAATTATACTCTGAAAAATATTTTTTCTAAATCTATCAGGGCTTATATGTACTGTATACATGTTTATATATAATATATATTCTGTAATTATACGGTTCTCTGTTTGCTAAGGTTTTGGCGAACGTTGTGAAATTCTCCACGCGTTGTTCCCACTCAGGAAACTTCACAGGACAGCAGCGCCCCGAGGTGTGAACTGAAACCCGGTGACTGATGAATGACTCGTAACCCCCCACAGACGCGTCCTTTGTATTTCTGCTTGGTGTGTCTGGGTGTGTCTGGCTCTAAAGTCTCATCCTGCGCTGGAGAAGCTGGAGGGAAAGAGCGACAGAGTTCAATCGGGTTTTCTCCGCGGTCCGACCCGATTCTTCACGACGCACTGCTGCTATCCGGTCGGCCTCTTCTTCTGAGATATTTGGAGGGTGGAAAAAAAGAAGAAGAAGAAGAAGAAGAAAAAAAAACTTGTACAGCTCTTGTAATGCGCCGCCTAAAAGCTGTCTCTCAGACACACGCTCTTTCATTGCGCTCCAGGTCAGAGACTCCGCCACACAAAGCCTGTGTCATTAGTATTCCTGCCATGGTGCTGGAGCAGACAGCAGCAACGCTCCGGCTTCTACAGATCCGCTCTCTTTCACCCAAACACATCCTCCATACACACACTGATAGGCTTATTTAACAATGATGTATGGCTGTAGGGATGAAAACAGAAAAGCACAACGCCTTTATCTGAGCATACAATACCTCTTCTGACTCAAGCTGTTTTCTGCTTTAGCATTCTGGACTTTAAAAAAAGAAAAAGAAAAAAAAGTCAAAGCGTCTTTTTAGTTAAGCGCACAGAGGCGAGAGCGCACACCCACTGGGGCTGAAATGCAAACGAGCCGCCCTCCCGCGCACTGTTGTCATGTTGTCAGAGCGAACTGACCTTTAACTAAATGACTGCGTCTCGACATGTTACGCCACATTGGGTGGCTTCGCTTCAGCACGTAACGCCGTAGGATGAACACTCGAGCGTCCGTGTTTTCAGCATCTCGCACACGTCGCACGAAGATTTTTTCGTGCGCCAGAGCTGAATAATTGCTGATTTATTTGCTGACTTCAGATCAGACTTGGTCAAGCGAACAACTTGTAAGCTGAACATTACAGTCCTCAATCAATCAATCAATCAATCAATCAATGGAATAATCTGATAGTATGGGTGCCATGATAGAGTGATTTGAATTAACTTTAGATTTACGTCATTATCAAGCCGATCACCTGAGCCCAGGTGTATCACAATAGCTGGACAGGATATTTCTTCGGGTCCGTCCACGTGCACATCGGCCGACAGATATTCCACACACTGTTACTTAAGGAGTCGGGTTGTCAGCTCAGTGCCCGATTGTCGTTCACACACTGAGCAATTTGGGAATGCCAATTAGCCCAATCTGCATGTCTTTGGACTGTGGGAGGAAACCAGAGAACCTAGAGGAAGCATGCCCACCAAGGATGAAAACTGCATGGACACAGACCTGTAGTGGAAATCAAACCCCAACCCTGGAGGTGCAAGGTGACACTGTGCCGTCAAGGTGTAAAAAATCCACTGTGAATCCGTGGTAATTTTGACAGCCAATGATCATATCATAGTGGCAGAGAAGTGCAAAACAAAATAAAACAAAATAACGAATAAACAAATGAACAAATATATAAATAAATAAATAAATAAATAAATAAATAAATAAAATTCTTCCTGTATATCTTGAGTGACAGATCAGCGGTAACAATTTCATTCACAAACTATACCTACCTTTTCCGGTTTGTCTGAATTGTCTTGGTATTTTCTGATTTATTATTGTGTTTTCGGTTTTGTTATTTTGTTTTTGGATTTGTTATTTTGTTTTTGTTTTGTTATTTTGTTTTTGTTTCGTTGTTTTGTTTTTGCATTTGTTATCTTGTTTTTGTTTTATTATTTTGTTTTTGTTTTGTTGTTTTGTTTTTGGATTTGTTATTTTGTTTTTGTTTTGCTATTTTGTTTTTGTTTTATTATTTTGTTTTTGTTTTGTTGTTTTATTTTTGGATTTGTTATTTTGTTTTCAGTTTTGTTGTTTTGCTTCAGATTTTATTTTTTTTATTTCAGATTTTTTGGATTTTTTGGCTTCTCAGCGACCATATCATAGACATTAAACAAAATTCACATATGGAAAGACTTCCATGCGTTTACACCAGGGGTGTCAAACTCAGTTCCTGGAGGGCCGCAGCCCCACAGAGTTTTGTTCCAACCCTGCTCCAACATACATACCATGTAGTTTTCAAATAAGCCTTAATGACTTGTTTAGTTGGATCAGGTGTTTTTAATTAAGGTTGGAACAAAACTCTGTAGGGCTGCGGCCCTCCAGGAACTGAGTTTGACACACCTGGTTTACACCATACTAATCTGGTAGATGTTAAGCTTCTATTAGTGGTAAGATACATGAAGTTTTATCCTGAGCTTGGGTTTGTCTGTGAGCTTCTCTCAATCTTATCCTCGTGTCTTTATAGGATTCCTCCTACCTCTGAAAAACAGCTGAGTACTGGTTTAGTAAAGGCAAAGGAATGAAGAACAGCTACGTATGTAGCATCAAGTTCTAACTCAAGAACTGTTATAATATTTACATGTGTGTAAGTCAAGACATGTTTTTTCCATGTTTTGGTGGATTTTGGTGGAAATTGACAAACCTGCATTAAGAACTGAATTTAATTGTAATATGTGTAAATATAAGTTTTAAATATAAATATAAGTTTTAAAATACAAGTTAAAAAAAGAAGCTAAAAAGAAATTCATAAGGCTGCTGACATTTTCTGCGGTTTTAATTTTTCCCTCAATTATTCCCGTAATTTTTCATGTAAGTACAAGAACATTTACCTAAACAGAAAAAGTCACAACAATTTCATCATATTATAATCCAAAATTAATTTCAATTATTTTCACGTATTCCTTAGAATTATTTATCCAAATTTGATTCATCTGTCTTTATCCTGGATAGGCTCGCTCATTGTTTTATCCCAGAAGCGTTCGGAATGAGATTATTTTAAATAAAATGTTAATTTCAGATTTGGACAACAGTTCATACAGACTAAGACAAATAAAAACACAAAAAGTATTTACATAAGCTTAAATGTCTTTCATTTTATTTCCTTCAGATCCCTCATTAATTTATTTTCCCCTTCTACGCTGGATTCGGTCCTGAACTGGTCTCATGCTCAATAACAGAATCTGTACAATAAACAAAATCGAGGTAGGACACCTACAAAAGAAGGATAAAACATTGCAAATAAGTCAAATCTATCCTTTTTCATTGCGACCTTTTTCTCATGTTTCAAGGACAAAGAGGAGGTCACGGCTTTGCTGAAGTGACCACACATCTCTGTCCAGAGTGCGATCCCGACCCGGAACAGTCTGACCTGAAACAGGACCTGCCCACTGGACACACAGCAGGAGAATCAATCATACTGTAATACCCATTTCTATAGAGAAATTGTCTATGACTGTAGAATTATATTATAGGCGCTATAAAGATGTACACGCTACTTTTAAAAAAGATGCTACATTTAAATCTCTTAAGGGTTTTTTAGTTTTTTCAATTTTGGCAGACTGAACAATTTTTTTTTTTAAATATGTAGGAAAATATTCTTTTGATGATGCCCAGTTCTCGAGGAACCCAAAATGACCTTTTATGCCTTTGCTGTAAATATCTTTTTCTTCAACCTTCATTTAAGGGTTCACTATATTGAGACTGTTCCCTGAGCAACAAAAATTTAGAAAGACGCAAAAAGTCTTTTTTAGTAATTTCGTAATTAATATAGAGACCAAAAATTCTAAACACACTGAATACATAGCCGGCACCTCTGATCTGAAGCTAGCACTGTTAAATATTAGATCTCCCGCATCTAAAGCAATTACTGTTAGTGAAACTATCACAGATCAGGAGTTTGATATATTATGTTTAACAGAAGCCTGGATTAAAGAGAACGAGTATGTAGCTCTTAATGAAGCTAGTACACAGCTTCCTACAGCTACGTACACCAGCCTCGGCTAACTGGTAGAGGAGGAGGCGTCGCAGTTATTTACAATGATAATCTGACTATCGTACAAAAACACGGACACAAATTTAATGCATTTGAAGTTCTCTATAGTAACATAATAAGTGTAGCTACAAATATGAAGTCAGCTCAGTCAATCCCGCTAATTATCATTACCAGACCCCCAGGGCCGTACTCTGAATTTCTCTGTGAATTTGCAGATTTTCTCTCAAACCTTGTCGTTTCTGTAGACAAGGTGTTAACTGCAGGAGTCTTTAATATTCATTTTGAGAATCCAGAAGACCCTCTGAGAACAGCATTTCTGTCCATACTGAACTCAGTAGCAGTAAATCAGTGTGTAGTAGGACCCACTCATAAAGCAGGTCACACTTTAGATTTAATATTATCCTTCGGATTAAGTAAAAAATAAAATATAACCACAATTGCACAGTCTGAGCTATCTCAGATCACTGTCTTGTCTCAATTAAAGTCTGTCATGGTTAAACCGCTCTACCACATTAAATGTACATTCACATCAAATACCACACTGTGCTTTATCAATAATCTCCCAGAGTTTGATTGGATCGCCATCTGACTCCACTCGCAGAACTCAATCAAGCGACTGAATATTTAGAGTCGACACCGTAGATAATGTTGCTCCAGTTAAAAGGAAAATGATTAGCAATAAGAAATAAGACACAAATGGCGTCAAACTAAATTATTCGTTTTTCAAACAGCATGGAAGGAGAGCATCCTGAACTATAAAAAAGCTCTTAGTGCTGCTAGATCGTTGTATTTCTCCACTCTTATAGAAAATAACAAAAATAATCCTAGATTTTTATTTAATACCGTAGCTAAATTAACTAGAAACAAGACCACTGCAAAAATCTCCACAACTACAGCGTACAGTAGTGAGGACTTCATGAACTTTTTCAATAACAAACAAATTATTAGGCAAAACATTCAGGCTTTGAAACCAGACAATTACAGTGATACAGATGATAAACTAACCACCCAGATAAGCTAATCACATCAGAATCTAGAATACTTTACTCCCCTTGAAGAGAATGAACTAACTTCACTCATCTCTTCCTCAAAATTGTCAACCTGTGTATTAGATCCTATACCGACACATTTTCTCAAACAGATAGCAGCAATAACAGAACCCCTGTTGAAAATAATTAACTCTTCACTCAGCAGTGGGTATGTCCCCAAATCCTTCAAATTAAGAAACCTGACCTTGACCCTTGTCAGCTGTCAAATTACAGGCCGATATCAAACCTCCCCTTTATCTCTAAGATTCTGGAAAAGGTAGTAGCGCAGCTGCTATGCTCATATCTACATAGAAATAGCATAAACAAACTGTCAGGATTTAGGCCTCATCACAGCACAGAGACAGCACTTGTTAAAGTAGTTCAGGGTTGCATCACTATACCTGTGTTACTCGACCTCAATGCAGCTTTTGACATCATTGATCATAGTATTCTCCTTCAAAGATTAGAAAAAGTAAGTAGAAATTAAGGGATCGGCCCTCTCCTGGCTCAGATCCTATTTGACTGATCGTTATCAGTTCATAGATCTAAATGGTGACTATTGTGCATGTTCTCAAGTGGAGTTTGGTGTTCCACAGGGTTCAGTTTTAGGCCCACTGTTTTTTTCTCTTTACATGCTTTCTCTGGGCAACATAACTCGTAAGCATGGAATTAGTTTTCATTGTTATGCTGATGATACACAGTTATACGTCTCAGCAAAACCAGATGAGAAAAACCAGCTTACTACAGTTGAGCAATGTGTGCAGGACATAAGAGATTGGATGTTAATTAACTTCCTTCTGCTTAACTTCCTTCTTCCTTAATCCTGATAAGACAGAAGTTCTAGTCATAAGACCACAAGGAGCTTGAAGCAAGCTTTTCGATTACACTGTAACTTTAAATGTCCATCAAGTGCAACAGTGAAAGACCTCAGTGTGATTATAGATTCCAGTCTTTCATTTGAAGCTCATGTAGATAATATTACCAGGATATCATTCTTTCACTTCAGAAATATTGCCAAGATAAGGAATATATTGTCACTAAACGATGCAGAAAAACTAGTTCATGCTTTTATCACCTCTAGGTTGTCTGGTTGTTCACCTAGGTGTATAAACAAGCTTCAGTTAGTACAGAATGCACAACGAGAGTCCTCACTAGAACCAGAAGATACGAGCACATCACCCCTATCTTATCCACACAGCATTGGCTCCCTGTGAAATTTCGTATCGATTTTAAAATACTACTATTGACGTATGAAGCATTAAATGGTCTCGCGCCGCAGTATCTGAGTGAACTGCTAGTGCCTTACGATCTGCCACGCCTACTTCAATTAAAGGATGCAGGCTGCTTGTCATACTGCGTATTATGAAAACTACACCAGGGGGCAGAGCTATTTCTTACAAAGCCCAACGTTATGGACTAGTCTTCCTATTAATGTTCAGGACTCAGACACAGTCTCAGGGTTTAAGTCTAGGCTAAAAACCTATTTATTTAGTCAAGCATTTTTGTAAATAGATTAGCCTTAGGTAAAGGAGCAGATCTGGGGGACTCATGGACGTAGAGTATTCTGGGGAACTGGTATGTTTAGATGCTGTCCTCCCCACTCTCATTRATCACTCAGGTTTGTTGACGGTGAGGTGATTGGTCACTTTACATCTCAGGGAGCCCTCATGTTTGTGTTTCCTTTTGGCTCTCCCTTTTAGTTATGCTGTTATAGTTAGTCCTGCCGGAGTCCCTGCTTKCACTCTGCACTAAATATACATTCACTTTATACATACTCTCTCTTTTCTCTTCTCTCTACTCTCTCTCCCCCTCTCCCTGTCTCTCTATCAAGCTATACATCTCGATACTGAGCGGCCAGTGATCCAGACCCCCTCCCTCCTGGACCTGTCTGACTCGTCCTGGTGTCCCGCTTCTGGCTGGAGATCTCATCACATGGAAGCACCATGTGGTCTGCCTGGGATGCGTGTGGTGACTGGGGATGGTTCCACTTTTCCACAAAAATGGTCCTGGCCTCGGATGATGCTAATAGACCTTCGCTGAGGAGTCGTGACTGCAGTTGCTATATAGTTCAGGACTGGAGTTTTCTATAGTCTACCTGAGCCTCCAATAATGAACTGGAATCCATATTCACTTAAACACATCTCCTATTATCCTGACCGTCCAATCGTACACAGTATGATGCAGATCAATCCCTGCTATCTGTTTTCACCCAAATGAGGATGGGTTCCCTGTTGAGTCTGGTTCCTCTCAAGGTTTCTGCCTACTGCCATCTCAGGGAGTTTTTCCTTGCCACTGTCGCCATCGTCCTCGGCCCGCTCATCAGGGACAATCTTATCATTTGATCAGACATATTCACATTTCATACAAGCCTAAATATTTCTTTTGATTGTGTAAAGCTGCTTTGCGACAATGACAATTCTTAAAAGCGCTATACAAGTGAAATTGAATTGAATTGAATTGGATTAACCTCCTAAGACCAGACTCTACTATTGTCTATATTGCATTTTCTCTTCACTGTTTCTCTTTATTAGCACCTAATAACTACTCTTAATCATTGTCTTCAAATGGGAAGTAGTTTGGCAAATGAATTATTCCTAACGATTCTTATAACAGGATCATACAAAGACATATATATAGACAGTGTAGTTTTTTCCTTGCCACCGTCGCCCTCGGCTTGCTCATCAGGGACAATCTTATCAGTTTGATTCACACACATTCACATTTCATACAAACGTAATTCTTTTGATTGTGTAAAGCTGCTTTGCGATAATTATGTCCTGATAATTATGATGGATAGATGGATAGATGAATGGATTAATGGATGCCTGGGTGGATACATGGAGGGATGGATGTATAGATGGATGGTTGAATGGATGGATGCACAGATTAGTGGATAGATACATGGATGTATTGCTAGATGAATGTATGGATTAATTGAGGGATGGATGGACTGGTGGATGCATGTATGCAGGAATGGATGCATGGAAGGATGCAGGTAAGTATAGATAGATTGATGGATGGATGGATGAATGGATGGATGCTTGGATGAACATGATGGGTGCATGAATGGATAGATGGCTGGATGCTTGGATGGATTGATTTAGAGATGGATGAAAGGATGACGGATGGATAAATTCATGGATGGATGGACAAATGTATGGATTGATGGCTGCATGAAAGGATGGAGGAAAAGATTCATTGATTGATGGATGCATGGATGGATGGATGTATAGAGGGATGTTTTGTATTGATCCCAAAGAATAGCATCCAAACAAACAACATGAATGTTCTTCTCCAAGTAATCACATGGCTTTTTTTTTTTTTGCCCCAAAATCACTCAAACCTAAACGATGTGCCATCACGACATGGCCGGAAAAAAAAGTTTTTGAGCCATCTTGTGTTTGATTGCATCGGTGTGGTACATTTTATGGAATAGTCTTTGCAGGGACGAGTGAAAAGTAGAAGAAAAGAAATAAAATCCTTGCTCTACCGGGAGCCCAGAATTCTTGCGGTGCAATCGGATTTGCTGATGGATCTCCTGCCCGAGCTTTCACACATGGATGCTCCGCTCTCTGCATGGGGGATTCGACTCTTTCTAATCCGAGTCGTGCTATTAGAATACTGGTGCTCAAGGCATGGGGGGGTCTCACACCACTCTCCCTCCCACCACCAAGCCATTCAACCATGCACCAGAGCCACGGGCTACGAGACTCAGAGAAAGAAGAAAAAGTGGGCCTACGGTCGCATGTTCCTTTTTTACCAATTAAAGAGAAGCTAAATAAAGCAGGCGTTTGTAAAAACTGAATCCATCAGCCTGGACATGTGGAACAAATGAGTCGCCCTCTCAGCAGGAGCCATCGCTCCCTTTATTTGTTCGCATTTTTTTTTTTTTTAAACCTGAAGGGTAAATGCAGAAACGGTCACCGTACTTAATGATGCATCCCTGAAGTTTTTAAAAGAGCAAGAGATTAAAGGCAAAGCTTTAAGATGTCCTTTAAAGCTCAGCATGAAATCGCATTTAAACGTTCAGTAAAATCACATGCAACCATCCTGCACCTGAATAGACGCTGTGAGAGTGTTAATTCATCTCAAACTTATGGGTTCTGTAAGTGGTTTATGTGATTAGATTACATTAAATTAGATTAGACTGAGCTTTATTGATCACCCAAAGGAAATCATGTGTTGCAAAGACGATTGAGTGAGTCTTACAACTTAAAAGGGCTGACTGTATGGAATGAAACTGTACTGAAGTTGGTACATGAAGAGATGCAGGAAAGTAATCAACAATACAGTATGATGAAGCGGAGATGCTGTCAATGCATTTAGTTGCAGTTGATTATTTGCCAATATGTCTTATAGATTATTGGTTGCAGTTTTAAGAGTCTCCATAAAATTGCTTCATGGTCCATCTATCCATCAATCCATCCATCAATTCAGGGTCACGGTGAGAACGGGAGAAGCGGAGTCACCAGCAACTTCCTCCAGTTCCTCCGCTCTCAGGCCGAGAGATGTAATCCCTCCAGTGTGTGCTGGGTCGTACTCGAGAACTCTCCAATGAAAGTCAATCAGCGGACATACAGGACGGTCTCTGCTTTCGGGACTGATAAGTGGTTCTAGCTTTATGGTGTATGGTACAATTCTCACTCATTCACCATCTATACCGCTTAATTCTGTATTCAGGGTCATGGGGTCCTGGAGCCTATCCCAGGAGACTTGGGGCACATGGCAGGGTACACCCTGGACAGGGTGCCAATCCATCACAGGGCACAGACACACACACATACACTCACTCATTCACACACTACGGGTAATTTGGGAACGCCAATTAGCCTAACCTACATGTCTTTGGAATGTGGGAGGAAACCGGAGTACCCGGAGGAAACCCACCAAGCACGGGGA
>QMIH01000779.1:245181-270143 GCA_003987875.1 Clarias batrachus | reverse complement strand
TTTTTAATTATTATTTTATTAGCACTTTGCTGCATACATGGTTGCCCTTTTACATAATTCATCAAAAAGGTGTCCGAAAAACGTTAAAAAAAAAAAAAGTTGTGTATTCTACAGTCGAACATTGCTGTCGTTGAACTTTTAATTGTATCAAATAGCAAGCAAGTTGTGTATCGGATTGTATCAAGGAAAAAAAACAAGGGAGTACACCCGGTAAATTTAATTTACGGTCGACCCCTGCAAATTCCGCCTCTGTCATGCCGAGATTTTTTTTTTTCCTCAGAAACTAACTAATAATTGCTCATGGAAACAATTTGCAATTTCACGTAAATGCAAATACCCTCCGCATTTTTTTAAGGGTTTTTTTTTTTGTGTGTGGCTATTTCATACGCTTTTAACACTAAACTATTAAGAACAATATAATTTACAATTTTTTTTAACATGCATATTAACGTAAATGAAGAAAAATTCCATATATAATACTGTTAAATTTTTTTTGTACTGTAGGGAGAACACAAAGCAACCGCAGAGATAAAAACTCTGCTTGTGATGGTGAATTATTACCGTATTTACCATACCATACTGGTACGAAAGAAAAAATTAATTACAGTACATGTAGGAGTAACATCGGTATTTTACATTCTAGCACTGTGGGAGATGCAGCAGTACGGTATAAGGGTTTACATTTACATTTATTTATTTTTTTAAGGGTAATGTACTAAGCTGAGTTTGAAATAAAATGAGCGTTCTGTGAGCATATTCAGGTATTCAGGGTTTAAACAATAAAAATTGGTATTAATTTTTTTTTTTGTGACCACACCAAAAATTTGCTGAAATTTCGGGGCTCGACTGTATTACAAGACTAACAAGGCTCAGGATGGCATCACTTGATTGAGGTGCGCAAAATTATTGGCCGAATGTCGATGATGTAAATTGTTTTACAAGGACCGAATATTGTTAGATTACAGCATCTGATGATAACATATGTCCGCAGTTTGCAGACATTTTCAACTTGAAGCTGGAATATTATAAAAATTTTCTAAACTGTCATTATCAATGCAAACACTCCTGAATATCTTACTACAGCTGCACTCATTTTGTTGTTTTCTCTCCCCCTCGTCCCATCACGTCAGATCAATGTTCACCAGCGGCCTTACGGAGAGCAGCCAGCGTGAGGTACGCATCGTGGGCGTGGAGTCAGAATCCATGAGCCTGGTGCTGGACTACGCCTACACCTCGCGCGTCGCTTTGTCCGAACACAACGTGCAAGCTCTGTTTACCGCAGCGAGTCTCTTTCAGATCCCGGCGCTACAAGACCAGTGCGCTCACTTCATGATCAGCCGGCTAGAGCCACAGAACTGCATCGGCGTGTTCATGTTCGCCGACACGTACGGACACCGGGAGCTCCGCGAACGAGCCCAGGACTACGTGCGCAGGAAGTTTCTGTGCGCCGTGGACGAGCCCGAGTTCCTTCAGCTGACCAAAGAGCAGCTGGTGGGAATTCTGGATAGCGACGACCTGAACGTGGAAAAAGAGGAGCACGTGTACGAGGGCATCGTGCGCTGGCTGGAACACGACCCTGTGCGTCGGCAGCCCTTCCTCGCGTACGTCTTCGCCAAGTGTATCCGGCTGCCGCTGTTAGACGAGGCCTTCGTGAGCCGCATCCCGGCCCCCTTCGCCCTGGCGCTTCCCGTGGAGCCTACGGAAAAGAGCCGAGTTAATGGCGCCAACGGCTGCCCGCAACGCCTAGGCATGACGGCGTCCGAGATGGTGATCTGTTTCGACGCCGCACACAAGCACTCAGCCAAAAAGCAGACAGTACCATGTCTGGACACAGCCACGGGCAAAGTGTACAAGCTGTGCAAACCACCCAATGACCTGCGCGAGGTCGGGATCCTCGTCACGCCCGAGAACGACATCATCATCGCCGGTGGTTATCGCCCCGGGAGCAGCGAGACGTGCATCGATCATCGTGCGGAAAGTGACGTCTGGCTGTACGAGCACGCCGGCAACCGGTGGTTGGCGCGCGCGCCCATGCTGAGGGCGAGGATCGGATGCCGCCTGGTGCACTGCTGCGGGAAGGTGTACGCTCTCGGAGGCCGCGTCTACGAGGGCGACGGGCGCAACGCTCTCAAATCGGTCGAGTGCTACGATGCCAGAGATGACTGCTGGATCGCCGTTAGTCCGATGCCCGTCGCCATGGAGTTCCACAGCGCTGTAGAGTATAAGGATCGCATCTACGTTCTCCAGGGTGAGCGATTAAATATTTATTTGGATTTTGCTCGAGTTTTTAATATTTATTGCTAATCTTTACGGAACATATACAAATCTCTACATGTATTTTTGTATCGTTCTACATTTATATGAAAATTCTCCTCAGTTTAAGCCATAGAAATATTTATACAGTTTGAGAATATCCTAAGCAGAAGCTCTTCCATCCAATACGTTAGTCGATGCTCTCCATTTTGTTTCTCTTGCTAATCCTTGCCTCAGTGGCCTACACACTGGATTTGATCCAAGCTCTCCACACTTCAGTCCGTCCTGTTAATCTTTTGTACAAAAGGTTTTGTGTGGCAATTCATGACACACCGACTCCAAAATGTTATATAAAAACATTTTGGAGTATATATAATCTGTTTTGCATTACAAATGGTAAAATGTTGAAACTGGGGTAATGGTAAAACATGGGATACGCTCTAAAGTACAATTGACCCCCGAATTTGTGTGTGGGGGGGGGGAGCCTACATCTATAGTTTAAACCATAAATGTACTTCCAAAATGCTAACGTTAATTTCATTTTAAACTCAAAGATTAATACATTAGCCTTATAAAATAATAAATAAAAAGAATGTAGAGTCAAAGCCATGCACTGTGTCTCCCGCAGTGCTAGAATGCAAAATACAGATGTTACCCCTCTGTAATACATGCGAGCGCGTTTTCTTTGGTATCAGTACTGTAGTGTAAATACGGTAATAATTCATTATCCCAAGCCACGTTGTTTTCCTCTCCGGTTGTGGTGTTCTCACTACAGTATTAAAAAAAGTAAACAGTATTATATTTTATATGGAACTTTAGCTGAATTTACGTTAATATTTATGTTGCAGAATTAATAAATTATACTAAATTATATATTGGCATGTAAAAAGACCAAAAGAAGTTTGCAGAGAATATTTATTAGTTAGGTTCTAAGACAAAATCCGTGACTGACGGAAGCTGTGAAACTGAAACTCTGAACTGCAACTTTGCAGGGTCGACTGTATTCACACATCAGGCAGCACAGCGTCGTGTTTGTTAGGAGTGAATTACCTGCTAAATTTGTTTAGAATTGTAAATCATGTATATTGAATCAGGTTATGTGTAAGATTGTGAAAGAAAACAGAATCGCAGAACATTCATTCAGATTTGTTACCTAGGTATGGTGATGATTTGGTAATCACGTGGTTTGTGGTGATTTCCGTCCCTAGTGTAGCGGTAAAGATGCTTATTTATTTATACATACAATAGACCAGACTTTAGACTTTTTATACATTCACTTGCATACTGAAAATATTGTATATAATTGTAAATATTTGTATCTGGTGCACTGCAGTGTTTATTTTTTGTACAATACACGTAAGCCACTTCCGCGACAGAACCGCAGTTCGTTCATATCTGCGGATATTCGTAAATCGAATGTTCGTAAGTTGAGGACTGCCAAGTACGGGCATGCTTCTGATTCTGTGATGGTGTAAAATGCAAACTCGATTCCTCACTCCAGTCCATGGTTTCCCCCCACCTCTCTTTAGGCGAATACTTCTTCTGCTTTGACCCCCGTAAGGATTACTGGAGCCACCTAGCACCCATGAACATCCCCCGCAGCCAAGGACTGGCGGCGCTGCACGGTCACCGCATCTACTACATCGGCGGCGTGTGCCGCAACCACCAGCGCACCTTCACGATGGAGGTGTTCGACCTCGAGCAGAACAGTTGGAGCCAGCGAAAGGACTTGCCCTTCGAGCAGGCTGCCAGCCCTTACATCAAAGCCATGATGTTAGGAGGACACCTACACCTGTTCGTGCGCGCCACCCAGGTCACGGTGGAGGAGCACGTGTTCCGCACCAGCCGCAAGAACTCTCTCTACCAGTACGACGAAGGGGACGACTGCTGGAGCAAAGTCTACGAGACGCCGGAGCGACTCTGGGATCTCGGCCGCCATTTCGAGTGCGTCGTAGCCAAGCTGTACCCTCAGTGTCTCCAGAAAGTGCTTTGATCCGCTGGAGAAAGTGAGAAGCAGGGATTTTTGTTTTTTATTTTGTTTTTTTGTGGGTTTTTTTGTTTGTTTTTTGTTTCAGGAAAAGGGGGAGTCAGGAGTTCTGTTCCCCGCCTATGGTGCTGTTCGAATCTCCAGACACAAGAGGAGGGGAGTCTTAAAATCGAGCGATATTCGATGACCTCAGAGAAGCGCTTCTTGTGAAGACGGCAGTATTTTTAATCTATAAGAGACAAGAACAAAGTGTCCTCGCTGTTGCTTGTTTTACAGTTAAAACAAACAAATTCTAAGTGCAATTATCACATTGTTTGTGTCTTGAGCCATTTTGTCTTTTTATCTCCGCGGCTTAGGTGAGTTTATTATTATTATTATTATTTTTTAATTATTCTTATTATTGGTTTTGTTGGTGTGCAGTGGATCATAGGAATAGATGATATCCTTTTTGGAAAGGGACAAACCGCGTGTGTCAAAAACGACAAAGTAATAAAAAATATATATATGAATAGCTATATAAATATATAAATACACTCATACGGGTCTGGTGGGATGAGGTGCCCATCATTAGGTAGCTAGAATACTGAATAATAACACATTTGTTTTGTTTGTTTTCCTCTTAATGATCCTTTGAACCAACTATGGAGAAAAATCTCTTTTTTTTAATTATTATTTAGTCACGTTGTAATCATTAATATAGCGTAGTCTAATTGTGAGTGTGAGTGGATAATTATTTTATTTGGTCTTTTTAAAATGACTTAGGTTGTTGTTAGCCTTTTAACATGTCGACTCAAATGCTTTACTGACTGTTTTTGTTTTTGCTTTTCTGTTTTGGGTTTTATTTACTTTTTATCTTATTTTTATTTAAATTCAATTTGTTCATCCATCTCAGCTGCTTCCTAAGGAGCCCTCAAAGGGACATGACTGATGGGTGGGGGCAAAAAAAAAAACAAAGCAAAAGAAAAACAGTGACTCGTTCTTCCGGGTCGGTCTTCCAGCACCAGAATACAGAGAGGGCGAGTATGTCAGTTTTAGTTTTTTCAATTTTAGCATATTTTTGTATTGAAGTACCATATGGAGCATCTTGTAGACTAACATCTGTACTTATAACTTGTAATAACCATTTATTTTAGCTAATTTTGTCTCTTTTCATGAGAAGTATGGTTTCCCGTGGTATTCCTCCTGACGTCAGGAATGTTTTTATTTCAGTGGACAGCGATAACATTACTTCAACACAACAACAGCTAAAATGCTCTCGACCTTTTCGTATTTTGCCGCTGGAAGATCTGATTTTGTTTCCTTCATCTGAAGTCTCTTGAGCTACCCATGTCTCTTGAGCTGCTCCATAGATCCCCATTAATCCTTTTCCATAGCATCTTGTTGTTTTATAATTTTTTTTTGCCATTTCTCAGGGCCTCTATTACTGGAGCGCCGTAGTTCTAATCAGTTTGGTGCTTTCAATGCTCTAAAGCTCTAATGCAACTCATCAGCTGACGCCTTTTCAAAATTTTTCTTTTTATATGGGATGTTACAGAACGGGGGCAGGCGGGTGATCATTGCGATCTGGATTCAGATCGACGACACACTGATACACGGTTGTAGACTTGCTCCTATCCAGCTTTTTTTTTTTTTGTTTTCCGCATCACCAGCGCCATTTTATTGCGAGGATACGATGTTGTACTCGGTCTCCATGTTGGAGTGGATCAGTAGAGTGTTCAGAATGGCCGTAGTTTAAGCTAAATGTTCTCGACTCGCCTCAGATCTGCAGACACCGCCATCATCCCCACTTTCGACCTGGGAGGGATAATCCCATAGATAAATAGATCACCTTTTTGTATTGTTTTTAATTCCTTTATTTGACCTTGTGATTAAACACACTGATTTCTAAGCTCAGAAGTCAAAGGATTTTTTTTATTTTTATCATATCATTTTGATTATGCATTTAATGTTCACACCAGAGCTTTGGGGTGTTACTAAGCATGTGGCATGTGACATTTCAAGGTCGATGCCAGCAGGACTCCATTTCACATGCATTAATACTCGTTTGAAAGGAAAAACAAAAAATAAATTCTCCCTTTTCAGTAGGGAAGTACACATTAAAGACGCAGGGAAATAAAACCTGAAAGAAAACATTTTAATGTCATCCTAAGACAAAAAATGCATTAGGCATTCATGCAAAATAGTTTCACCCTTTTATGGGGTTTATGATTATCTTTGTTTTTTTTGCCAGTCAATTGAGTTGGTGCCACATGTAATTCCTGGGAAGAACATCAGCGAGTGAACCATCTGTCCATCAAATCATTGTTTCACGGTGCTGCTTTTTTGTTGACAATCCTGTACAGAAATACACACAAAAAAAAGTAATGCACACATCACTGAGATAAAATCCTGTTGTAGATCGATGTGTTTGAGCATCACTGCTTGTTTTTGGTTGTGTTGATTTTTGTACGTTCTCTTGGTTCCTGTTGCACTACATTGGCTCTCAATCACAAGCTCTTTCTATACACACTCGGCAAAGCCGTTCAAGCTCCCACTTTCAAAACGAACGCACGCTCCCACTCCAGACCGCGTCCTGCAAGGACGACGACGGTAAGACGTGGACCTCGGATCAGTGGCGTAAAACACGGACACGTGAGGGGAGTTATCTCGTCTGTAGTCCCCGAGCTCCGATGGAGCTGGACGAGCTTAGCCGTGACTCTGGTGCAATAAGTTGCCTTCGTCAAGACTTAAAACAAAGCTCCGTAGCATGAGAACCAGAACCGGACCATTCTCAGGAGTAATTACTGATTATTACCCAGTACTGTATTGACTACGGTTTGATATTCATGTAAAATACGTTGCTGTACTTGCACAGTTTTTTTTTTTTTTTTTTTTTTTTGTAAACAGGATATTAATCTTTTTTTTTTTTTCAACTTGAATAATTTTTTTTCTCTCTTCCATGTTGCTGTGCTAATTTTCTATTTTAAATCTCCAATTGTGTAAGGTTTTTCCTCATCGTTATCCTGTGTTTTTTTTTTTTGTTTTTTTGTTTTTTTTTGTTTACCCCCTTTTGTCCCCTGTGATTTCGCTGTAAGCATTACAGACACTAAATGTAACAGCAGTACTAGTTTTACATTTCCTAAACGCCAGTCAACTTGTCCAAATGTAAAAGAAAAAAAAAAGATTGCAAAGATCTTGAGTAACACTCGTCTCATGTCTCCTGCTGCAACTATGAAAGCCAATCAACCTCCTTGTCTTTGCATACATGCATAGCTGCGTAGTGTTTGAGATAGATACTTTTTTTTTTCTTTGTTGGCCTGTGTGTATGGTATGAGAGTTTGTTTAAATATGCTTTGATCTCTACTGTGAAATTCACATTGCACATAATTTGAAAATAAAACAAGGAAAAAAATTTGTCTTGTTGGTGAAGTCTATTATAGAGAATGTATTGCAAGTTTATTTTCACCGTATAACACAGAGTTTATAATATGATTATAGGGCACCAGTTAAAAGAAGAATCAATGTGTAATAAATATTACAAATAAAAGTGTCATTACAAATGTATAAGCAATTTGCATTCTAATACCTCACAAATAGTGGAATTATATAATCAACATGCTATACTTTACTACAAAAGGAAGGTTATTACATAGTTATAATGTTAGTATAACTGGAATTTCCTGGAAAGCAATAAACGCTAATATTGTAATTGCATTGTAATAACCATGTAATAATCAACATTACCAATGTAATAACTGTCATTCACACCTTTTTGCATTTAAACCACCTAGCAATGTAATTACAATCGAGTTTCTGTGGCACTACTAAAACAGGTTTGTACTAATGTAACAAAAGCAGGTCAGACAAAAGCACGGATTAAAGTTAAAACTGCGAACTGTGCATGGATCAACCTGTGGGCGTGTCTTAAATCGACTGCTGCACAGAATTTATTTCAACTTTTGCAGTTGTTCCATATCTGTCCGAAGTTTAACCTGCACCATAAGGTCAACTAGAAAATCAAAACTGGATTAGTTCATACTGTATTAGTTCACTGCTGAAATAACAGCGCTGAAGTGGTATAAGCGAACTTTAATGTTTCAATAAAGTCACAGAAAAGTTGATTTATTTCAGTAATTCAGTTTAAAAAGTGAAACTTGTATTATATAGATTCATTACACACAGACTGATATATTTAAAGTGTTTATTTTTGTTAAATAGTTTTCAAATTTTCTTTTCAAATAATTATTGCTTACAGCTAATGAAATTCCAAAATTCTACAAAAATGAGAATATTGTGAAAATGTTCAAAATTGGAGTCTCGTGGTGTGAAACTCTAATCAGGTAATTCACTTAAAACACCTGCAAAGGTTTCCTGAGCCTTTAAATGGTCTCTACGTCTGGTTCAGTAGGCTGTATCTATGGAAGCAAATCAGCATCATAATTACTTGAATTATTTCAGCCTTTGAAAAATACATTTTGAAATTTAATCGCAGTTGAATTGTTAATTTTGAAATTTAAATACTACTGAATTTATTAAACTGAAATATTTGACTTTAAAAAGCAACATCTTTGAATTTAAGTGCTCTGAATGTCACACGAAATTTTCAACAATCCATTTCAAGCTGTAAAATTCAGATAGAAAATTCAAGCTTGGAAATTCAAGCACAAATTCAATACAGGAAAAGCAACCGAGCCAGAACGGAATCCGTTCGTCAGTCATGTGACCCAGGCAAGCGGCCGTCTTCGATACCGGCTCCCAGTGAGTCTCGCTACATGGCGGAGGGCAGCGGCTCGGTAMGTGCACCTGYAGTGTGTTACACTCATTATATATTGTCAGATATTCTAGTCATTTTACTGTGATAAAGGAATTTAGTCTAAGTTTAGTTAAAGTGGGGCTAATGAGCACGAGACACACACTGATGTTTGTTATACACACGCGCACGCATGAGAGAGAGAGAGATACACAGTGGTGGCCAAAAGTATTAAGCCAGCACGTGCCATGTATTAGTTCTCTCTGTACAGAACAGGTGACGTCACCACTTAGTTCAGGTCCGACTGAAGAGTTGTGTTAATTAATCAGCTGCTTTAGTTAATTGATGGAACAGATAAGTGGACTTTCTGAAGGCAGTGTGACCACCTCTGTACAAAGTGCCTAAAACTCTCCAGTGAATTTTGAACTTCTGTGGAAAATGTGTGTACATGATGTTCATGTTCATACACATCCTGCCAAATCTTTCCTACCTTTTAATTTCTGATAAAGTATTGACAAAAACAGGTGAGAAAGGTCAAAAATGTAGTCTGGCAAAAATGGAGAATCTGCTACTGAAGTGCCTAAAAAAGTGATGATTCTGAAATGAGTCACCTTCAAATAAATCTGGCTATTGCAAGTATTTATGGAACAGTTACATTATATTCAGAACCACCAAAAGTCGGTAAATTGATAGCACTTGTGATTTAAAAAAAAAAAAAAAAGAAGCTGTAATTGTGGAGGAAATGACACTTGAGAGTTTGCCAGTTTGCTCTGACTGTGTGCAGCTGCAGGAAAACTAGCTGTGATCTTACAGTAACTTAGATTAAATGTTTACATTATCTTAAAACCGTCATAAAATTTGGTTTGGTCCTCATAAATAATGGGGAAAAATGGCTGACAAGTAGTTGCATGGCCAGGTGTAGCATGACTCAGCAAGTAAATAAAAGTAGAGCACGCTTTTCACTAAAGGAAGAACAAAGCAGGAAGACTCACAAGTCTGGCAAAGCATGTAGAGAGAGGAAAYTCAGCATTRRTCATGTCCATGGGTTTCAGACTTCTGTTTTTCCCCATTATTTATGAACCTCCAAGATAAGTGTGTGTGTGTATGTGAACATGTCTGTAATTCCTGAATGGTTAAAGACACACTTTTCTTTCGATTTCACTGGCATATTGAGTGTTTCATTTGAAATGAAATGTGGTGATGTACAGAGGACAAATGCCAAAACATTACAAAATTTATACTGGGTGTATGTTCAATTGTTATCGCATGTGTGATGTTCAGTTAACTTATTCTGCATGATATGAATTTCCCCCCTGCTTTTAAGGCTCTTAACAATCTGCTGATTGGCAGGACAGTAGAAAACCTCTTTCTGACCACTCCAGTGCTGTGTCCCAAGTCCGGGAATCCCCCTCATCAATGGACAATTCTACAACATTAAGAGGCTGTACATCCCAGTGCTTTGGGTGTGACATGTACATTGCTGCATTTCAATCTTATGAATCTTTTGAACAATGCGTAATATTTATGACTGTTTGATCCTGTTCATACTTCAAATGGTATTTACAATTACTGTGAAATACTGTAGCTGCTGTTTTATGATCATAATATTCCTGATTAATGCTATTAACTATTGCGAGCCAATGCTCCCATTTATAAATTTTGTACTAAATGAGCACAGTGAAATGGTTGCATCTTTGATACAACAGTTTGTTTTAACTAGTCTGTGAATGGACGTGTGTCCACAATACAGAGTTGAAAAAGGTTTTGTGGTCAGAAAATGTTTAATGTTCTAGCACCTCTGATCAGTGCTTGAATGAGGTATTGCTCCCAAATACTGTATGAATATGCAATATTTTAACCATAACTAACCMCTTCAATTGTCTACATTCTTCCCATATATGATCTGTATATTTACTACAAGTACTTTCAATCTCATTTCAAGAGGATATATATATTATTACATATAAATATATACAACTAATTACAGTAATGGAGTAATGTATTACTATTCCTAAATTCAGTATTTACATTGCAGTTAATAGTCAAGGAACTTGCTTTACATAGCTTCAGGTATCTGCATAATGATCTCTGCTGAGCACTGGGTGAATGGCCACCATGGTCACCACCCATCTTGAAAGGTTTGCCCCCTCACATATACTAATGTGCCACAAACAGCACGTTAATATCACCAACCATTCCCATTTTATTAAGGTGTATACACACACACACAACTACAAAGGGAGATAGTTTGTCTGAAGACGATATTTGTTAAAATAAGGACAAATAAGTTACAGTTTGTAATAACAATTAAATGCATATGGACCATAAAAAAGAGCTTAACACCTTCTGCTCACCAGCCGGTAGTCTCAGTCCTGTTTGCCTGCAGGGACATCGTGTCACAAAAACATTCCCGAACCGAACCCTGATCACGCTGAGACACACGCTTCCCTGCTTACCTGGCACTCACCTTTAATAAAACAGCTCTGCTCACGTACAGTCTTGTCGGAAAAGCTCTTGCCTCATCATCGTCGAGGGTCCGAGTTCAAATCCCACTGTAGGTATTCAAGAACAACGAATCCTAAATCATTACTCATAGCCGAGGTAGCAGGAGACGTAACAGCTTGAATTCAGGACATAATAAAAGGCATTTCTAGAAGAAGTCTCAAATTGAATGGACGTCTTTTAAATGGTTTCTTTTAAACTGTCCCTGGAACTACTCATTATACGGAGTGGGTAGATCTTCATATGATGATGTTCATTCATACTTAATATTTTCTCCTTAAATGACATAATTGCTGTTTCTTTTGCATGTTTCTTTTGGCTACCTGGTAAAACACAACTGTTAGGAAATTACTGCTGAGTTGCTGTCAACAATGAGGAACCGCTTAATGCCGGACAATATCAGGAATACAGGAGTCTTTGTTGGAGATCACCTGGAAATGTGCATGTTGCAGTGCAGAGCTTGGGGAAAAGAACTGACTGTGATGTTCTTTTCTTCTTCTTGATAGCATTTTTCATCCAGCTGCATAAGCATTCATTTAATTTCTTTTATTGTATTTTTTCCTAAATAGACCTTAGCTCGAGTTTTAAGTCTTAGTTTTTAAGACCCTAGCAGAGTTTTACCTCAGCAAACAAGTGCATTATAATGACACGTATGTTTCGGCCGTTAATCAACGGTGATTAGCCGGATATCACATGGTATTGATTAGCACTGTCAAGCATTGATTGACTTACAAGGCACGAGGTACAAAGGTCGACCTCTGGAGGAACCTCCTGGCCCTCATGCTAAACCTCTCACTCATTCCCTTCTCTGCATTTCCGCTTGCTTGGCCTCCATCCGATCGCTCATGGCCTCAGCTTCACGCTCCAGCCCTCCGGACGGTGGCTGGGGCTGGGTGGTGGTGCTCGGCGCCTTCATCTCCCTCGGCTTCTCCTACGCTTTACCCAAAGCCCTGACCATGTACTTCAAGGAGATCCAGCGGTACTTCAACGTGTCCTACAGCCAGATCGCCTGGGTTTCCTCCATCATGCTGGCTGTTACGTATGCAGGAGGTGAGATTCTTCAATCTTTCATAAGCACTGCGGGGTTTTTTTTCTTTCTTTTCTTTTTTTTTTCAAGCTGGTCTGTGAATACTAATGTGTTTTAAACTTTACTGCTTCAGAAGAGCTGATTTCTTGGTTGCTGCAAGATCCGAGACCGTATTAGTATTCAGAGTATGGCGTGTGTTAGCGCACAGGCAGCGCTCTTTGTTTGTGGAATATGAAAAAGGGCAACGCTATAAAGTTTGTCATTTTGACAGTATTGTATCTGGACAGAGCTTTAGTTTGATCAGAGGATATGGATGGTACTCGAGATGTGTTGTGTCAAGTTCTTCAAGGGTTCTTTGAATCATTAAGCGGACGTAACTTTCTAATGGAGTTTGTACTTGGAACTCTTTCTGATAGGAAACCACTTGTAAGCTTTTTTTTTGTGTGTGAAATCTTTAACGGTCAAACCAATGCGTTCATTGGGTTATACGGTCGTTTAAACTTTTTTTTCCTAAGAGTTTAATGTCCAAAAAGTCAGGAAAAAAAAGTTAAATTGTTCTGTAAGGGATCACTGAATCTACTCAAAACTTTTACATCTAGAAAAACTTACTGTTGGGTTCTTCATAACATCTTTACGGCTTCGTCTAGACAATGTAGGTTCAAGAGTCTAAATGGCTCACAGTTAATTTTTTTTAACTGTTTGTCAAAATTGGATTTAGGAATCAAAAAAAGGATTAAAGATGAATTCTGGCTTGCTTTTTCCAATTTTATTTTGTGAAAAAAGCGACATTTTAGCAAGTAAAAATAATTTTAATCTGGCCAAAATAATCTTATCAAAATAAAATTCAAACAAACCAATTAAGTTAAAAATTGTTAACATTGTTATACCTTGCTCTATTGGCAAGTAATTTTGCTTCTTTTGAGAATTAATTGCTTAAAACGAGAAATTAAATACTTAAAAATGTCTAGAAATAAGCGTAATAATCTTGTATTTGGTTTGTTGTGATCTCAAATGAAGAGATTTAAGATAAATTTGACTAGACCCAAGATATTCTATTTACAATGCTTTGTTTAAAAAATATATAACATGACAAATGCCCCAAGAAATGAATGCAGTTAAAAATAATATGCGAGATCATTTAAAAACTTAATTTTAAAGAAAATTTCCAAAAATGATCCTAAAGTATTTAGTCACATGACTAGGACTCATTATAATAGTCGAGTGTGAAAGTCGAGTTCAGTTTGAAAGATGATGATCATGTGATTTTCACTCGCCTGCATTTATTTGTACAAACTACTCTTCGGGAATACTTTTAGTTCTGTGCGATGCTGTAAGTTGTACAATTTCTTTTTAAATGAATAAAAGAATTATGAGTCTGTTGTATTTATTTTGCACCTTTACAATCCGAAAAAAAAGATAAGATTGAATTATTTTGTCTTGTTTTGGCCTTACAGGAAAATATAATGATAAGATAATCATTAAATAAGAAATGCAGGAAAATAATCATTAAATAATCAACAAACATTTGTTTCCTTTCACAACATGCCCGGAAGTGTTCTGTTCCTCTTGGACCAAATCATACTTTTTATCCAATTACAACATCTGCGAGTTCAACATCTGTGAGTTGCTAAACACTCAGATAATTATAGATTATAGATAATTAATCGACACCTTCTGATCAAAGCTGACAACGACGTACAGAGCTACAGAATGTTTACAAAGTCACGTGAAAGGGTCCAGACGCCGACAGGATTACCTTGATTATCATCAAGTCTCCGCCTATTGCAGCATCGACTCGTGGACAATTAAAAAAAAAAATTGTAGGCGGGGCTGTTTCACATTGACTAAACACAAGGAAAAATACTAATGTTTAAGTGCTTATTTCAGATTATTACTCAGGAGTCTGGATCGTAGCCCTTGCTCTCATGCAGTTACATGCAGTGTCCACAAGAGGGCACAAAGAGTTTAATCGCGTTTTCTTGTATTAGCGTTCCCAAATGATTTGGAACACGTCCAAAGATGGCAGCAAGGATGCCACACGCTTTCTAGGCAAATATCCATAATGTTTATATATATATACCTGTACATAATCTAACATAATGTTCTCTGTCCCAAAATATATATATCCCATGTGTCCAGGTGTTGTAATGTTTCATGCTTCATATTTCCCGCTCCCGCAATTCTCTATGATTGTTTTTTTTCTCTTAAAGACAGGATCGAGTTGCTCTGAGATGAGGTAATATTAGCCAGTCGATCGTGAAGGATGAAACATATGATGAAAAGACGTTAGTGTTAGTGTTGTATTCATTCCAATTTCATGACCGTAGCAGGACCTCTGGTGAACATTCACACACGGGCCATTTGGGAATGTCAATTAGTCTAACCTGTATGTCTTTGGAGTGTGGGAGGAAACCGGAGAACCAGGAGGAGGCGGGAATCGAAGCCGGGTCCTGGAGCCTCTATAAACTCAAATCAAACCAGGATTAAGTGTTCCTTTGATTTTTTTTAGCTCTATATTTATTAATGTGATTATCATCTTGGTTATTTTTAAAACACTGTCAGCTGTAAATAACCTCAGCTTGTCATGCATGACAAAAAAATCCACAAGAGGGAAAATTATTCACGAAAAAATTGATACCACAAACTGAGTCAAAATATTCTTTTACAAGGAAGAAGTCTAAAATTTGAGTTTGCGTTCATAAAATCTGTGCTTTCTGAGGGGCTCTAAAGAACCTCTATCTATCTATCTATCTATCTATCTATCTATCTATCTATCTATCTATCTATCTATCTATCTATCTATCTATCTATCTATCTACTGTATCTATCTGAGCTAAAGGGGTCTGTGATTGCACCGCTTTTTTTTTTATTATTCCATTTTTTTTTAATGAGCAACAAAATTAGTCCCACAAAGAGGCATAAAGCTGCAGAGTGCTAAGGTTTCAGAGAACCATCATCATTAACAGAGAGAGAGAGACAGAGTTCCCCTGTGTAACGGTGACGGCATGGCCTTCATCATAACGCCCTTGGCTCCTTTCCCAATGTCACCCTGCGCTCACTGGAAGAAAGACAGCAGAAATTCATCACGCACGGACACCACTGCATTTTTCCCCTTCAGCATCGCTCCCCATGGGAACTCCGTGATGTGTGATGACCCCCGTCTTACTCAGGTGCCTGGGATTTTAGGAGATATTGAAATCCCTCCTGAGGAAATGTCACCTCGCGAAACGAACGCCGAGCCACGCGCTAATCCGCTCTGCTCTTCGACTGCTCACGTTCAGCAGGTTTTCATAACACAAAGGTTTTTGGAACCTGCATGTTTTTTTTTTGTGTGATTTAAAACTAGATGTATATCTGAAAGAGTGAGTCTGCTACATGGAGGTGTAGAAAGAAAGGAAGGGTTCTTTGAAATTTTAAGAAGTTTCCTAATGAGGTCGCACTTTAGGGAAATATGGCTTTAGGGACAAAAAAAAAAACAAGTCTTTACCAAACAACGCAAAATATATATATATTTCTGATTTACCTTCAGTCTAAACAACATGGGTGCACTAACTTTTGCTCGACTATTCTGTACATAAATATATCATGAATTTTAAGAAATTAAAGCAGGCTAAACATTTTCTGATGTCATTACTCACATATAAATAGTACAACATGCATGCAATTTGAAAAAAAAAAACTTTATATCTTTCTGTATTTTAAAATTTATTTTATTGCATGGAATAAATAAAATAATGTACGTTCTTGCTACAGCGTGAAGTGAACAGCTTTACAGTACGTCTGTAAATAAAGCTGTTTTCCAGCATATTTTTATCCTCTGATTAAGCGAAAGGAAGCAAACATCTCCTTCTCGTGTGCCTTTTTTCGCTTCCTGTCCTCTTTTCCTCTCTCCGAGCGCTCGCTCGGTTGATTAGTGCTTTCGCAGTGCTCATGAAAGCGAGACCCGCCCTACATAATTTACAGCCCAACCACATAATCATAAAAGTTTTACAAGCTTGTAAGCACCCGAAATGAAGGATAACAACAGGCCATTAGCGACTCTGAAGCCGAAATAAATCATCCTTTCAAAACAGAATCTCGGCGAGTGATCATCAGCTTGTTGATTGTGGAGCGAGCTTTTCTCCTACGTGGTGCATCATGGGATCAGACAAACGCGCAAACAGCCCATAATGACGGTGTGATTAATATTTTCTAGCTCTACTTCATTGTGGTGCCGTAAATGGCGTCAGCGCAGGATGAGTCATTCGTAATCGACTTTACCAGAACAACAATTCTGATCCTGGTTACTTTAATGTGCTATTTCCTCAGCTTACGCAGAACACAAAAATCTAAAAAGAAATACTAACAAAAACATTTTTTAATAGGAATTTTGCAGTGCTCCTAGATGGACAAGAAAAAATATATGTTTTTTGAATGCTAAACAAGCTGTTACACTAGCAAAATAATCCTCGTCATTAATCAACGATCTCATTTAAAATTATTTGCGTTTTAGACTCGTACTGTAAAAGGAACCCTAAGTCCCGCCTCCCTGCTCTAGGATTTTACCCTTAGTAAAAAATCTAGCCAATCAGAGATGAGCCCGAATTCTTATAATCATTCATAATTTACAAAGCGGAATTTGTCAAAAAAAAAGAAGGTAAATTAAGCTTGCAAACAGACTAAGAACCAATACGGTGATGTGATGTTAGAAATTGTCTAGCAATAACTATTCTTACACTGACCTGGATATATTCTTATCCATCCTAGGGTCATGTTTCGAGAAATTCATGTATATGAACCATACATAATATATACATAATTATCGCGCAGAATATTTCCTCATTAATCTCAACAGCCAGGCAGTTGAACATGTGCTCTATCAGCTTGTGCTTTTTTAACTTAAATTGAATTAATATTTTACTATTGATCTTAAAACAAAATCACATTTTTAGGTTGGACGTATTTATTTGTCTTACATTTAATTTCCCATAATGATTTCCGTTTCATCTCAAACTAGGCTCAGGGCTGAACATGCTTTTTAATCATACAGTGATCCCCCCACCACCCCATAATGTTTTCCTTTAAGTTACACATTAATTCCTCAAATATTTTCTAGTTACAGTATTCTCAAACACTGGACATATTTTTTAAGCTGAATGTGGCTTTTTTTGTTGTTGCTTACATTAAACTTTTACTATTAATTTTACCTGATTAAGTTCAAATGAAGCTGACAATTTTAAGATGAGCATACTGTAAATCTTTTTCTATTAATTAAGCCATTCCCAAACAGATAAGATAAATGATGAAAATCATGCTGTTTAAATCTCATGGCATTGTTTTTTTTATTAGTGCTGGTTACTTTTTTAAAATGTAAATAATGAATAAGAAACTAATTCATAAATAAACAATAAATGAATCAAGACATTGAAACTTGTTAGAAAATATATCTTTTAATTAAAAACGTTTAATTCGGTATAAATGATGTCTCGCTGCTCACCTGCAATACCCTTACTGCCCACTAGTCCACCGACGGCCACATTTCGTGGAAACATTGTTGTAGGTTTTTCCTAATAATCTCAAAACATATTTAAAGTGAAACAGGCTAACATTCTTAAATTCCCATCTTAGCTTACATTTTCCCTCTTAATATTTTCCAAATGAAACTCAAACAGTTTACGTGATTTGTTTTGTTTTCTTACTATCGTAATCTCTCTCTCTTTTTTTTTTTTTTAACAATTTTTTATATTAAACATGTAATGTTCTAAATTTAACCTTTTCACATAATTTTTTTTTACTAATGATCTACAAGGACTTGATTTCATGTTAAACACACTATTTTCCTCCTTTGCATTACCTTATTTCCCCCTCCTATGTTTTCTGATTAACCTCCAACAAAATTCACAGTTTTATCAACACAACCCACTTTTTCCTCAACAATGTTTTTTGTATGCGCTCATTTTATAATTGCAAAAGCCTTCTTTGACCTTTTGAATCAAACCTGGAATAGCAAACAGATTTGTCCTTTAAAGCTAGATTATACGTCTGCAGGTCTGTCCGTTTTAAGGAATGTCCTTTTGGTAATGATTTAGCCTTTTAATACTGTGCGCCTTTTTTTTTCTTTCTTTAATTTTCTTCCGAAAAAGACAATCTGACTTGCGGATTGATGTGGATAATTTAGTTGATAATTTTCTTCCTCTGCAGTTGTTTTACATAAATATCAAAGCAATCTGAAACGTGATTGTAATCTAATAGGTGTCATCAAAAGTGTTTGCTGCTAAACTCCGAGACGAAGTAGGATGAGATGAGACGAGATGAGATGAGACGAGATGAGATGAGCGCTGAGGCAGTTTCCTGTCATGTCTGTCAGAGATTTTGGGCTTAATGCTGCTAAACAAAGCGATTGTTTTCATCAATTTATGCAAAGTGTGATGCAGATGAGACCCAGCCTTCAGTCTTTTCTCCTCTCATACTTTTTGTCCGTTGATTTTTAACCCTTTCATTCATCCTGTTAATGAAAGACTCATTACAATTACAATAATATCATAATCAATTCTTGCATGCTGTACAAAACAATAGACGGCTCAATGTAACATTAAAAAAAAATTATTTTCTTTTTTTACATTTTTTAAATTTATTTAAGAATGGTTAAGGTTTACTTTGCTTAGATAAGAAATTTAAAGTGACCTAAAAAACTATTTGTTACAAGTATATTTTAGTTCTAATTAGCTCTTTCTTATGTATGTAGTTCCCAATAGTGGGTAAATTATAATAAAACTTTAATAATCCAAAGACACAGTCCAAAGACATGCAGATTATGCTAACTGCTGTTTCCAAATTGCCCCGTAGTGTGTGTATGTCTCTGTGTCCTGTGAAGGATTGGTTCCCTGTCCAGGGTGTATCCCGGCTCCAGGCCCTCGTCACCCTGAATACAGAATAAAGCAGTATAGACGAAGAGTGACTGATTCTTATGGGCTCCCTAATTGCCTTGTACAACCCTAACTGTATTCATTTACCCTCTTCCTGTCTGTCTACCTGTGTGCAGGTCCAGTGAGCAGTGTGTTGGTGAACCGCTATGGCAGCAGACCTGTGGTTATCACAGGAGGCCTCATGTGCAGCATGTCGATGGTGGCGGCTTCGTTCAGCCAAACCATCACTCACTTGTACATATGTGTCGGGATCATCGGAGGTACGGATGCGATTCCCGTCTTTCTTGCGGTCATCACCTTTATAGATCCTTTAAAATGATGCTATAGCTATATGAACATGCTAACTATTGGCACACTAACATTGCGCTCTTTTTAGTTGCAACATTTAAAACACTCTCGGCCAAAACATGGTATCGGTGCTAAAAAAGTGTCTCAATTAGGTGAAAAAGTTCATTTTTTCATCAGACAGGATCATATAACACCATTTTAAAATGACTTCTTAAAATTTTTACTTAATACTTCTTATCTCCTGATCCATGCTTCGTTTTTTGTAAATATGCACACACGTTTATATTTTTCTATCAGATTAAAAGAAAGACATTTGCTGAATACAATTTCATGCCCTTTTAAATAGTCCGTCATTTTTTACTATTCATTCAGATGAAACTTGGCCAATTTATATTTCACAAGAAAAGACATAAACCACACAAAGTGTATTATTCTAAAATGCAAAATTGTTAAGATATTGCAACATGAATTTGACATGGTTACGGACAATACAGAGGTTTTGCTTTTTAAGCTTTTACTAAAAAAACAGTTTAGGCAACCATTTTTTAGATGTTTAGAACATTTTAGATTTTAGAAGCTTACACCAATTTTAGTATTGAATAATGAATAATTAGCATTTTAAATGAATATTATATGAAGCGAGTCAGTATAACACTGGAAAAATTTGCCATTTTTGGCAAATCATTTCTCCAAAACAGCTGAAATTAGCAAGTTGAAATTTTTGGGGAAGTATGATTGGTTACATCCATGTTGCGTAAAAGTCAGAAGTAGCTTCTTTCTTTCTTCACACACATTTTTTGTATTATATATACATGTATACCATAAAAAAAAAAATCAGCACCAATACTGTGTTTTGGCCGTGTACGAGTCAAACTGAGCTGACTTCGGAGGAACCTTCAGTCCCACCGCTCTGTCACCAGCTGATCTCTCCATTAGGACTTTGTCCATCTGAGTGTCGGAGTTTAGCTCTCTGGAGTGTGTGTAATTGGAGTGTGTATAGGGAGGACCAGAGTTCCACTTGTTTATCGGTCTTCCGCCCTGCAGGTCTGGAGGTTATTCTCGGGTTTCGCTCTCAGGTCACGCCTCAGGGAAAAGATATCATTCCGTGGATCACTTGCTTGTTCACTAATTCTTTTGTCTTTTGTTCCGGTTCTCTATGCCACATCATCTCTTTTTCCTTCACAATCTTTCTTTGTCTTTTTCACAACCCACCCACTGATTATCTATCTGTCTATTGTTCTCGCTCTCTCTCTGTCTCTCTCTCTCTCTGGGTGTAATTAAGTCTGCACTGTCCTGGCTCTTCCCTCTGAGGGAAGGGATCGTACGTGCCAAGCTGGTTACCCAGAGCACGTGCCCAGCGAGCCTCATTACCCACCGACAGTCTGCCATGGAGGATTTATGTGTGGATTGAGTGGGCACTGAAGTCCTACTGAGACTCGCGATGACCCTCTTGGCTCCTTTTTATTATTTCGAGGTCACCATCAATGGAGTAATGCTTTCAGCAAAAGGTCCACATGGGGTCTGGGCTTACACCGGACGAAATTAAAGGTCTTTATTAAAAAATGATCGCGATGACTTGATAAGCTCGGGATTGTGTATTAGTTTCCATTTTTTTTCTCCTCAGGCACATGCTACGGTATTCCAGCTGTTCTGAATTCACTCCACTCATTCATCACCAGGACAGCTAAGCCTTACACTTAGAGATATTCATTTTAACCTGGAGCTATTTCTCTCGTAGACTCAAACACTGAGTCACATTTCCTCCAGGAGATTGTTTGAATTTACTTACACTCTACATTCGATTCCTCTATATATTGTACAGTATGTATTTAAACAGCATCAGTGTAAGACAAGATTAATGTACAAATGCATGATTTTATAAAGAATTAAACAGTTTTTCGAGCTTAGAAAGGTGGGCAGGTTACACGTTTGGTGTACCTTAAATCACACCAAAACTGGAAGCAAGTTCATGTTGATGAAATTCCTGATTAATTTTATTGAATTTGTAAAGGTACATGCCATACCAAGTTATACATGGATGTTCAAGGACACAAAAATGGAATTGTGGAAATACCAGTATTTGAACCAACAATCTGAATCACTTGCAGTATGTGACGTATTATACAGTACTCTGTCCCATCCTGGTGTAGTGTGGCGATATAGCTCATAGCAGGTTATGGCTGTTGAACCGCTGTATGTCTAGTAGGTGCTGTGAAAATAATGTAGGCCTTATGTAGATAATTATAATACGTCTGAGGGTAAAACTGGCCTGTTAGGGCAGGATGGTGTTCATCTCTCTCAGGAAAATGCTGCTCATAGTCTCAGAACAGGGCTAGCTAATCGGTGACAATGAAAAGCCCAGACCAGGGAGCAGACAAACAGGCTAAACTGACCGTCCGCTGCACAGAATCGTCACTCAGGTTCCACCATACTGAGACTGTGTCTGTTCCCCGAGCTAAACAAAAATGTAGAAATACTCAGAAGATTCAGAATGAATACATTAGCAAAAGTAATTAGGAGTAGGACCAGCACAGAATCATGCACACCAACAGATCTCGTACTTGTACGTTTATTCAAATAGATCATGAAATTGGACCTTTTGACTTAGCACTGACTATGTACCTAAATCTTTTTGCTCTAGCAGTTATCACCCACTGAAATTTGCATTGTCACTGATGAGATAGTCCTGTACAGAGACTATGAGCAGCATTTGCCCGTAAGAGAGTGACACTACACCAGGGTGGGGAAAGAGTATACAGCATATTGAAATGGTTTCACAAGGTTGTGAGTTCAAATATTGGTTCTGTCACAATTGACCATAGACGTTAAACTTGCTATGGCATGGCCCTTATTCAATTATATTACATCAATTATATTATAATTCAATTACTTTAACCAAGAATTTGATCAACATGAATTTGCTTCCAATCTTAGAGTACTTTAAGGTACACTAATTGTTGCAAACATGTCAAGCTCACAAAACTGTTATTCTTCATATCTGAATAAGAAACCTGACCTCGAGCCCTGTCAGCTGTCCAACTACAGGGCCGATATCAGTTGATTTTTTTTCTTAAAATGATTGTACCCATGTCTGAATCAGTGAACAGTTTGTAGCCTAAACTTGGGCAAAACTATTACATTTTGTGTTATACAGTTGCATGTTTGACCTTATAGCACACACTTATAAAGGGATTTGTTCATGGTCATGCAATCTGTTATCATCAAACTGGTAATTATATTGCTGGACAGCAATCGAATGCGAAGAACACGCAGTGCCAAGATAAAACATCTACATTTGTATGAATAACTAATATTTCTTACCAAGTACGGTTACTGTTACATCACATTGTGCAGCTCATTGTGTAGCTCAGATCATTATTTCGAATGCATTAAGACATAACCAGCAGGCATGCTCTATGAAATCTCTTAGTAGAAAATGTAATTTATTCCATGTAGAAAAGTTTTAGAGGAATTTTTGCTTATCTCCACAAAAAAAAAGCAACTATAATGAATGGCAGACAGCAAGAGAGCATGAAGCCTTCATTCTGCAGAATCCTGAATGCTGGGAATATATCAATCCAACCTCAAGCTCTCCTTCGTCATATGCGATCCTGTTCAATGAATAAGATGCTCGTTTAGAGAATGAGACAGCATTAAATTGGATTTTCTTTGGTAAAGAGAGTCTAATTTATTACCATTTACCTCGCAGATTCATTTGAGAAATTATTTCAGGTTCTGTTAATGAGTTTTTAGTCGGCAAAGTGAAATGAGATGGAACTCTAATGTGAACTGAGTGGGATCGGCCTTAATTCAATCATGTGGAGCGGTGCGGCCGTGAATGGCCTTACCGGCTTTGAAAACGGAGCTTGTGTTAACTTCCATCTTAATTTTCCTGCAGGTCTTGGACTTTCTTTTAACCTCCAGCCGTCCCTGACTATAATTGGGAAGTACTTCCAGGTCAGGAGGCCCATCGCCAATGGCCTGGCCATGGCAGGTAGTCCGGTTTTCCTCTGCACGCTGGCACCGCTGAACCAGTTCCTGTTTGAACGTTTTGGCTGGAGGGGAAGCTTCTGTATCCTCGGGGCCATGCTGCTGAACTGCTGTGTGGCTGGATCACTAATGAGACCTCTAAATGATGGTACGGGTGTTGGTTATCTTTTGGTGTCATGTTGTGTGTTGTTTCCAGTCTAGCAAATGTGCCTTGTTGCATAATAATAGATGTACACCTTCAAGTACTTTCAGAGTTTAGTGAACTCTATACAGGACAAATGCATGATTATGCAACCAACTGTGGTTGTTCTATGGCATTGGCAGGAGTTTAGGGATTGATGATTATAAGAAAACTTGTCAGTTTTATTGGTAAAACCTTTTGAATTTAAGCTGTTGTACAGGAGCTATATGGATATTACCAAACATACTTGCATACCACTGAAAAATTTCTCAACCAGTATTGTCTTGTTACTCAATATTAGGTGGCCCCCGCACACGCGAGACGAATGGAGCTATGAAGCTAAATTGTAGTGAAAATGAAGCCCAGGTGCAAACCAAAGCAAAGAGGTGCTGCTCAAAAAGTGTCAGCTGCTTCATGGACCTGTCTCTCTTCCATCACCGTGGTTTCATCATCTACCTAATAGGAAACATGCTAATGTTCTTTGGCATTGTTGCGCCAATGATCTTTCTGGCACCGTATGCCAAGCACCGTGGCCTGGACGAATACTCGGCTGCCAGCTTGCTCTCTGCACTGGCGCTTGTGGACATGTTTGCCCGGCCAGGCACGGGCATCCTCGCCAACACCGCCCGTGTGAGGCCCAGGATCCAGTACCTCTTCAGCTTTGCCATTACCTACAATGGCGTGTGCCACCTGCTGTGCCCGCTGGCTTCCGGCTACTGGGGGTTGATGGCGTATTCATTGTGTTACGGCCTGGTGTACGGCATGGTGTTCGCCCTGCTTTTCGAGTGTCTCATGGATGTGGTAGGACCGAGCAAGTTCTCCAGCGCCGTGGGACTCGTCACGATCTTCGAGTGCTGCCCGGTTCTGCTTGGACCACCCATTGCAGGTGGGTTTAGTGGATTGGCTGTATGTTAATGTTGGTTATATTATAATATGCCATAGCTCCGGGGCGAAAAAGGCTTTGCGTGATATTAATTTATTCAGTATCGCCAGTATTTCAAGAACATCACACTAAACATACCACAATAGACAAAATATGAAGAAACTCAATACAATTTTTATCCCAAAACAAGAATAAGTGAATGAAAACCATAAAAGAT
>QMIH01000779.1:233259-245130 GCA_003987875.1 Clarias batrachus | reverse complement strand
AATAAATAAAAATAATAATACTATTTAAAAAACAATATTATAAATAAATAATATTCCATTTGGCTAGGAAATTGTTGTTGTATCTGGGCAGCAAATAATTTATCTAATCTAGATTTATTTTATAGTTTTATACTTTTTTTTTAAACAATAGAAACGCCCTGCTTTTTCAACAGAGAATGATGCTTGGTTTAGACTGTTTCCAAAAAAGCTTTTTATTCAAGTGAGCAAATGAAAATCCTTCAAGATGCCTAATTCAGATTTCTTATTGTACTCATTAACTTTCACTAATAAAACCTTTAAAAGTTTGCTGAAATACAATTTGCATAAAGACAAACATTTTGTGGGAAATATAAGCAAGTAAAAAAGGCAATCAACTTATGTAGAACTTTTCTAGATATGCGAACAAAGCGCTTTACAAAGTGATAAACGACAGAAGGTGTTTACTCATTTCTTTTTTCTTATTCCATTGTCATTTCCTCCAAAGAAAAAGGTCACTTATATTTCAAGATGGCAAAAAGAAACTAAATTGCACCTGAATAAATCAGTCTGTTATCTCTCTCTCTCTCTCTCTCTCTCCTGCATGCATGACTAATGGAAGAATACAGGACAGGGTGGGAAAGCTTTCCAGGGTATCATTATTGTAAGACATTCCAGCAGAATTGGATTATGGTTGGTAAGGGAGGCACCGTGGCGGTACACGTAGGGCCTCAGGAAAGTGTGTGAGTGTGGTTGTGTGTGTGTGTGTATTAGCGGGGAGGGCGGAGGAGGTGGTGGGGGTGAGGCCGTAATTGGTCACGGTTATTTAGTGCTGCAAATCGTCCGCAGTCGCTCTGGCTTTCTGGCCGCGTGAGGATTCGCTTTCGTGTGTAAATTACAGCGAGGTTTTTCCAAAGCGAAGTAGCTCTGAGTGTAATGAAGTCTCCTTACGCTTTTCGCTCATCCCGACCCTCGGTCCCTTTCGGCCAACAGGCGCTAAGCTGGTAATGCTGCCTGTGCCACCTCAGCTGCTCTACTACTATCATATAATGGGTCTGAGTAATCCGAGTGTGTGTGCAGGTTAAAATACTGGATGAGTAGATATTAAATGCACAAAGTCCGATCCTTGTCCGATGCTTACAATCAAATGTCATTCCCCATCAGCGCATATTTTAAAAAATTGCAAGAAGGGAATTCATTCTGTGTTTAACGTTTGTCCGGGATGATGGAGTTTGCATTGTAGACTTTTGCTTGATGTGTCTTTAGCAGCGGTCAGTCCGTCCTCTGAGCAACGGTCCAACTCTCTGAGGTGAAACCACATTAAAGACAGCTGAGCCAAAGGTTATTCTGGCCCTCCTAGCTTTCCTTGCCATGTGTGTGTGTGAGGGATTTCATCCTCCCTTGAGCTCAAGATAATTTAATGTTTCATGTATTTCCAGAGATCACATTTGTGATGACATACTTTTTTTTTCCTTACTGGGATTTAAAGAAAAAAGGAAAAACGAACACAGCTACCTCAAGCCATCATCTTTTTGTCAGAGGGATTTGAAGCAATTGTTCCACTTGATACCAAGAAGAACAAGACGAAGAAGAAGCCTTTTCACAGCCTGTCTTGGATTTAGTATGAAGACCAGCTGAGAGGAACATTTGGAACACTATGATTTGTGTAGCTGTGGGCTGCGAGTTTAATTGAAATCGTATGTACTAAATGATGCACCACATCTGTTTTGTTGTGCTGCTTACTGAGAAGCAGAGAACCACACATGGAAGCAAAGATCTCAACATTGTTTCCGTTTCATACAGCAGTTTCTTGTTCAAACTTCGACTCTTCGTTCTTAAGCCATTCTGATTCATCTCAGGCAAACTTTGTCACGCAGGGCCTGGCAACCCGGTCTGCTTCTAGTTTAATGAGGCAGAAATATCTGCGCCTCATTGATCTGTTGTGAGACCTTGGTTCTGAGACCGGTGTTTAATAGAGTAAATGAGCACCGATGTGTGCTTCCTCCCGTCCTCCCTCTCTCACACTCAGAGTTATTACGTCCCGCTATAGCGTGTCTCCTTTTTACGTGTAGACTTTATGTGCCACTCCCCAGAACCTCGAGGTCAGCCTAATGAGGAAGAAGATAGGAAATGGCAGTAATTAGCCTTTCGCTTTCCCGTATTTTAATGAATCTCGGTTCATCCCCTCACTCATTAGACGCCCTGTGTGATCATTAAGCAATGAGTACACATGTGAGAGGAGGAGAGAAAAAATAAGGCAACTTTAACAGATGGACTGGAATGACTGCCGCGCCAATCAAGCGCCCAACTTAATGAGGATTCTGGACATCAGCACACACCATCCCCCTGAAACACGGCACGCCACGATCAATCAAAACACGGGCACTGATGTTGTTTGGGGTGGTGGAGACTGCGGGGCACGGTGAAACTCCCCCATCATCATCTTCACAGAGGAAGGACTCATTAGGAGCAGGGTTTTAATTGGTTTGGCTGCCCTGAAAGCTGACCTTCGGCTCTGCGGTGCCACCTGTTGGTCAGTCTGCATCTGCGTGAGGGCAGAAGGATGATAGAAATATTTTAACGCTAGACATTTCCGAGGTCTTTGATGCACTAGGCCCATATATAATTATCAATATGGATGTAATATGGTTTTCAGCCGTCTGTAAAGTTTTCCTTCCGTATGTGTGAAATTAATCGGGGGTTTGATTTTTAAAACTCTTGGTCTGACGTTCCTTTTTTTGTTCAATACTATTATCTTTAATATTTTTTTAGGCATAGATGAGACATTTGGGCCTAATATTCATTTCTGTAAAGGAAAAAAAATCTCATCTTAAATCACACCTTTTAAATGTCTCGTGCTTGAGAATGAGTTAGCACCTCGGTTAACTACACAGTGCCAAGAATGCTAGGCGCTAATGCTAAGGATAGACTTGCGGAATATTGACCTTAATCTCAGAATTCTGCCGTTTTTGTCAGAATTTTAACATTAATCTCAGAATTTTACTTTTTGTTTAGAATTCAGACTTCAATCTCAGAATTCAGTCATTAATCTCAGAATTTTGACATTTGAGATTTGACAATCTCAGCCGTTTCACCCCTCAGTTTACCTCGGAATTCTGACGTTTTCCTCAGAATTTTAACATTAATCTCAGAATTTTGCCTTTTTTCCTCAGAATTTTGAAAGTTTACCTCAGAATTCTGACCTTTTCCTCAGAATTTTAACATTAATCTCAGATTTTTGCCTTTTTTCCCTTAGAATTCTGACTTTTTTTCTCTCTCAGAATTCAGGGTTTAATCTTATTTTTTACCTCAGAATTCTGACATTAGTCTCAAAAGTTTGACTTTAATCCTAGGATTTTTACTTTTTTTCCCAGAAATCAGTGTTTACCCTTAGAATTCGGATTGTTTTGTCAGAATTTTGACTTAGAAATCAAACTTTACTCCTTCTTAATTTACTTTTTAAGGTGGTCCTGATTCTATTCCGTACCAATAACCTGTCCCTTACTAGGGATGTAGTGAATAAAACTACTGCATAGTCAAACATCTGTACTGGATAAAGTTCTAAACTAAGGAATCACTGAAAGACTACCTTAAACTGACTCATTTTAGCTAGATGCCTACTAATACGTTGTTTGGACCCTAGGAGTTGATCATCATTGACTGTATCCCAGAATCTGCAAATGTTACTAGGAAATGAAATTCACATGATGCTTAAACCCATCCTTTTCACATGATGCTTTTTTTTCTACAGGTGCACTAGTAGACATGTTTGGCGACTACAGCTACATGTTCTACATGTGTGGCGCTGTGATGCTCACTGCTGGCCTTTTCCTCTTCGCCATGAACTTCTACAACTACAGACGGAAAGACGCGATTCGGCACGCTCGGGAGAAAGGCGCTGAGCTGGCCGAGAGGAACGTGCAGAACGAGCTACTGAATGGAGATACCAGGACTAATGAGCAAATGCAGGAAGGAGATGAACAAAGTCATGGCATGGATTGTGGGACACTCGAGGTCAGATCTGAGATGGAAGACATCCCTTTATAGAATGATGGGAGATTTAGTAAAGAATGGATGGTGTGATATGTACATGGTTTAATAACCATATAGCCTCATATGGCAGGTTTAAGTGTTTCTTTGATTTGTCACCACATGGCTACAACTCCAATGAGGAGTCAAGTGCATGTTGCCAATTAAAGGATTAAATGTGATGCACCAAATATTTACATTATGTAGTTTGGAAAACTGTTTTAATAGAATGTATTATAGACTGTTTTTTATCTTTTAACCTGATAAAAAAATATATATATACATTTTTGTTTTTTTAGTTTTATTTTCTAGGTTTTTTTAAAAGTTTGGACACAAGTTTAGATTTATTTTCTACAATTTAGAACAATAGAACACTGGACCTTTTCAAAAGTATCAAATAACACATATGGCATTAGATAATTAAGTAACAAAATAGCAGTAGGTTGTTATAGACATGAAGGTCAGCTGTCCTGGAACAGTTCTTGCAAAAACAGTACTGTGTCAGCTGTTCAAAGGAGATTATTGCCTATTTTGGACACCTAGAGCATTGTTTTACAGTGTAGAAAGAAAATCAACATCAGGAAAGACCATGAAATTAGAAGGTGTGTCTAAAATCTTCACTGGAAATGTAAATGTGTTATGTAGTTAATACATCTTTTTGTAATGACCTGAATGCCTGTCAGATATTATTTTATTAAACTCAAATTGTACAATTTACTAATCAAGAATAATATAGTTTTTGTATAATAAAATTGACGACTCTAGAACTTAACAGTGCGTTAAAACATCTTGTATATATACTTTTTTCTTGGCTTCTCTAATCAAGCAGAAGTTAACATGGCTCAGCATCTGATGCACAAAATATAAAACATAGTAAAAAATGTAGCTTAAATGTAGTTAAAATTTTAAGTTTCTTAGTTGAATCCTTGAATTTTCTCATAGTTTTCAGAAAATAACACGAAAGACTAAATTACCTATGTTAATTTTTTTAGCAAGATTTTTCAACAAGTGACAATTGGAATTTTTCTTTTTACTTTTTCACTTTTTACTATTACTTCTTTTTTATGTTTTATTATTATTATTATTATTTAAACAAGGAAATGTTCTGGTGGTGGTAATGGTGTGTCTGATTCTTATGATGCAACAAGTGTATGTTGTACAAAATGTGCTGAATGTAAAGTTTACAGTAAAAAAAGAGAAAAAAAAATATAAAATTGTATTACCATAATTTTTTTCTTTTCTGAATGGTAAATCTGTAATCAAGTCAAAGTCGTATTTAATATAATTCTCAATTTAATTTTAGTTTAGTTTTATTTGGATGGCACTTTCAATTCAATTGAAATATTTATCTAGCATTTTAACAAAGGTCATTGTCGCAAAGCAGCTTCACAGAATCAAAAAAGTTGTGGAAATAAGTTCGAGAAATGTGAGGAATATTCATTAATATTTTACTAAATATTAATATATTAATTAATATTAAGTACTATTAATATGTAGTTCTACAATTTCTTCACTCACTGTAGACCTGTGACTTAATAACAAGGAGACTGGGAGGTCGAGAGGGAGGGAATTGGACACAGTGAGGGAACTACATGCTGCGGAAAGGGAAATCATGGAAATTAGCAATCATGGAAACTATGGAACTAGAAATGAGGAACAAGGAATCTAGGACTTGGAAATCTAGGGACAAGGGAACAATGGCCATGGGAACTAGGAACTATAAGTGCTACCTATAACCAGGGAGATTGTTACATTAAACGTTGCATAGTAGATTAAGTTTACAAAAGTTTACAATTCAAAGTAAAATTTAAAACTAAATTAAGTAATTATGTGTTTAATGAATGTCACTTTTTTCTGATAGTAGCAAGGAAAAAACAGAATTTCAGGTGCTGGCTGTTCCTCTGGTGTGACTTATGTCCAAGTGAACTAAATGTAAAGTTTACAGTTCAGTGCAGATTTCATTCTTTTTGACTGAGTACAGTATAAATCAGATCACGCTGCCTTTCTTTCTCTGTCGTTCACTCACTTCTTCGCCATCTACCAAGGTGCTGATAACGGCATGTTCTTTTATTTTACCCATGACAGCTATTCGAGGAGATATTCATAACAATTTGTCAGTAAAACGTCAAGCATTTTGGGGAAACAACACTTAAAAACACGAGATACAAAATAATCTGTGTTTGTGACATGATGACATTCATCTCTCTTGCTGAAAATGGGACAATGCCACAATCTCTCTCTCTTTCTCTCTCTGTCTCTCTCTTTCTCACTTCATCCAGAATTATTGGCACCCTCCATAATAAGCTCTGTGGATACATAGCATTGAAAGAAAAAACCTCACCAAGGGTCAGTACATTAAAAATGGAGTCAAACATACGACTGTCACATAAACAGAACAACACATGGAGACCCCTAGAGATTCTGCACTCATTGAGATTGCACTCATCATGCAAAATATTTTAAACCGCCATAGCATTTTTAGGGGCCCCCAGTCACTCAGGGGCCCTTGGAATCATACTTACTTAACCCTCTCCTTTATGACAACAACACCTAATAACTTTGGGACAATAAGCAAGTGGAGCTGTGATGCTTTGGGGCTCTTTTGTGACAAGGATATTTCAGCCCCAAACCTGGTTGCCTCTGCCAAGAGGTTATTGTTAGTAAGAGACAGAGCTTAAAAATAAATAAATAAATAAATAAATAAATAAATTTGTAGTTTTTGAGCCCTATATAAACCCTATGAATTTTTTGTACGCTGTTATCCAAAGCACAAAATATGCATAGAAAGGAGAAGGAGTTAAAAGGATCTTTATGAGGATTGTCGCCCAACCCCTTTTTTCAAAATTGTTGGACATTTCCGGCCATGGTATAAAAATACAATAATTAAAAAGAAAAGTCGTTGATCATTTTGATGCTGTATTGCAAAGAAAAGCTGAAGTGTAGAAATATCTAATAAATACAGTACATGGCAAAATATACAGTATTGAAATGAAAAGATGAAAGAAAGTAACAAACACAATATTGGCGTGTTTACCACGGTCTGCGTAATGTACGTGTAAGTGTTCGAGGTGTGTGTGCACCACCTTGCTGTCGACAGAGTTTATATTCACGCAGTTCACGCAGATTCTCAAACAAGAACAAAGCCTGCTGCGAGACAATTTGCTCGTGTAATGGTGACACAGTACACTACCAGAACGGCAAGATTTCATAACAATTGACAGCATAACTGTGTTACTTGGTGCCGTCTTATTAAATTTCTCTCTGAATTGATGAAATTCCAACAACTACACAACCGCAACTTCATTTTCAGTTCTGTATATTTTGTATATCATAAAGGGTGCCAATAATTCTGGAGGACATTATCGGAGTGTCATACAACCCTTAGAATTCCTTTTTCTCTTTTTTTTTTATTAGCACATTTTGTATCTAAACACAGAGCTGGGGTTTTGGGTCATGCTCGGGCACCCAACACCGGTCTTTCTGTGGCAAAGCTGGGATTCAAACTTATAACCTTCTGTTCAGTAAAATCATTACAATGCAGGTTGGGAGGCTGAGAGAGGACGAGTTCAAAATAGCTAAGTAAAGAGGAATGAAATGTGTGTGTGTGTGAGAGAGAGAGAGAGAGAGAGAGAGCGAATGCCTTTGTGACTGTGTTCCATTTTCACCTGCTCGCCGGGCGGGACAGCACGACTGATGAGAAGAGCGTTAGAGTGTCACTAGGCCACGCCCTTCAATCCCACCCTCTTTCAAAAGCACATAATAAATATACTCCATCATCATGGGCCTGGGGCGAGCACCATCAGCACACGAGCACACACACACACACACACACATACACACACTCAAACACACACTCACAAAGAAAGAGAGGGAATTAATTATAGATGTACATTAAATTACTTTCATTGCTTCCCTCGCTACCCAGATGGGACACACACACACAAAGATGTGACTGATGAAGCAGTGCTTCGGTGTTACCCATGGCAAACGCGCACACACACACACACACACACACACACACACACACACACACACACACACACACACACACACACTCAAAAGATACTAAGGAGGTAAGCATCAAGTGTGTTTTAAGTCATACAGTATAGAGGCTTGTGTTGATCAGTGAAGCTGACTGTTCTGTCCTCAGATCGGATAAGTTTGATCGGATAAGTCAGAATGGACAAACAAGTGGCAATAAACATGTAAACGTACTGTAAATATAAATGTAAATGAAGTAACTCGCCTCCCCATAATTTAACACTTTAGATTGGACTCTCTGCTTTGATCTCTACTCTGAAGATCTTGTCTTGCCCTCCTCTTAGATCGGATTGCTTGATTCTGTTGTTCGATTCGATTGTATTTCTGCTCAGATTTTTTTTGCTTGGATCAGACAGCTCTATGCTTGGACTGGATACTGCTCATAGGTTTGACTGATTTGTATTCTGCTTCAGTTTACTTAAACGGGATATGGCTCAGGTCTATGCTCAGTTTGCATCCTGCTCAATGCTGGGATTCTACAGTAGGAGTTGTACAGTTCACTTGGTGCTGCTGAAGCTTCTGCTTAGATTGGAATCTGCAGAAAACTATGAATTAAATCTACATTTTTAATAATAAATTTAGCAGATTTAGCTCTTCTTCAGGATTAAATTGCGATCTTTTCAGATTGTTGATTAGGCTGAATTTTGCACAGCGCTGAAGCTTGATCAGTTTCTGCTCGTCTTTATGATTAGACAGTAATCTGCTCAGCTCCATGATTGGGGTGATTGGATTTTTCGGCAACTATGTGGTCCGATTGTGTTCTCTCAAGGACATTGCTTTGAATCTGATCTGAATCTGATTCGAACCACACCATTTGGCCAAACTCTCTGCAACGGGCAGGATTTTGTTCAGCTCTGTAATTAGATTGGATTTTTGCAGATCTCCTTGATTAGACTGGATTTTGCACAGCTTTTTGAATTGATTGGATGTTTGCTCAGTTTAAAACATTGTCCTCTGGTTTATTATTAGATTGGATACTGCAGGGCAACACTTACAGTGCAACTCTCCCACGTACAATTCTGTGTTGCATTGTGCTTAGATTAGATTAAATGCTAGTTTTTATTTTTATTTTTATTTACTTTACTATTTTTTTGTGTTTTGTCTGTATTCTCTCAGGTTGGCAATTTTGGACCTGTTGATAATCATAACGACCTCAAGCTGACAGAACTCAGAGAAGCTTCTAAAACCTTTTTATTATACACACACACACACACACACACACACACACACACACACACACACACACACACACACACACACACACCTTCTATCTCTTTCTCTCTTGTGCTGTCATAATTAATGGAGTGTAAACAGATGTTCAGCGGGGTCTGCGGGTTTTTGTGGCCAGTTTATTCTAATGGGCTACATATGGCTAAGAGGTGTGTGTGTGTGTGTGTGTGTGTGTGTGTGACTGCCTCTGTGGCAGGTGTTAAACCTCCCAGATGCTTGTGCTCCTTCAGCAGCATCTCTACTCATCCTTACACATCTTCATCATCACAGTTTCACTCTTTTTCCCCCTCTGTTATCGTGTTCAAACCAAAACTTTTTCTGTAGTTTGGCAAACGTGACTATATTCCTCGTACACCAGCTACAATCTTTTGTCTTATTCCTCCTTTCCATAAAAACAGTACAGCTCATCAGCTCCCCACCCCCTATCCTAATGATTTTCCCATAACGTTAAAAGAGTATCAAGATTTACAAAGCACTGAAACTGGAGTCCTGGTGATTCAGTACATTCAGGTGGTCATGTGACTTCATTTTATTGCCACATAACTTTGCTGAGTCTCGACCTGAGCGACTGAAGCGACCCCAGATCATAACACGGTCTCTAGAGGCTTGAACAGTGGACACTATGTATGATGGGAGCATCGCTTCATGCGCTTCCCTTCTTACCCTGAAGGGGTCCCATCACTCTGGGATAGGATCATCTCAACTGGACTCATCAGGTCACATGACCTTTTTCCATCACACCAAAGTCAACTTTATCCTGCAGTCTCACTGATGAGTGGTTTTCTTATGGACACACAGCTGTTTAGTCCCAATCCTGTGAGTTCTCATCACATTGTGTGTTTATATATATATATATATTTAAATTTGGATATAGGATATATCCAGGATATATTTGATTTGCTTGATATATATATATATATATATGTATATATATATATTACTGTGGAAACTTGGATTGCGAGTAACGTGGTTTACGAGTGTTCCGCAAACCGAGCAAAGATTAAAAAAAAAAATTCATCGGAAACCGAGCAAGTATTATTTTACGAGTGCCGAGTATCATGTATCACGCATACGACTCGTATTTTGACACCGAGTGGCAAGTGATCGCAACTGAGCCAATGATATTGCTCTCTCTTGACCTGCGGGAAATATGGGTAATCGTCCCCCCTGCTACGCCCTCTGTGTCAAAATAAGAGTCCCCTGCTGCGTCTTAGTGCTCGTCTCTTATAATCAACATCTCAAACTCTCATCTGTGTTAATTTGTTTTATTTTTACTTTATATGTTGAATTAATTATTTTTATGTATTTATTGTTTTGGGCTGTAGAACGAATAATTTGAGTTTTCATTATTACTTATGGGAAAAGTCTATTTGGTTTACAAGTGTTTTTGGAATACGAGCCAGCTTCTGGAACAAATTATGCTCGTAATCCAAGGTTCCACTGTATATGTGTATATATATATAGGGAGGCTTCAGACTGTATATTTGGGTTTTTTGACATGTCAGGTAGAACAAAAGTTATTATTACTTTTACAAATCATCAATTCTAGCACTGCTGGGATATTAGAATGACGTCACAATAATGTGGAAATATTTTCCCATAATGTTAAAAGAGTATCAAGATTTACAAATCACTGAAACTGGAGTCCTGGTGATTCAGTACATTCAGGTCATCATGTGACTTCATTTTATTGCCACATAACGTTGCTGAGTCTCGACCTGAGCGACTGAAGCGACCCCAGATCATAACACTGTCTCTGTAGAAGTCTGAAAATGAGTATATTATTATTATTATTTATTTATTATTCTTATAGAAACAACCAAAAACAACAATAAAAACACATGATCATGTGTATCTTTGCTATTTCTTTTCCTAAGTGACCCATTTTTTAAAAATATTTTGCACACTCATGTTTGTATAGTTGGTTAAAATGAACTAAAATTCAGTTAATCACATTGCCTGATCTGTCACTCTATGCTGCGCAGTCCTGAGCCCCACATATGTTTATATATTTTTAAAAAACAACAACAACAACCACATTTCGTCCATAAAGTTGAGGGTTCATCACTATCCTTCCAGGTTTCAATAATGTATTGGACAGTTCTTAACTCAATTCCAGTCACTTTAATATTTGATTTGCTTGATTCAAGCTAAAACCTTTTTTTCCCCCTTGCATTAAAATATATCATCCCATCGTTAAATGAATTAGAAGTGGTAAAAAAATGTTGGTGTCTCAATCAGTTAAACTTCAAAAATGAGTTGTGCGAAATGTCCACAAACAAAGTGTTTACATTTAAACCCAGTGAAATTCACTTCTGGGAAGGTCAGGGATCCTTAAGAAGCGGCTCGAAAGTCACTTTGGATGAAAGTTTCTCCGCAATGAAACGTAATATTCCTTAAGTTCTTCATTCCACGATCATTTTTGCATGAGCGCTGCATGTACTGTGGTTCTCCGCAGCACATATCCTGTTTCCCCTGTGCCCTGTGTGACAGCACCTCCCCGAGCCCCTCACCACCGTCTCCGGCTTTATTCTGACCACACGCCTGGGACGCAACACCTCCCTTCCACTCTCTCTGTGACACACACACACACAC
>QMIH01000779.1:196433-220161 GCA_003987875.1 Clarias batrachus | reverse complement strand
ATAATAATAATAATAATAATAATAATAATAATAATAATGCTGGTCAGTAGGAACGGATGAAATTAATTAAATAAAATAAAACTAATCTGGTAGCAATCTTATACTTGGGTGAAATATAACAAAGTAAAAAGAAAAAAAAAACATTTAATTAAATTTAGCTGCATTCATGATACTTACATATCATGATATACCAAACATATGGCTTAGTCTTATCTAGTAAAGTATGTCTTACAATGGCTATAAATATCCTTCAAAATTCAAGATAGACATTGAGTACACCATCCGTCCATCAATCATCTATCCATCCATCCATCCATTCGTCATCTATCATCCATCCATCAATCCATCAATTATCTATCATCTATCCATCCATCCATTCATCCATCCATGTATCAATCATCTTTCATCTATCCATCCATCAATCCACCAATCATCGATCATCCATCCATCCATCCATCCATCCATCCATCCATCAATCCATCCATCCATCCATCCATCCACCCTTACATCCATCCATCCATCCATCCATCAATCCATCAATTATCTATCATCTATCCATCCATCATCTATCATCCATCCATCAATCCATCAATCCATCTATTATCCATACATTCATCCATCCATTCCACATCATTTCATCCATTCAACCATGCATCCACTCATCATTTATCATCTATCCATCCATCCATCAGTCCATCAGTCCATCATCCTTCCATCATCCGTGCATCATCCATCCTTGGACGGGACGGGACTTCTTATAAAGCATATGGCTTCTTCTTATCTAGTAAAGTATCTTACAATAGCCATAAATATACTTAAAAATCCAAGATAGACATTCAGTATTTCATCCATCCATCCATTTGTCATCTATCCATTACTCATCCATCTATCCATCTTCCTATCCATACATCATCCAACTTTCAATCCATCATCCATCCATTTATCATTCATCATCTATCCATCCACCATACATCATTCATGCTTGGATGGGACAGGATGCCGGTCCACTTAACCTGGAGAACCCAGACTGACACGGGGAGAAGGGTGTTCAGTATCCTGAGCTCAGAATCGATCGATCCATGACCCTTGAGCTGTGTTCACAAGCAGCAGTGGACAAAAAAAGGAGACACAAAGACACACACTGAGTAAACAAAGCAACAAACATAGAGAGGAGCATCAAGGAAATAACTTGTACACACTAACTGAGACATCAAGCAGATGACTAGGCTAAGTGTGGGAGTAAAAGGAGCAACAGAGGAAGGAATGTGCACGCGCGCTTGTGTGTGTGTGTGTGTGTGTGTGTGAGAGAGTGAAAGAGAATTTGACGGAGGAAAAGGGACCGCTGGTCAAACCCAACAACATTAAACATGGCACTCTATCCGCTCCTGCTCAGAAGAGGCATATCAACTATTCTATTAGATTATCCTCCAATTTGTGCCCGAGTTGGACCCTGCATGCCCGCTGCACCCGGCTGAGGAAACGTTTACTCCAGCACCATCTGTCCGCCTGGTAGGACATATTGGAAATCAAAGCAGGGGTCAGCGGAGAGCAGAGCGCTGACTCCTGATGGCCTGCGCTCCGTTTGGCCTTACGGAGAAAAAACTCAGCCGAGACGTGGCTTCACCAGCGCCATATGGTGCGACTGGATGATGAGGAAAGGGAGAGAGAGAGAGATGGCAGGTATGGGCACACACATGTACACACAGCTGGCATGGTTACACACTCACAGGTTGGACAAACAACCTGACAAGGCTCACGAGGGGGTGCAAAAAAAAAAAAAAAAAACTTCCTGTATGGTTTCTGTGGATTCATCAGGGGTCACGTTGAATTCTTGAACCTGATTGGTTAGAAGGTGATTTGATTTTACTGAAAAGTAGCTCCAACAAATCATGTGTGACGTTTTCTGTTTAATTCTTCATTTTATGTATATTTTTTATATTCCTGGAAGGAGTGTCTAGCGTCATCGCTTTCTAACAGTAAAAGTGTTCCCCGACAACACGCCGCTATAATTAGATAAACGTATGACATCATTTATGAACCTTTTCAGATTCTCTCTCTTCTGTTTATTAGAGCAGGATATACACTAAATATACAGTCGGGAGAAAACATGATGTCATCATATGAGGACGGTGCGGACTCGTCAAGTTTTCTCCACTCTGGTTATATTAAAACTTCTGTTGGTCTTATCAGCTCTTTCCATTCAAGGCTACTGTCACATCAGATCATTTGGAACTGCAGTGCAAGGAATAACGGCTGCCTCACGTGTGATTTGCACAAAAGAAGAGCAGCGTGCAGTGATTTATGTGTTTTTTTTTTTTGTTGTTGTGATGTGAGGGTGTAGCTGCTGCCGAAACGACTCAGAGAAGAGCATAAACAGAAGCATTTGGATATCTGGAAAAATATCGGTTTTGGATCGATACTGTAAGACAGGTGAAAGTTTCTTAAAGAGAATCATTACCGGTGATGAGACACGGATTCATCACTACGAGCCTGAGAGTAAACGGCAGCGTATGGAACAGAAACATCCTCAATTACGTTCAAGAGTCGACCATCAGCTGGAAAATTCATCAATGCTTACAGTTTTCTGGGATTCTCACGGGGAGGAAGTATTGGAACATTACCAGGGAAAAAGGTTCAACAATCAACAGTGCTCGTTACAGTGAGACGCTTATTGAAGAGCTGAAGCCTGAACTTCTTTTTTTTTTTTTTGGATTTTTCCCCGATTTTCTCCCGAATATAGTCATGACCAGATCCTCCCCGTCACTAGGGGGCTCCCACATTAAGGCTACTACTACCACTCAGCCGGGAGGGCCGAAGACTATCACATGTTTCCTCCGAACCACGTGACGCCAGCCGACAGCATCTTTTCGAAATGCTTGCTCGCTCACCGTTGGGGGCGGAGTMACACACTCGGAGGACAGCGCTATCCGCTCCTTCCGTTGCGTGAGCTCACAGACGCCCCTGATTGGCTGTAGAGCCGTGATTAATGTGGGAGCACTAAGTACCTCTCATCCCTCCCCTCTGAGAGAGCTCGGCCAATCAGCTCTCTCTAGACCTCCGGCTGCGAGAGGTTACAGCACCACCCGGGATTCGAACTCGCGATCTCCGGATGATAGGGCGAGCGCTTTACCACTGCACCACTCAGAGGCCTGGAAGCCTGAACTTCTGCACACACTGTCGACACGCTGCAGAACCTTGGTTTTGAGGTATTAAAGCGTCCTCCCTATAGTCCTGATCTCACTACATCAGACTTTCACCTGTTTGGTCCCTTGAAAGCAGCCCTACGAGGACGAAGATTCACTTCTGATGAAGAACTGAAGACAGCAGTGCATTCGTGGCTCGCAGCTCAGAATAATAATTTTAAAAAATTGTGATGGAATATGAAAGCTTGTTGACAGATGGACAAAATGTATTGGAGAGGAGATTATGTCGAAAACATTATGCATTTTTTCCGAGTAAAAACTCGGATCTGAAGCTAGGAACATATAACTAGCCATTTTTCCCCCTTGTCCCTTTGACCCTTTAGTCTAGAGGTCGCCACATGGGATCATTTGATCTCCAAGGTCTGGCACAGGTTTTTACACTGGATGGCCTTGGGTTCGGGACTGGCACTGAATCTCAGTGGCTGGTTATACATTTGAGCAAGAGCTGCTCAAGTGCGCAATCGTGGCGCCCTGGCAGCGATGGTCCTCAAACCCCAGATCCTCTGATCAGAAACCGAGAGTCTCAGCCGTCTGAGTGACCACTGTCCCTAAATATACAAGGATAATTGGATAATTACGAACTGCGGGCCTGTATGGTATTGCTTTGGTACTTTGGGTTGTATTCAGAAACATTTCTTTCTGGTAACACTTTGTTTTAGGGGTCTACATAGAACCTTAAACAGAAGAGCACCGCCCTTGAGGGTTCTATCACACTGCCATGCTGCCTGATGCTGTGTAGAACCCTGTTTCTGCATGTAAATGCAGCAATTGCAATGAAACTGTTTTTTAAATAGCCTTTGCCATGCTGCTATCACCTCCAACGCTTTCAAGCGTGTCCAGGACAGGCTCGTGCCCAGTGACTAATTATATTTACAAAGTGTGTGTGTGTGTGTGTGTGTGTGTGTGTGTAAATGCCTTCACTTCCACTCTTGTTCCATTAGCCATCCTGGACAACTGCTTCAAGCTAATATGAAGTTCATTAGCAAAGTATAACAGCTGCTATCAAAACAAACAAGGCCAAAAAAAAAAAAAAAACCCTCAACTATTTTCAACAACAAACAAGGCCACAGACAACGCCGTCACCTGCTTCCCTTCTTCTGACATACAGATTTTGTCGATGCTTTCATCCGTCTGATGGAAAATGATCGAGACAACTCTCAGGTCTTCCCAGGGAATAATGGACCAGCACTGCTCCAAGTCTATCAGGCAGACGGAGGGATCGGGAGAGCGAACGAAACCTGATGAGGTTGGAAATTTCTCGTTTCTTAATTAAAGCTCATTCCGCGTGCCGGTTCCAGTTGGTTTGGGTAATTAGCCAGCGCCTGGCTCTGATGAGAAGGAATCGTGCTGCTATATTGACTGGCATATGCTGCGTCTGCCGTGGGGAGATGGGCAACAGAGCGCTTGTGGGGGACGCGGGATAATTAGAGAGATATCGCTCGAGGTCCGGCCTTCCTGCGAAGATCGGGTGAAAAATGGACACCAGAAGGGAGAGCGAGTGCGTCCGATTTTAACCATTTAAAAAAAAAAAAAAAAAGGCTCACCACGGGGAGACGGGCCTATAAGCAACGACCGTAATGAGCTTGTTCACTGACAACGCACTGAAAACTGCGAGGCTATTCTTCTTTTCTTACAGCCTCCAGTGCGAGAGGGATGGTAATTACGTCTTAAAGTGGTTAAGGGGTGATTTCAGGAGATGCTAATGCTGCTAATTGCAGGCAAACACATTAACTGGGAGATCAAGTGCCTCGTCGAGCCACTGATGGACTTTCTTTTCCCTCGTAGCACGCAATTCAGCCCTGGTCTCAGCTTTCCCGGTTGTAATTCCCGACGCGTCTCTTGTATCGATAGTGACAGACAGGTTAAAGCTACGTTTTTGTGCCACTATGTCTGTCATTTTCTCGAACACATTGGAAAACCAAAAGCGCTTCGTTAAACGACATCACAAAACTGATCGATCTGATCCTTGAGGTTGGGAAAAAGGCTGAAGAGAAGTTGCCTTCAAACGACACAGTGTATAGAGTGATATGACTCTATTTGTACAGCACACTTCCTGTCGAAATGCATCATGGGATTAAGTGCCCTGGTACAAAATGGCACATCTGGAAAGTAGTCGGGAGGTGCATTGAAGGACACAGCTGGAGTTTAAAATCTCGAAAACGTTCCAAAAACTTTAAGACTCGGTCGTCAGAGTCGACCAGGAAATTTCGGGGCCAGAAATAAGCTCCGCCCCCATTCCGGCCACAGTAGCCTGTTTTTCTTTAAAGAGCAACTCACAAATCCAATTTACACCAAGTTGTTTGAAGACGGATTCGCCAGTGTTTTCATTCCTCCAAAAACAGACAGGTGGATTTACACATACTGTACGAACTATTCCTCAAGACTACACTAAAATTACTAGAAAGTCTGGCTGTCGGGAAGCAAACAATAAAGAAATCGTGGGGGAGGGGCTCCAGACTGTTTCACAGTACCATATCACATAAGATTTGCTGAATATTTTTCGAGAAGGAATGTGGATAATAGGTGCGTTCGTTGGCTTTACATTTTTTCCAAGCATTTTGTGGCATAAGGTTCTTAATGAACGGTGACATTTCCACAGCCCAGGTTTGTGGGATGTCGTCGCGGGACGTGAGGGTGGTGGGTGACGACGGCGCCGCGGATGTCTTCCTCCTGGCAAATGAGGAAGCTGCTCAAATGATCCCGAATGTCTGTGGCGTGATGGAGCTGTCAGGGTGCAGGAATGAGAGAGAAACAGAGGAATACGTGAGGATGAGCCTCTCATCAATCACTCGCTAGCCGGGCATGTGCGTGTGTGTGTGTGTGTGTGTGTGTGTGTGTGTGTGTGAGAGAGAGAGTGAGAGAGAGAGATATGCATCTACTGAACCCTCATCAGACATGACAGGTTGACGGTGAGTGAAATGACCCTGAGCGTCTGGGATGCAGGTTTGAATGAGGCTGTGTTTTGCCCGAAACGTGAGCGCACGCTGACAATGTAATTCCTTTTACCGCTCTCTTTTCTCCCCCCCACTGGTTGTAACGAGGAAGGCAGCAACTGGCAAAACTGGCAAAGCACCTCAAAACTGCAAGGGTGCGACAATAAGAGCGCATACAGGTCCATTTGTGCTGACTGGAAACTGCACGATGACGAACTGCTTTTCAGATCATCTAAAGGGAAGACTTCATAAAATGGTTTTGCATAAAGAGATGAAAGCCAGGAAGGAGAACAACCGACGACTGGTTGCTGTGATGAAGCGTTTCGGTTCTCATGATTTTTTTCGACAACACCACATCCATGTAGATCTAGAGCACTACATGAAAACAACAGACGCTTTGCCCTGAAGGTTAAATCTACACCACACCAAAGACAAGGATGGAGGTCTCCACTCTTCTCAGAGAGAGAGAGAGAAATAAAAGAGAGACACAGTAAAAGAAAGAGTGTGTAGTCATCAAGTGCCATGGATTAATCGTAAACATACTATCACTATATGCCTGTGTGTGTGTGTGTGTGTGTGTGTGTGTGTGTGTGTGTGTGTGTGTGTGTGTGAGATCACCCAGTAAATGTCACATCGCATACAATAGGTTCCCCGTCCGTCGTTGTTCAGCGGTGACTCTCAAGGACGTCTTCCTCCTACGGCACCTCCGCTCAGCCTTGGGAGCCAATTTTATGTCTCTGCCGGAAAACTGCGAGTCAGATGGGGATTAGAAAAAAAAAGACTGCCAGGGTTTAAAAGTAGGCTAAGCACCATTTAGCCGAGTTTACGATGAAGCTAAAGGTGGAGCTGCTATATTAGACGAGCGTGATGGTGAAACAGCGAGTCAGAGGCATGCTGCCAGGGTGTACACTATCATCACTGTCCGAGTGTGCTGAAAGAGTTTGTACTTTTATATACATTTCTACACAAGGACTAGGACGATAATCAGCAACAGGGTCATGTGACATGTGATTACTACTGCCCAGCAGCAGCAGCAAAAAAAAAAAACATAAATATGAATTCTTATGGGGCAGCACGGTGGCTTAGGGTTAGAACCGTTGCTTTGCACCTCCAGGGTTCGGGTTCAATTCCCTCCTTGGTGTCTGTGTGCACGGGGTTTGCATGCTTGGTGAGTTTCCTCCAGGGAACTCAGGTTTCCTCCCACAGTTTAAAGACATGCAGATTAGGCATTTGCTAATCGCCGTTCCCAAATTACCTGTAGTGTGTGAGTGTGTGTTGACCAGAGGGCAAAAAATAAATAAATATAATGGTCACCATTGCCCTCCACGGTTCCTAGTTGGACCACAGATGGATGGATTCCTTATTAAGTCCTGGAACCTGCCCATGCCACCAGGGTAAGAAAAACATTCAGGTGGTCAGCTGACCTCATTTTAGTTCCACATAACGTTGTTGAGTCTCGACCTGAGCGACTGAAGCAACCCCAGATCATAACCCTGTCTCCAGAGGCTTGTACACTGGACACTATGCATGATGGGAGCATCACTTCATACGCTTCACTTGTTACCCTGAAACGCCCATCACTCTGGAATTAGACCATTTCAACTGGACTCACGTGACGTTTTTCCATTTTCCAAACTTTTCCAAGCTTCCTAGTGCACGGAAGCCTTTAAAATGTCTTTCTTATGAACACACAGCTGTTTAGTCCCGATATCGCGAGTTCTCGTCACATTGTATGTGTGTGGAAATGCTCTTAGTGTCACGATGAAACACAGCTCTGATTTCTACTGTCTGTTTGTTTATGATGCAACGTCACCAAGCGCTTAACTGATTTCTATTCATTAATTATTTAATTTGATGATTCTGGTTTTTAACAATGAGTTCTTGACTCGGTTCCACTAATGTAAAATATCACTAGTTGTTGTTTTTTTTTGTTGCTAGATACAGGCCAATATGATTATTTTTAGCATGTATTTAATAGGATTTTTTATTTTATTTTAGTTCCCATGAAACAAGTTAGCTCCTCTTGTCACTTACATTATAGCAGCTATTAACAGTCACTGACTCATCGTCTACACCAGGCACAAGGTGGGGGACAACCTGGACAGTATGCCAATCCATCGCAGGGCACACACACACACACATGCTATCAAGCTCATTCACACACTACGAGCAATTTAGCCTAATCTGCATGTCTTTGGACGGTGGGAGGAAACCGGAGTACCCGGAGGAAACCCACCAAGCACAGGAAGAACATAGCACAGAGACAAAGAGGTGGGAATCGAACCTGCACCCTGGAGGTACAAGGTGACAGTCGTTCCTTAATCATTGTTGCATGTACCAGACACAGTGTGTTATGTCGTAGAAAATACACAGGATATCTAAAAAAAAAAAAAAAGTGCTTCTACGTCCTCCTCTTCACTGTTAATAATAATATAAACTGCTGTTCATTATACTTCAGCGTAACTATTTTTTTTTTCCAGAATTGATCAGCGCTTTTAATCAGAAACTCTTCCTCGTCCTCGTGATCTTCTCCGTGCCGAACCCCGTTTCCCTCAGCGCCGACGTTAAACCCTGCGACAGGCCGGCGTCTCTGCATTTGCTGACAGAATGTTAATTACTCCTGACTCATTTGAATAATTCATGCATCCTAATTAGCGCACTAGCCTCCAACACGTTTTTTTTTTTTTTTTTCTTTAAATTCCGGTGATGGTGGCTCTCATTCTCTCATCCCTCCCTCCCAACATCTAAATATACTCGCTGGCTCGCTCACTCGCTCCCTTGCTCCCACCCTCCTGTTTTTCGATCCCTCCCTGAACATCCATTCCCATCTCACACCCCATCAGCCTGCCCGAAAATGCCGCAATGGAGCGAGGAAACGGCTGAGCAGCTCGGCCAACGGGGTAATCAGATGATAAAACGCTTCCCCGTGTCACTGTTAATTCAGCAGACGTGCAGGAGTGTCCCTAAAAAGAAAGCAGGAGATGGAAGTAAATTATTTTTCATCCTTTTGTGAGTGGTTATAAGAACATATGCGCGCAGTAAGAGTTCAGAGACCTGCTAATGACACGGTTGTTTGCTCCAGCCCTCACGTGCGCTAGCCGACTGACGGAAACTCGTTTCAGACCTCGTCCTGCTCGGCAAGAGACATCCGTCCACTCACATCCTGAATGTTCCATCTGCTTTGACGAGAGCGGTTAAATTAGCGGCTAAATTAGCCGCTTAATGCGGCGTATTTGTTTAAGTAATTGGCGAGTAATTAATACGACAAGATGCCACAGTGAGTGAGAAGACATGCACAGACAAAGCGAGGTGTATCTCCGTGTGCGAGTGTGTGCGAGTATTAATGAAGTATGAATCTCTTGGGTTTAATTAACAGAACAGAGGTCATTTTCCAGGATAAATTCATCTTTTTTTTCAGTAGATTAAAAAAAAAAAAAAAAAGCAGAGATGAAGCAAAAAATTTGAAACCCTTTTCCCAAAAAAAAAAACAAACAAAAAAAAAACATTTTGGCACCACACCTCGGACAGCTCGCTGCGCTGACATGGTTTCACTCGACCATATTGCTAAAGAGTGCTGAGGGAGAGCGACGGAATTAGCGCGTCTAATTACAGCGCTCAGAAGTTGTCTTTCATTAATATTTGATGGCGCGTCGTGTGTGGAACAGAAGGGCAGGGCGACGAAGGCATGAAAGAGAGAAGGAACAAAAAAACGGGAAATGCAGTAGGACCGGAAAGCGTGGTAAAGGGACGAGCTAAAAGCATTATGAGTAAAAAAATATATATAATAAAAAAGAGAATAATATGTATGTGGTTGCACGTTTGGTGTCCATTTGAGATTATTTGCTGGGAAGAGTCATTTTTTATTAAGATATGTTAAGAAAGAAAGAAAGAAAGAAAGAAAGAAAGAAAGAAGGAAAGAAAGAAAGAAAGACTGAAGGGAAGAAAGAAAGAAAAGGAAAGAAAGAAAGAAAAGAAAAAAAGAAAGAAGAAAAGGAAAGAAGAAAAGAAAGAAAGAAAGAAGAAAAGGAAAGAAGAAAAGAAAGAAAGAAAGACTGAAGGGAAGAAAGAAAGAAAAGGAAAGAAAGAAAGAAAAGAAAAAAAGAAAGAAGAAAAGGAAAGAAGAAAAGAAAGAAAGAAAAGGAAAGAAGAAAAGAAAGGATGAAAGACTGAAGGGAAGAAAGAAAAGGAAAGAAAAAAGAAAGAAAGAAAGAAAGAAAAAAAGAAAGAAAAGGAAAGAAGAAAAGGAAAGAAGAAAAGAAAGAAGAAAAGGAAAGAAGAAAAGAAAGAAAGACTGAAGGGAAGAAAGAAAAGGAAAGAAGAAAGAAAGAAAGAAAAGGAAAGAAGAAAAGGAAAGAAGAAAAGAAAGAAAGAAAGAAAGAAAGAAAGAAAGAAAAGGAAAGGAAAGAAGAAAAGAAAGAAAGAAAGAAAGAAAGAAAAGGAAAGAAGAAAAGGAAAGAAGAAAATTAAGAAAGAAAGAAAGAAGTTAGCTGAATTGTATAATACATAATAAAGGAACAGGAATACCCTTGTTAATTAATAGAATCCAATAAAAATATTAAATGATGAACTGTTGCAAAAAAAAAAGAAGTGAAAAACAAACAAACAAAAAAACAAAGTGAAATGGTTAAACTGACTCTGGTTTAAATTTGATTAATAAAGAAAACATTTCCCGGAGATGAGGATATGCAGATGTTTGCTGTAGTACTGAGCGCTATATGCTTTCTTTCTCTTCACCGTTTCTTTTAGCAGATTGTCTAAAAGTGTGGCCAACAACTCCTGAAGCCATATAGATCGTTAAAATAAAGTCAACAGTGTCGCTCACTGCAACGGTTCCATCAGCAGGTTACAATCAGTCTCGAGGATTTTCACATTCGCTATGCCAGTCTTATAGATTCATGCGCATATAAGGCGGAAAAACAGGAGCGGAGTAGCAGCGAGCAGGGCCTTCAGAAATTGTTTGCCCTTGTAAAACACAGCGCGAGACATGCGATTCTGGGTGAAATACTAATCCTTATTGATCCGATCAGGACAGCGACAGAGGAGATAAACAAACTGGCTTATTAAAGGAGAACCCTCGGGCATTTATTAGCGTGATAGCCCAAGTCCTAATTGGAGTCGGGTTTCCATTCCGGTGTTGATGGCGAGCGAGAGAGAGAGATTTATTCAGGATCTGCAGGTTATATGACCTTGTGTGTGTATGGTGCTGACCTGTGAATCTTGTCTAAGAACTTCAAACTGCATGTGCTCGGACAATGTGTGTGTGTGTGTGTGTGTGTGTGTGTGCGCGCGTCACTGAAGTTTGGTCTTTAAGGGTGTGTACACTCATTAAAAGTGAATACATAGTGAATATAAGGAAAACAGACACGACTCTCCTGGGAAGAAATAATGGCTCCACAGACGCCTTCCCTTCTTTCAAAAAAAGTAAAAAAAAAAAAAAAAGGAGATAGCACGGAGCACAACGTACAGTTTGAACTGCATTAACTTGCATAATTTAAGGTTAATGAGAAAACAAGCTGAGATGAATATCAAGTCTCATCTCTTCTGCCTGCCGCTCCGCTACAGGCGCTCATTAAACGCCAAGCAGGCCACTGTGTATTAATGAAACGTTGAGCCGTTTAAAAGATTCAGTTCTGGATATCATCACTCTTTCAGCTCTTACAGTTTCAGCTGCATGTTAATAGGCGCGATTGCCTTTCGAAGACATTCACGTGACTGTCGTGTGACTGCTCTTTAAATTAATGTACATGAGGTTTGGCCAATTAAATAATTTTAAAATCCACAAGATAAGTTTGGATGTGAGTTAAACATAAAATTGATGCAATAATAGTGCACTGTAGCTCAGGATGTGTTTTAGACGGTCTACAAAAACTTCATTAAACAGCTCTGAGAACTTTAAACACCTAAAACAACCACAAAGTGTCACGCGTGTTCGTGGGGGTGAAGGATCCAAGCGCAGAGCAAGTGCTGCCGTGACTCTGAACGAGCTCCGTGGCAAAAATGCGGAAGTGGGGAGCCGGCGTGAGTGGAGAGCGAGCGCAGCGTTTCCAGTCAATGAGCTCCGCGGCGGGAATGCGGAAGTGTGCAGCCGGCGTGAATGGAGAGCGAGCGCAGCGTTTCCAGTCAATGAGCTCCGCGGCGGGAATGCGGAAGTGTGCAGCCGGCGTGTGTGGAGAGCGAGCGCTGCTGTGTTTGCCGGCGTGAAGATCACTCGTGGTCGTGATACGGGCGGGGATCAAAGCCGGTGAGTCGAGAGAGTTCGTAATCCAAGTTCGTAGTCGAGAGACAATTCCGGAGGTCGGCAACAGTAAATACGAGAAGGCAATATATCCAAGACGTGAGACAAAGACGAGGTCGGTGAAACAGAGCGTGGTCGTGATCCGGAAAGTCGAAATTGAAAAGAACGCTGGAATACTGGGCATGAGTCGCACACAATAATCTGGCAACGTGATGATGTTAGAGCATGGTATAAATAGGTAGTTGAGATGATTAGGAATTGAGAACAGGTGTGATGAGAGTAGTGAATGAGGCGTTGAAAAGCAGGAGGCGGGGAGTATATGGAGCTGGAATGCACAGGTGATCAGGTCTTTGCTTGAGACATGGGCGTTACCTGGCATGCCGTGACACAAAGGTGTTCCTCAGGGTTCGGGTCATGGCCCTCTCTCTTAGACAATTTCAAATACACCAAAAAAAAACAAAACTTTTTGACACAATGTCAATTGTTTACTGCTGTTTTTCCCACTACCTCAACTCCTAGTTCATCACTAAAAAAGGCATTTCAGTACTGTTTTATCATGTAGCTCTTTGTTTGCACATTTGCACTTTGTTGTCTGTTGTCTATTGTTGTCTCTTTTTTGTGTAAAAATTGATAGCTTTAGGTTAACTTAAAAATGTAAAAATCTGCATTACTAAAAGCCTACGTGACCTGACTTGACTTGAAATGGTTGTCAAGTCAATTCAATTATATACACAAGGGGTGTTTAAGTCAAACCAGGACTTTTGATTGTGCAGAATAACTGAACGCAGCTACGAAAGTTAAAAACTACCTTTATTTCTATAGTCTCCCGCTACACTAACGCACTTATACCAGTGTTTCACTAGTGCTTGGATACCATTAAGGTAGAAAGATTTCGGTATGCAGGCGCCATGGACGGACCACCTGCTTCATGTCTGAAACACTGGCTTCCCAGAAACTGCTTTAACAACCCAAACATACAGTACAGTATGCTTGGAGCGAGGTCAGGACTGTACAGGAGACGTGGCAATAACTCCTTTAATGAGTTCCTGTAACATGCGAGTGGTGAATCATAGTGTCTATAGTTCCCACTAACTGATTCGTTTCTTCCGCAAGTTGGTGACAAGTTACTCGTTGATTTGGATCATCATTCACAGACTTACAGCCTTCTTTAAAACGTTCAAAGGTTTTACTGCAGCTAAGAGTCTCATCACCATACTTCCGTAAATGCAAATCACCTTTACGCCTTCATTCATTCAGAAGTCCCAGTTTGACTTGAACGTCCCTTGTTTAACAGCACACATCGTCACCAAGCAGAAATACAGATATATAGCTTTAGCCAGTCTCGAGCAAACCTCCATAAGGTGACATGGAGAAGAATATCGCTGTGAAGAGCCAGATCATCAGAGAGATAGACTGAATCATAATATACATACCTTTTTCCAGGATCATTCTTCCAGTTCTCGAACGGTTTACTTATTTACTTAAAAAACATTTTTCATCCTTGTGTTAATTTCCATTGGTTGGTTGGTTTTTATAATGGAAAAAAAAAGGAACTCGAGTAGTTCTTTCAGTGGGGAATTTTTCTGAACACATTACTAGTAGAGTGTTTTTTAAACAGAGACGAAGATTCCTGGGGAAATACCATATCGATATTTTGCAATTTGTGACTTGTTCTGTGCTTTGATTTGCTCTTGGATCATTTTAAACTGTTACACATTTCAATTAGCATTAAAGCACCATAAGCTAAACCTGATTATAAATATTTGATCAGCAGCTTTAAAAAAAAACTAACCACATATAGATGAGGATTGCTTGCAAGTGTAGGAAAACTCCCATGAGTATGTGAGTGTGTGTGTGTGTGTGTGTGTGTGTGTGTGTGTGTGTGTGTGTGACAGAGAGAGACTCCACTGTCCCTTAATGACATGGGCGTGTAGACCGAGGCTCCTTGCTATAATACAGGCGGCGGTAATTGGACAGCAGGACAGAGTGTCCTCACCTCTGCCGGGCTGACAGCGCAACTAATCACGCCGCAATTTGCATGGAGGGCCGCGCAAATCAGCCCCAATAACACCGCGCTGCTCTGAGAGATGAGTTTTTAATCTCTGGAAAGAGATGAGAAACTGACTCGGGCGTTCTCCTCACTCTTTCTTTTTTCCCCCTCATTTCCTCCCTTTCTCTTCTCATCCCTTTCTTCCTTCCTTGTGGATTCAGATGGACCGGTGGGTAAATTTGCAAGGGCAGGACTCCCATCTCTGTCTTGAAGGCATGTCATCGTGCATTCATTATTATCCCAATGAGAGAGAGAGAGAGAGAGAGAGAGAGAGAGAGAGAAGGCAGTTCTTTTGAAAAAAAAAAAAAAAAAAAGGACTTGTCCATGTGAATGAAACTCCTCTAAATCGCAATCAAAGCATTGACAGATATTTTAGCAGGAGGGAATTATTTCCTTAGCGGAGTCCTGGTGGAGGCGCCGAGACTTATTCGAGCCTTATTACCCCTGAGCGACCCACGTAATAGAGAATTTTAGAAGTGGAAGTGTTTGAAATATCTAGCGGGGATAACTAATGAGAGCGTTTAGAGGAGACGGACGCAGCTGAGATGTATACGAGACGTACGAAGCGGCTACGGGGCTGCAAGGTTATGACAACCTAAAAGTCTCCTCTGCGCGAGCGCTGAAGGCAAATCGAATACAGTCACACCGCCTTACCGAGGACTGGCGTTTCGCTTAGCGTGCAGGAGAGGAAGGTTCAAGAGCTATGAAAAAGCTTACAGTTAAAAGCTCACAGAGATTTAAGTGGAAATTAGGTTGAATTCAAGTTAGGTCATTAGATTAAAAAGTATAAAAACACTTCGGAAACTATAAATAGCCCGGACCAGTGATTTATTTCATTCTCAGAGCGCTTTCCAATTTCCCTTGAGATGGATATAATTACTAGACATGCTGGGAGGCTTGATTGTGTTACTCTGCAGTAAACAATTTGCCAGCGAATGACAAGCTCAGACCACAAGGTAGTGGAAGAAAAGTTGAAATTTATAAGAAGAATACGACCTCGCTCAGAAACATCACTTCTTTCGAATCAGTAGAGGAAGCATGTTTTTTTGGTATTTCAATGGACGACAAATACTCCCCACCCTGGACATATATCCGTCATTTCGGTGGTAATTATTTAAGTGGTCGGGTTGCCATCTTGATGCTCGATTGTTATTCACACACCACGAGCAATTTTGGAACGCCTATTAGAATAATCTGCATGTCTTTGGACTATGGGAAGAAATTGGAGTACCCAGAGGAGACCCACCAAGCACGGGGAGGTCACGGAGACCCAAGGCGGGAATCGAACCCGGACCCCTGAAAGAGTGAGGCCACAGTGCTGCTTATAAGAAATACAGACACGTTTCATTTAACGATGCTGCGAGAACCTCTTCGATTTTTAAACATCAAAGTGAAACCGTCGAACCAGCTGAGAGTAAAATTTATACACGATTAATGAATTCTTCATGTGGATACTGTTTGTTTCAAAATGTCAATTAAGGCACGATGTACAACACAGTGCTTTCGAATTGGCACTTTTCTTCCTAATTTAGTCATATCCAATACACCTGTCATCAGAGCATCCCCCCATCAAGATGCACACACTGTTGGGAACATACTCAGACAGACCCTTCCACTTGCACAAGCTGGTTTCGATGCCGGGATTCAAACTCACGACCTCCGGATGATCGGGCGACCCCTACGAATTATGAATGCTGATTGGTCAAAATGTGTCAAATAATTTTCCAAAAACAGCAGTCAAGTCACCATGACCTGAACATAAACATAATAATTCCAAAATGTGCAGTAATTTCACAATTAAAACCAGTTTTCTGTAAGGAGTCTCCAGTATCAGTGCTTTGTAATTTTATACTTACTTCACTTTTGCATCTACTGTATGTCAAATTCCAACAGTAAAAAGTGATCTATGATCATATGTTATATACGATTCCGTATTCAAATATTTCCTTGTCCAAACACACACGCTCCTTATTCCATGGGCGTTCTCATAGGAAGACCGCGGAGTGTAGAGGGAGCTCTCATCACAGACGAGGATGCCAAACTTCATCACTTTCATCATCATCGGCCCGCGTGTCCCATCTGCAGCCTCCATCTTCTCCTTCACCGATCCGCTCCAAAACAAGCCGCCGTTTCCCTTTGCCCCGGGGGTGTTCCAGTCAAACTCACTTTGATCCCAATAGCGCGTGACACCTCCAGGCTCGTGCAGTCACCTTGGGCTCGAGGGCAAGAGGGTAAAAAGATTACAACAAGCCTGCATGCGTGGCGAGCAAAGTGCTGGGAAAGTCACCTTCCTCTCTCTGGACTTGTGAATGTGTGTGTGTGTTGGCTTTGTTTAGTAAAATGCCATATTGTAATTCATCACCTGGGTACACCACACAACCAGATTCTGTTCGTTTGTTTTTTTTGTCTAATGTCTCCTCTGGCAGGCGTAGCTTATGGAATACTGTTTTGGATTTGCAGAACTTTTTCCTCCAAATAAGTACAAAGTGTCTGAAGACAAATCCATCAAACACCTGCTGGTCAAAACGCACATAAGTATATCTTTCCTCTTCTGGTTGCTCCCGTAAAAAGGATCGCCAAAGTGGAGCACCAGATTTTTAGACAACTTGGAACATGTTTTATGACGGACATCCTTCCTGACGCCTGATGCAACCCTTGCATTCTACCAGGGTTGGAACAGGGACTAAGGATGCACTGCATCCAGTTGCAATGTTTGCGCATTGGCTGGGTATCGATCTCGGAATTGTAACGTGGTATAATTTAGATGAGATGCAGTTAGTATAAGGAGGACGCAAGTGCATAAACTGGACATGCTTTATTTTGAGAAATCCAAGAATCATAGTTGGTGTTGGCAGCTTTGGGGAAAACACCTGTGTGCGGCGTTAAAACAGGAAAAGCTAGAACATGGGTAAGACGTTGCTGTGAAGAAAGACAATCAGGAAATCCGCACAGGACTGGATGAAGTGTGGGCAAGACTGATCTCTGACCATAGCAAAACGGTCATGTGAATGTGAGGCTCACCATGCTCAGAATTTGGGAATTTCTGACACTTCGTGAGAAGTACTATTATGTGGATTCTTCATAAATAAAGTAGGATTATTCAAATAAGCTTTTCGAACAGCGAAAGTTCCAAGTAAAACCACTAAAGAGAATAAGAAATCCATAACAATCCATAACAATCCATCAAACACTTGTGGTGGTGTAGTGGTTAGCACTGTCGCCTTGCACCGCCAGGGTCCGGGTTCAATCCCCGACCAGGCTCGATTCCCGTCTCTGTGTGCATGGAGTTTGCATGTTCTCCCCGTGCTTGGTGGGTTTCCTCCGGGTACTCCGGTTTCCTCCCACAGTCCAAAGACATGTAGGTTAGGCTAATTGGCCTTCCCAAATTGCCCGTAGTTTATGTGTTTGTCTGTGCCCTGCGATGGATTGGCACCCTGTCCAGGGTGTATCCTGCCATGTGTCCCAAGTCTCCTGGGATAGGCTCCAGGCTCCCGTGACCCTGAATACAGGATTAAGCGGTATAGATGATGATGATGAGTAAACTTGAGAGGCTCTATGTATGAAGAACATTACCAGTTTACATATATTCAGTTCATACACTGGATAAATCTAAAGAAGGGACAAATGGCTGTGGAATTAACACAAATTCCACAGCCATTCTCATCTGGCAAATCTTTAAGTCTCGTGCATCCTGAAAGCTCTGACCGCAGGGGGAAAGTCACTTTTATTCTTTATTCTTTGTATGCTAATAATCCGGATCTGGAAGTGGGGGGGCACACGACAGTTCAAGTGAGAGCCTGTGACTTGCCTTTCAGTCTGAAGGTTGTCAGGTCGACAGCCAGCCAGGTTCCTGGGGATTATGGGCACTGAAGCTGCAAGTATGCAGGTACGCAAGCATGGAGGTACCGTGGGGAAAAGCCCCAAAGCCACAGTGAGGTGGCCATAAGGAGTTATGGAGCTTGAAGGGTATTAACAATAACCTGCATGCTGGTCTGGTATGAAGGTGATAGCACTCAATATTATAAGCAAATACGCCACAATAATCTGATGTTTGGTTATTTGATGAGTAATGGTGGTGCAATCCCTAATTTAATTTTATTCATACCTGCAGCTGCTTGTTATTGTGTTAAAAGAAAATTTGTATCCCAGACGTAAGGAACAAATCAGCAGCTAAAACACTACACCCCCTCCCCTCCCAATTTTTAAAAATATATAAATAAATAAATAAATAAATAAATAATAATAATAAAAGTACAAGCTGTAATCTTTTAGGTATTCCCATACTTGATATATATTTTAGCTTCCTTGGATGAGATCTTGTGTTTGGAAGTTTGTGGGGTCAAATCCCAGCCAGGTTTCCATACTGTAAAACTTTTAAAAACAAATTGTTTCCCCAATTTTCCCACACACCAGCCTGCTCTGTTATATCATATCATAGGTACCACCCATGCTTACCTTAAGATATCTGCATCTTTTCAAACTTCTCCATCGCAGGGCAGTGTAACAAACACAGAAGAAAGCGCCTTCCACCCACTTCTGTCTACATGAGCTCAGCGACACCTGTGATTGGCTAGTCCTGCTGTGATTGACAGGGAAGAGGGAGCTTAACCCTCCCATTCGGAGTGCACAGATTCTTTTTTTTTTCGTTTGCCATGAATGGCTGTGGCATCGTCAGGTTGTTTAGATCATTTGCCCATGAAGTTAACTCGACTTCCACATGCATGAGGCAAGCAATGCGTCTACACACTAGGCAGTGGGATTATGTTAAATTGCTGTTTCATTTCAGCATTTAACACTGTTGGAGCTGGATCACCTGGGTCTCAGACCATCTCTGTGCCAGTGGATCTCCAAGATCACAGGTAGTACAGATGGGGAGACCTGTCTCAGCCTCCCTCATTCTCAGCACTTGAGCCCCTCAGGGTTGTGTCCTGAGCCCGCTGCTGAACTCATTGTACACATATGACTTCATGGCCACTATCTAACTCCTCCACCATCATCAGGTTTTACTGACGACTCTTGCAGGTGGGCCTGATCACTGACAACAACAAGCATGAGGAGTTGGAGGAGATTAAGAACCTGGAGAACTGTTGGCAGAGGAATAATCTCCTCCTCGACATCAACAACCCAAGTAAACAAAATATATATATATTTTTTAAAGTATATTAAATCCTAGTATGCCGAAGCATACTTAAGTGTACTTGCTCCAGACTAATGACTAGTATACTTAAAGTTGTTCCAAAAGAGCAAACTACAAGTATACTTAGGACAGTTAAAGTATATGGCTGTGTGTGTACTAATGTACATACCTGACAGTAGTTAATGAACTTTAAGTATATATTTATTTATATTTAAGTACATTACAGCCATTCTTACTGTGTTACAAATACATGATTAATATACTACGAGTATATTTTTGTTGCAGCAGTAGCATGCTGACTACAATTGACGTGGCTAATTACAAATATTTTTTAAAAAGTACACTTTGTGGTTAATACAAATATTTATTATTATTTAATGCTGAATGCATTTCCTACACTATAACATGTTTTTATATGATATATGTTTTATAATATAGAGGCAGATTTTATTCGAGTTCAACAGATTTCATTTGCACAAGGTCACAAAAAAACAGTCCTAAAGTTTATTTCTGTATAACAGAATGTCAGATTGTCTCAAACTAATTTTAAACTTTTGTCTGAACAAAGACAGACATTCGTATGAGAATAGACAGGTACAGTACGAGTTCAAACCTGTGTGTTGATTCTAACTGTTACACAGAGGACGAGAGCTACGGAGCATTATACCAGCAGCAAAGTACATAAGATTTAGCGACAACACAGTCTATAGTTTAAACTACTGTATGTACTTAATTACAAACTACCTAATAAAAACCATGAAATTTATCTCATGCCGATGAAAATAAAATAATAACGATACGAACTAACGCATGTGGTGATCCAGCTTCCAGCCGTGAATCAATCAGAAAACAGACAGTCCGAAGCTGCCCGCCTCCAGTTTCTGATTGGCTGGTGTTGCGCCGATTCTAGTCTCCGGTTGGCTGGAATGGTTGCAGAGATCTGACGCTGCTGCAGGTTGTGCAAGTGTAGCTTTATGATAGTGAGCGCACAGAAGAGACAGAGTTCAAATACATAAATTATCTTGAACGCACAGAAGTGATTTTCAGAGCGCGAAGGCGAGTTTGAGAGCGCGCGCGCATGAGAGAGTAGTGCATTAAATATAAGCATAAATAAGAACATATGAATAAGTACATTTAAATTTAACTTAAAATATACTGAGAATACCGTATATTAAATTTGCATTCTAAAAAAAAAAAAAAACACCAATTTTTTTTGTGTGTTTTTTAAATGAAAAAGTTTAAATAAGTGTCCACCGGAAATTATGCCGAACTTTCACTTAAGGTATAGTTTCCTATAATATATTTTTGGTTTAATAGTTGAATTCTAAATTAGGTAAAAACATGATATTAGTATATATTAACTGATAGTACAATTTTTTGTTACTATATTTGCAATGTACTATCGGAGATTTAAATTTATTTGTAATACACTAAAGTGTTTTTGTTTTTTTTCCACTGGGAAGATGAAGGAGTTAGCACAAAGCAGGAGAAGCAGCAGCAGACAGTGTTGGGTGTAACACATTACAAAGTAACGCGTTAGAGTACTCGGATTCCTTTTTTTCATGTAACGAGTAATATAACACGTTCGCTCCGCCATTCAAGTAATCAGTTACTTAGTTACTTTTTCAAAAATGTAATCCGTTATTCAGACAATTTATGTAATCCGTGAGCCAGACAGCAGTCATTCCCAATCCATTAGTGTGTGTGTGTGTGTGTGTGTGTGTGGAAGTCGTCCTACAAGCCCCGTCCCCGATAATCCCTCCTCCCCCGTTATTCCTGCTGTTACACCCCTATCTCACCTATGCGGTTTGACTATGTGAGGACCGACGCGCGGAAAGATGGAAACCTGATCACAGCGCCGAAACTCGCGGTCAATCATGATGAACCGTACTTACGGCCACCGTGTGAAACTGCGTAGGTGAGATAGGGGTATTAGTAGTTAACAGATTATGCGCCAAACTTTGCTGAGTGATGACGGTAGAATAATTATAAAGGTCTTGAATGAAACAACATGAATGAGGAAGCACAAAGTTTTCATTTCCTGCAATGGAAAAGTACTCGAACTAGTTCCTTTTATCAGAAAGTAATGCTGTAATGTAACTGGTTACTTTTTAAAGACAGTAATTTTGTAATGTAATTAGTTACTGTAAAAAGTAACGTCCCCCAACACTTGTCATCAGCTATTATGAACAGTCGTATAAGCATTTCAGTAAATATCATACTGTGTGTGGTCATGAAAATTTGAATTTGAAACAATGTGGGTATCTTTATCAGTTGCATCATGAACATGGTTCAGTTTGTACACAAAGTATTACAAAAGCCTGCACCTGGCCACGCCCACTTTTTGTTGTTGTTGCCTTTTTCATGTGTTTGTTTAGAAATATCTTTACCAGTTCCAAAGGTGAATATTTCCAGTTAACTAAACCGACCTAGGCAGATGTGGAGAAAAAGTTTTGCAGTTCATCGTGTCATTCCTCAACTCGGGCTCCCTATATGACAAGAATACACTGGGGAGCACTTGAGCATTTGGGGATGTGTGAATATGTGTGTGTGTGTGTCTGCATTATCCCCACACCTGCTGTGAACTGTGCCAAGATGTATCACTATCTCATTATTGGGCCATTTTACAGAGATCTGCTCCTGTTTTCATTAGAGCGGCTTCTGCAGAGGTCACGGGCATAACGAGCGTTTAATTACCGTTCAGTCATCAGCTGCTTCTCCTCTTTCCTAAAGCTTTTATGTGAAGAAGAAGAAAAAAAAAAGAAGAAGCTCAAGGGTCTCGGAAACACATAACTGTCAAAGAGCCGGCGCAGAGCGGAGAGTCGCTCCAACAAAAGAGAACAAACAGATATCCGAGAAGACACGGCACGCGCCTCTGCTGCTCCCACTTTTAATTAATGAAGGATCATTAAACGGTTGCGTGTGCCGGAGGATAATGTCGCACACATGTAGACACACAATAGTACACAGAGAAAAGGCGAGGTGCATGTTCACTCACTGCTAAAGGTTAGACAGCAGTCGTGGAAAGTAAGACGATGATGTAATAAAATGTAAAAGATTACTATAACTACTGTACATGCGTGAAATGTGTATTGTAAAACTCAGGCCCTGGGATTCTTCGACACAATACTGAAAGCCAATCAGTCTTGCCTCCTGAGTGGTGCAACCGGAAAGTGGTTAAGTTTGAATCCCAACAATGCCGCAGAGACCAAAAGAGAATAATGGGTGCGGAAGTTTAAATGAATGAAAAATTATGCTAAATTAATAATAAACAGCTTCTCTGAAATTAAAAACGAAGACACTGGAGATTCCTTTCATAGCTATAGGAATATATATATATTATGAACACGATCAGCAAACACCACAGCAATCATGATGACCTGCCTAATATGGAGAAGGTCCCCACTTTTGCAGCAAAACTCATTTCTACAGGAACCTGCATTACCATTTTCAGCCCTTTTAAGATAGAGAAGCTCTTCTGTTGAATCAGTGCGCCTTGGCCTGCCATGACCATGTTTCTGGTTCACTGGATTTTCTTCCTTGGATCACTTTTGCTAAGTCCTGACCCAGGAACATCCCACAAGAACTGCAGTCTTGGAGTTCCTCTGACCCAGCCATCCAAGCAATCACAATTCGGTCCTTGTCAAAGTCATTCAAATACTTAAATTTGCACATTATTCTAATTCCAACACACCTTCAGAGATAAAAAAGTTCCCTTGCTGCCTAATATAGCTCTTCAAGCTGCCATTGTAAGGAGATAATTGAAAATGTAGCTTCTTTGACCAAGAGCCAAATTGTGACAACTGTAGGACTGGGTCAGAGCAACAGTGGTCAGGACGTACCAAATGTGATCCAAGGAAGGACAACCGGTGAACTGATGACAGGGTCATGGGTGTCCAACGCTCACTGATGCACATGGGCAGCGAAGACTGGCCTGTGTAGTCCGATCCTATAGAAGAGCTGCTGGAGATCAAACTGCTGAAAAAGTTCATGCTGGTTCTGGTAGAAAGGCGTCGGAACACTCAACAACACACAGTGCATCACTGTTTTGGTGGCAAAAGTGGGGACCTGCTCAATATTAGGCAATTTTAGGCTCAATATTACACACACATATATATATATGTGTGTAATAATGCAATATATGTGTAATATATATATTACACATATATT
>QMIH01000779.1:192321-196199 GCA_003987875.1 Clarias batrachus | reverse complement strand
TAATGTAGTAATATATATATATATATTCTATATATAGGATTTGATTATCTGCTCAATTAGATACAAGAATTCATCAGCACTGTTTTATAAGCTAAATTACCAATTATTAAATGTTAATAACACTGTAATTGTTAGTGATTATAGAATTCCTCCTGTAAAACATGGACTTCTATTTACAAAGGAGATATGGAAAAAAAAAACACTGTTTACTCAAATGTTTGATTCTACAATTGGCAGAATGAAGCAAGGAAACAAGGTTGTTGAAATGACAAAACATTATTAATTAAGAACAGTTTCCCTACGCACACAATTAGAAGATTGGGACTAAAAAAAACTTCTTGTTAGTGAGAAAAAAAAAAAGGCTTCAGTTTGCTAGGATGACGACCGGACTTTGGAGTGATGGAAAAAGGTCATGTGACCTGATGAGTCCAGATTGAACCTATTCCAGAGTGATGGGCGTGTCGGGGTGAGAAGGGAAGTGCATGAAGCGATGCTCCCATCATGCATAGTGTCCACTGTACCAGCCTCTAGAGGCAGTGTTATGATCTGGGGTCGCTTCAGGTGATCAGGTCGAGACTCAGCAACGTTGTGTGGCAATAAAATGAAGTCACATGACCACCTGAATGTACTGAATCACCAGGTTCTATGGAGTGTTTCTCTCACATGTTGGCATGAGCATGTTTCAGGACTCCAGTTCTAAAAGAGTGGTTGTGGGAGCGTGAGGAACCGTTTTCACACAAAACAAACTGGACACCACACTCTGTGCCGTGATCAAAGCTAAAGGCGATCAAACGAAAAATTAAAGTGTGAGAGGTTTTTTTTTTTTCTCTTCCTTTTTTACAAACCCATGACATTATTGCTGATTACTCAACCAACCAAAAAGCAAGGACACACAGAGTATCCTCAGGAAAATAAAAGCTAGTTACGTGTCTAATAACTTGCGTTCAGCTTCCTTCCCCTGGCAAACGCCGCACGACCTCTGGTTTACACACTCAAACCCAATCACGGCGGTTAATTTCGCAGCATGCTGCTCCGCTGCTGGCGAATCCATCAGCCACTGTTATTTCCAAATGACATAATAAATGTCCAATATTGGCTAAAAGGGAAGGTTTGACCTCGTTGTCTTCTTTCTTAGACAGAAATGAAAGCTTCTTACGCTAACTGAAACAGACAGCTATGGAGGTCTTGCAATTACGACTGCAAGGGGAGAAAAAAGGAAACAAATGAGGAATTATGTTTCGGAACAAGACAAACAATTAGAAGACAAAGATGAAAAATATGATGAGCTACAAAGAGTACTGGAGTATAATTTAGCTTTTTTTTTATCATTAATCGAGAATCACTACAAATTTGTTTGTTTTTAAATATAAAAATTATGCAAAATCTAACAAACAAGCATTTTCAGAGATGCCTGCTGGTGCGACACGACAATTGTGCTTACTGCATAAATCATGGCTGAGCTGTACCACTCGAAGGTTTTATAGCGATAAGGAATAAAAAAAAGTAATTAAAATAAACTTAAACAAAAAGGAATGTGTGAAGATTTTTGCAAGATAATTGATGTAAGGAGTCTCCAGTGTCAGTGCTTGGAAACAATCCGAGATAAAAACCCTTTCAACAAGGACATTTTTATGTTGAGTTTCTCATAAACTGTATATTTTCCTCGTCCTGTTTAGAGACCATTCGGTAACATTGGATTTCAAGTATAACAATGTTTATGATCTTAAATTTGTTTAGGATATATAATGTTATAGGAGAATATTATTTAACAAGCGGTCACACACGTTGACATCATAGGTCTGATGTCATAGTGATGATGTCATACTCAAGCGCTATAACATCAGCCGTATGTTGTCCTAGTGTGTGAGGGGCTCTTATGCCGAAAAGTGGTTAAGAACTTTGGCAGCGATGGCTTTTTGCGGGTCTTCACATGCTCAAATAACACAGGGTGCAGCCGGGGTGGCGATGGCACTGGGTGCTTGGGCCCGCTCATCGCTGCTTGCAAATATATATTTTCTTAGTTATTTTCTTACAACAGCACATTGTGTCATGACTGATTTCTTAATAAATAAATAAGTAAGATGGAGTCTTCTGAAGGATCGAGTACCTGATCTTCACATAGACTCTGAACACCCATGGGATTGTCTTTAATATGATTACATAGCACTGATCCAGCACACTATAACCACGGCTCACCTTCGCAAACTCACACACACTCTCTCTCAGTCACACGAGGGCATTTACATTCCGTCACACACGGCCTTCTCTGAATTACACAATGTCAGGACAAGAGCATATTTTAACAAGGCTGAAAGTTGGCCATCTAATCCATCAACACACTACTATTTGACACACTCGACGAAGGGCATGAAATAAGCAATTATTGACCCATCTTTCCTATTTACGCTTTGGACGTCACCTCCAGACTCGCAATGTGATCAGACCGAGTGTAAGAAGAACGGAAAACTCGCGATCGCACCGCTGGGACAGAAACGATCCATAGGAAATGATGCATTGCTGCAGATGTGTGAATCGTTCTGTTACAGAAAAATCATCAGCGATGAAGTGAATGGCACAAAGCGCACTTTATTCCGCTTGTACCTCAGCACTGATCAGTAATTTTAATATCTGAATCTGAATTTCACTTTCTTGAGACTTAGACTGAACAAGAAAAAGAAAGAGAGAAAGTCTACAGGAGAAAGTGAGAAAGAGAGACGGAGAGAGAGAGATAAGGAAAGCGGATCTGTTGCTCAGGGCACTTGATCCAGTCGAGGTGTCCTCACCGATCGCCAGACAGATAATCCATCAAACGCTCCGGCCCCGTGACAGGGATGAATTTCAGCACACGCTCATCGTCTCTCTCTCTCGCTCTCTCTCTTTCCTTTTTGCGCACACACACACACGTACTCATAGACGAGCCATGAAGGACGCACACACTGCCATGATCATTAACACAGCGCCTGGTATTAAGACACACTTCTCCGGTGACGCTCGTTTGTCAGTTATTAATCTGATACGTCAAGCGTCAGGACCGTCGACATCATCGTCTGAACACTGAACATCTTCCCGAGCTCGATCCGGACCGAAACCGCCGAAATCCATGAACCGTACGAAGAACAACGGAGAAAAAACACACGTGCATTTTTGTTTTTTTACAAGGAATAAAATCTTGAGGCAGGTTTTTATTGCATGGTTTTAGACACAGAAAGGACACAATTTAACAAAATTTAGCAATGAGCTTTGTTACAGCAAAATCCTTTCATTAAAATAAAGAAATATAGAAAAAAAACAGACTCATGACGAGAGGCACAGGGAAACGTTGTGATTCTCCTGAAGCACATCATGAATGAAGTGATGAGACAGACAATCGTGAAAAGAAAAACAAGAAAGAAAGCACTTCTTCATCATTTATACAGCACCTTTATGTAAGGCAGAGAAAAATTAAAATAGGGTAAAGGAAAGTTATAGAATAAATCTGAATAAAAAAATGATATATTGGAGATTTGACTTTTTTCCCGCCCTCAATATTCAGACTTTCAGAATTCAGAAATTAGAATTCTCAGTTACATAAAACGTCTGAGAATAAACTCAGAATTCTGAAATTAAAAGTTAAAAGTAAGAATTCTGGGGGAAAAAAAAGCAAATCTGGGATTAAAGTCAGATTTTTGAAAAAAAAAAAAAAGAAGCTAAATTCTGAAACTAAAGTGAGAATTGTGAGAAAAAAAAGTCAGAACTCAAATATAAATTTTTAATGTGGCCCTAATCGTCTACCGTAAAGATCCACTCAAAATCACATTCGGCTCAGTGACGAGTATAAATGCCGTTACACTAGCACGTGACAGTCTGCATGCAAAATACAGTAACACACTAGTATGTGG
>QMIH01000779.1:169821-187321 GCA_003987875.1 Clarias batrachus | reverse complement strand
CCCTATGGGCGCAAGGTTCGGATTGGGATCTGGGCAGTTCGGAGGCCGGCTTGGTGTCCTTGGGCTCTTTTCCTGCTTAGCCACGTGTGTGCTAGTCTGTGGTGCACTAGTGCTAGTTCTGGTAGCTTTCTATCGTAGCCAGCATTGACTTTTTCCCCCTCTTTTGTGGGATCGACCGGATGTGCTGACCTTTAGTCCAAGCGGACATGGGTGAGCCTTGGGTGCCCATGATGATCCTGTTACCAGTTTACTGGTGTTGTTCCCTTTATCTGAGTGGTGGTCGATCAGTGTAAAAGCAAAGTTGCTTTAATTCAAGTTGCGCTTGATTCTTTAAATATTTACTCTATTTCCATGTAAAGTCTTTGTGTCTTGTAGAACTCGTACACACGGGTTTCTGTAGGGGTCACGGGTGTGATCTACACAAGATTTCATGCTAACATCCTTAATGAAAATGTTATTTGAATGCTTTGAGTCATGAGCGGCAGGGCCGTACTGTTCAACATCAAGAATTTATACTTCAGAAAATTCCAAACATAACACTCAGCATGACAGGAATACACTTCCCCATACTATCTGTGCGCTATTTCTGGTTAGGGCTAAAATTAGCTCTCTTAGTTCCTGTTTGCAACTCGCAACGGAAGTAAATAAATGAAGACAGGTCTGGTGTTAGATTACCACGCCTCTTCCCAGCAGCAGCGGGATGTGTGAGGGTGTGAGGTCTCAGTCAATAGACTTGGAAAAAAAAAAAAAAAACAACCAAAAAAAAAAAAAAAAAAAAAAAACTATGAGGTCATTACAGCCAAAATGCATATTTGCTTTGTTGAGGCTAAAACAAAGGTAGACGGATAAGTATAGAGATATACAAGTTGGGCAAACTTTCAGACAGGCGCACGCTCGTATAGACAAATGCAAACAGACACAACAATCAAGACACCCACAGGTCAAACAGGTTGTGTGATGTCTCAGGTGGAAATCAATAGCACACCATTGCAGCTAAACTCAGGCCGAGGAACCATTTTATAGCACTCTGTCAGCCATGATCAGAGCCCACACTGAGAGACAGGCGAGGCTATTGATCTCTCCGCACCATGCAGATAAAAAAAAAAAAAAAAAACACACGCATACACAAACATCAAACATCTTTCACTGGCCAAATCATTTTTTTTTTAACTCAACATGACCTTTCTTGCATCAGTTTGAGAGGTGCTGCTGAAGTACCCAATGTACTGAATGAATTACCACCATGTAGATCATCAAATTCTCAACTAGCAAAACAAACGCAAACTCAAATATGGAAGAACCTCAAGTAGCTACTTATGATTGATGTATGATCAGTACATTACCTGTATTTACTTTAAGAGGGTCATTCAATATACACATTCATACTACATCACCCCTTAAATCCTCTGGGTCCCTTAGATTCCTGGTTGTGAAATGCATTGCAAACTCTAGGTATCAAACTCGTACCTCATATTTTCAGTTCCTTATGGTTGTAATGCTTCAATATTCTCAGGCCTTCAACGTTCCCAATGGTCCCATGTTCCAAAAGTCCCAGGCACCAAATGTGGCCAGGTGCCCTTGATGCAATGCTACAATGTTCTCAAGTCCTGATGGTCCTAACAGTCGTATGTTCCCAATGGTCCAGTGGTCGCAGACATCAATGTGGCCAGGCTCCACACATTGACTCATTCTACATTTCAAAGTTTCTATGTTTCACAAATCGCAGTGTTCTCAATTTGACCATGTTCCTTACATAATCTGTCGTTTATCCCAGGCTCTCTGTGTTCTGCAATGGCAACTTGTTTCTGTGTTATGTCCTATGTTATGCTTGTAACATGTTTTCAAAGTTTGTTGTGTCCTGGGTGTATCCTACGTTCCCAGTTTCCCAATTCCTAAGATTTGAGAACATGATGTTTCCAGGGTCCTATATTTCCAGCAGCATATATTTCTGGAGTCTTGTGTTCCTAATGTTTTTTTTTTAGAAGTAAATTACCAGTATGGTCCAGGAATAATAGTCTGTTGTTTCTAAGTTCATGGTTTCTATGCTCCCAGTGTCCTGTATTCCCAACAGCCAATGTTTTACGGGTCTGAACATCCACAGATTCTCATGATCTCAAAGTCAATGTTTCCAGGCCCAAGTTTTCCCCAGAGTTATAGTATCCAAGAGTTTCAAATACTCAAGGACCAACTGGGTATCTTCTACCTCTCACCAGCCCATGATACCAGAGAAACACATTTCCAGTGTATTAGGGTTCCAGTGCCCGGTTTTGTATCTTGCTAGGGATCTATGTGCAGAATGAAAGTCCTTTGAAAAACACTACTCCTTCATTCTAAATGTAAGCCCTGAGTAGTCTGAATCTCATATACCATGTACATCACATCTAATCTTTCTGCCGCTCCTGCTCTCCATGGAGTAGAGGGTCTCTCAGCAAGCTAATATGCTAGCGAGCAGCACGACTCTGCCATTCTGTGCCAATTATACTAACAACGAGGCAGAGCGGGTGGAGTGCTGCGTGTTCGCTAGCACCTAGCATTAGCATACCCAGGTGAGAGGTCACAAATCAGCGACTATTTCCTTGGTTCTTTCTGCCAGTGCTAACGACTGTTGCAATGCGTCACGCATGCTAATGATGCTCCCTTGCGTGCTACCTCTTGCGTGTGGGTGAAAGTTGGAGAGTCCGAAGTCGGCCCCTGTGAGATGTTTTGGCTGCTTATAATGAGCACAGTGATGAAAACATTATTATGTGTGGACACGGCGTTTAGCGAGAGATAACCCCTTGGCTGTCTCCTCACACACTGCTATCTGGATATAACTAGGGCTGTTAAAGAAAACCGTTCATGTGAATGGGGGGAAAAACAAAAATTGCTTAGTGGGCAAAGAACTATAGTATTCTTTATCAGGTTCTGCTTTATCCTGGTCAGTGTTCCAGGAAACCAGGGAATACTTAGTATGACACATGCACATACCACACACTCAAACACTCATTCGCACACTATGGAAACATCACAAACACCAATTGGCCAATTCTGCAAGTCTTTGGACTGTGTGAGGAAACCACGGTTCCTGGAAGAAACCGTCAAACATGGGTAGGGTAGAACATGCAAACTCCAAGCACACGGACCCGAGGCGGGAATCAAAATCTCAACCCTGGAAGTGAAAGGTGACAGAGTGCTAACCACTTCGCCACCATGGTACCACCGTATGGTAATTAAATTAAGGAGACGCGTTTTCTAGGAAAACTTTAGCTGAAACCCATCACAACTTCCAATGGCAAGCTTATTCTGCTAGCTAATGTGAAAGGAACCATTTTATGGCATAACCAACATGTGTAATCAAAATTCAAACCCAAACTGCAAGACTAGCCAACCTTCAATAATGAGTTTCATATAAAAATATGGCTAGATATGTTTAGGTTTTAGTTAACTAATATCCCACCGATCGGTTAAAGTTCACTGTATCTGCAAAACTATGAGGGTCGTTCAAATCAAAATGGGACTTGTGGCCTCCGAGTGGCACAGTGGTAAAGCGCTCGCCCTATCATCCGGAGATCGCGAGTTCGATTCCCGGGTGATGCTGTAACCTCTCGCAGCCGGAGGTCTATTGAGAGCTGATTGGCCGAGCTATCTCAGAGGGGAGGGATGAGAGGCGTCTGTGAGCTCACGCGAGCGGAGGGAGCGGATAGTGCTGTCCTCCGAGTGTGTGACTCCGCCCCCAACGATGCGTGAGCAAGCAGTTCGAAAAGATGTGGTCGGCTGGCGTCACGTGGTTCGGAGGAAACACGTAATAGTCTTCGGCCCTCCTGGCTGAGTGGTAGTAGTAGCCTTAATGTGGAGCCCCCTAGTGACTGGGAGGAATTGGACACGACTAAATTAGGGAGAAAATCGGGGAAAAATCCAAAAAAGAAAAAAAAAAAGGGACTTGTGATGACATTTCTGGTCAGTCATGGAGTAAAAGCAATGGACATTTACAGAAGACCTCAAGCACCGTATGGCGATGAGACATCTGAATGGTGGAAACGATAAAGAAAGCCGTACGTCTGTGAATGACGATCCCAGACCACTGCAGTCGTTCCCATGAACATTCAGTGAGTGGAACGTCTGATCCCTGAAAATCAACAAATAACTTGTCGCCAACTTGAGAGAGAGACGCATCTGTCTGTGGAAACTGTACACACCACTACCCCTTGCTTGTTACAGGAACTTCAGCTGGGAGGTTTTTGCCACATCCCTTGTACAGTTCTGACCTCACTCCAAGCCATTTCCACATGTTTGGGCCATTACAGGGGTTCCTGGGAGGTCGGCGTTTCAGACCTGAAGCAGACAATCTGATGGTGACTTAGGCATACTGACAAAACTTTCGATCTTGATGGTATCCAAGCACTAGTGAAACGCTGGGATGAGTGCATTAGCACAGCAGGTGATTAAATAGAGAAATAAAGAAAGTTTTTACTCTCGGAACTTATTCTTCTTGTTCTGACAAAAAAGGTCAAGGTTTGACTTAAACGCCTGTTATTAAGCCCAACAGACTTAACTAGCTGAGATTAGATCCAAGGATATGTATCACTAAACAAAATCAGACCATTTCACCACAAATACACACACACACACACACACACACACACACACACATATATACACACAAACACGTCACTAACCTTCCAGCCGGACAACCAGGGGCACCTTGAGCTCCAGCTCTCTGCAGGCCTTAGTGATGCCGTTAGCGATGATGGCGCAGTTCACAATCCCACCAAAAATATTCACTAGGATGGCCTCCACCTTAGACAAAGATGAAAGAGGATAAATACTGAGAAGGCTGAATAAACCTGATAGCAAAAACAGACACAAAAGAAAGTTTTAGATATACGCTAGCATCACGGTCACGCCGTGCAATCAGCATGACCGAGGAGGCGCATGAGGAAACCTCGTCTGTGGCGAAACAAATAACTACCCAGATTCGACAATATCCTCCTTCTCTCCACAAATAACCGAGGAGCGCAAAACAACAACATGATCCCGCGCGTGTATACGGTCCTGCGGCTTGCTAACGGAGATAAGAATGAGAGTTTGGATAGGCGGAGTCCTTGTGAAAAAGGAGAAATTGTGCTTCAAACCTCTGCCGATCTGGTAGAGGTGAAAAAACGGGGAAAAAAAAAAAAGTAACAAGAGAGGCCAAGGTTAGCGCTATCAATCGGGCAGCAGTCAGGTACGGGATTAGGATAATCCCTCAAAAGCTACTAAACAGATTACAGTCACATAATGCAACAATGATTTACATTCCAGTCTGTGGGCACGCATGGAAGCAGACGCTCACGAGGAGAGCATGCTCATACACACACACGCACGCACGCACGCACGCACGCACGCACGCACGCACGCACGCACACGTGAAAAAGAGTCGTGTGAATAACCGAGAGCGCTGAGGCGAGTACCGCGAGATGGGATTAATTTCGGTGATATGCGCTAATCAGCAGGATCAAGAACAGGATGCTGTAATGCTGTTTACACACAAACACACACAAATACCCAGAGAGAGAGAGAGAGAGAGAGAGGGGGGGGGGAATAAAATCTATCAGGTGCCATTTCCTTTGAACATTACAAGTTGATTTGGGGTCTGTAAAAGGTAACACAGTTCGGATTGGTCTATTGAGTCAGGTTGTGAAGTGTGTGACAGGCAGAGAAAGAGAAAGAGAGAGAGAGAGAATGTGTGTGAGAGGCATGAAACTCTGAATGAAGACCTGAATACACTCAAACTGAGATCATGTCAACCATGACAGCACAATTCCTGCTCCTGCTGCCCTTGACCTGATTCTAAAAGCCTGAGTAACCCCCCACCCCCCACCCCCCTCTCTGAGACACACACACACACACACACACACACACACACACACACACACACAATATCTGGCTATGATGCTTATGAAACGCTTGACTAACACGCCTGACATTTTACAGCCTGTCATGATCTAAGCGTGAGTGTTTTGAGTGTGTCGTCCAATACAAACCATAGATCGGTCCACTCTACACATCCAATCTATGGTTTCAATAATCAATCTATTTAAGAGACAGAGACTCCAGCGCTGAAAAGTCTTCTCTCTCACGTGTCTCATTTCCTCCTCTTATCTAATCTGAATCGCTCCTCCGTCTGAGATTTTATCCTCTCCACCTGAAGTCTCCGCGCAGTCTCGCGTCCTGACACCAGGGGGCACTGCAGATCCAGGAGTCGTGTCCACCCTTCCTCATATAGTTTCATCATGAGCGGTCCATTTTTCAGTCCTGGCGTTACTGAGAGCGGCCATATTTCTTTCAGCCATGCGTTTCCTATTGACATCCATGTATATTAATGACACGCCGGGTGATTTATGCGCCGTTGTAGCCGAGTCAACGCAGTTCATAAAAATATCGGGCGTGCTCTGCTTCAACTGTCTGTGAATGTGTGGAAACGGAGGAGGATTGCTTTTTTTTTCTCTTAAAGCTGCTGGAAAGCTTCTCGATAGTGGACAAGAACTTGGGATGGTGGGGGGGAAAAAAAAAAAATACAGCACACGTTTTACAGACGTTCAAGCTCGCGTACAATTTAGTGATGACCATCGGTGATACGTTTGGTGTACATCAGTGTGATTTTTTGACAGAATGAGGACATTTATTTTTTTTTTTTTAGGAACTGACCCAGGATGGATCTCTCAGTGACTATACTGAAGATACTTTAGTGTAGTAGTTGACTTCACATTGTTTGGACACAGTGGTGGCTCAAAAGTTTAAGCCTGTGGGTTACTGGGTTTCGGATCGGAAGGTCGGGGTTTCAATCCCCAGCCCTGTAAAGTTGCCACTGTTGAGCCCTGGAGCAAGAACCTTCACCCCATCTGCTCCAGGGGCAAAGTATCCTGGGGTTAAGGTTCTTGTTCCAGGCCTCAACAGTGGCAACTTTGCAGGGCTGGGGATTGAACCCCCGACCTTCCGATCCGAAACCCAGTAACCCACAGCCTTAAACGTTTGAACCACCACTGTGTCCAAATGAACAGATATGAAGTCAACTTCTATAATCCAGGTTTTAATAAGGCCCTGAACAGTCCTTAATTAATTCCAGTAATTTCAGCAACCTCCTTAGTTGTTTTCTTTTAACTAATCCAGGCAAAGGTAATGCAGTATAGAAGAAGGATGAGAATAAGAAGCTTTAGCACTAAAGAGACCGTCCATTTCTGCCCCCAATTCCATCATAATCTTTAGGACAGTTCTCTCCAAAATGCCACCATGACCATTAATCGTGACTGAATACTGAGGACTTGCGGCTGAACTTCAATCAATGTAAAACTCGTTAAAATTGCAAGATCTGAGGTACCTCAGCAGGTATAGCTCATTGTTAAATACTGGAGGGCTACAAGTTCAAATCCCAGACCTGCCACAGAGTCATTGTTAGGTCCTTTAATAAAGTGCTTAACCTTCAAATCACTCAGCTCTATCACCATGCTTAGATTAGATTCTGTAAGTCACATTCATTAACAGCATCTGGCAAAATGTATATTAATAAATGTTAATGCGGCAGCGTTTTGAAACCGCAGCGTCCCAATCGCGCATTTATTACAAGTTTCACATTATTTAAATAACAAAGACGAAATGCTTTAAAGACAAGAAAGGGACACAAGGGTCCATGTACGGTGAAAAAGGCAAAAAAAAAAAGATTTGCCTGCGTGTGTTGTGTTTGCTAACTTTTGCACGCATTAAAGCAAACATTTTTACTAACGCTAATTTTAGACGGAAAAATCAATTCAGATCAATTCCTGCTCCAATTAGAAGCCGAACTCGCCTGCGCTCAGATTGATCATCGAGCCGAAACATTTAATTCAGCCAATTAACATCCAGCTGGATCAATTAAGTCGGGTAACGCCTAGTAAATTACCCGCGCCAGCACTAATAATAATAATAATAAAAAAAAACTTTCTGCACAAAATACTAATAAAATATTAGTACAACATTCCAGTGAGGATGTTAAACAAGACAAGACAAGGGGGAAAAATAAAAAAATAAAAACTTCTTCCAGGGCTCGCTGCAGGATTCCACTGCTGTTACCTTAAACTTGCACGAGCGACTCGAATTTCATATAATAAGGTCATAGCGCCCGTGGCAGAACGGCATGTCAAGGTGTTTATCCTTCAAACCCAGGCGGAACAGCTGGAACGGGCTTCAGAGCTCAGGAAAACAGCCTGCTGTCTGTATGGAAGCTCTCAGAAACCTCTCCCTCTGCCACATCCACTCAATATCCTCCAAATCTGTAGGGATCCCGATAGGCCCGAGTGACTGATTGGATTTTATACCAAGTCGCAATTACAAGATACAAGTTCTCAGGCGCAGCTGCAGCATTAATCGTAATCATTTTAACGTGTACACGTTTATACTTTTGCCACAGTGATTCCACGTAGAAAAGGTATGGTAAAGAAACTTGCATACACCGATGTCACTCACACACTCCACACTTTTCTAGAACAGGTGAGGATGGGATCCTGGTGGAGTTTGGTTCTTCTTGAGGTTTCTCAGGGACTTTTTCCTCGCCATCATCGCCCTCAGCTAGCTAATCAAGGACAATCTGATCATTTGGATTTCTATACATTCTCTCACACATTGCATACTGATTTCACTAATGTACTTTTGATTCTGTAAAGCTGCTTTGTGTTTGAATCTTGAACTTCATGAAAGAAATGTGGTCGGAAACATATGATATGATTACACTGTATGTTATGTTTAACAGTGAAAACATTACGTGGCAATAAAACAAAGTTGGCATGGACTCAAATTGTGAAATAGTGGTTCTGGGAAATTTTAGACGCTAAGCCGTTTTTGTTTTTTTTTGGTCATGCAATGTACGTTATAAATTCAAATTGGCATCACATAAGATCACATAAGATTCAGTCCACATCCAGTTAACTGGAATGCCTGTTTATCCTCCCAAATGGTCATTTTGTATACCCTAAGCTCCGCCTCTAAAAGTTTGACGAGCAGAAATCTTAAAACTATTAATTTGATTGACACTCACTCACTCACACACTCACCAGTACCGCTTTATCCTGCACACAGGGTCGCAGAGGGCCTGAAGCCAATCCCAGAAGACCGGGGACACGGTCCGCGAGGTGGACTAGGTTGCCAGGGTGCCAATCCATCGCAGGGCGCACACACACACACACTCATGCACACATTATGGGCAATTTGGAAACGCCAATTAGCTGTCTGATCTGCATGTCTTTGGATTGTAGGGGAAACCGGAGTACCCGGAGGAAACCCACAAAGCATGGGGGAACATGCACACGCCATGCACACAGACCCATGGGGGGGAATCGAACCCGGTCACCGGAGGTACAGTACAAGGCGACAGTGCTAACCGCTAATACTCACTTTTCACATATTCACATTTTAAACAACTTTTAAACATGTCAACAAACTTAACAAACAAGACACATAATCCAATTGCGTTCAGTGAATTTATGGTATATATATATTTAGAACGAAAGAAGCAAAAGTCAGCCACTTGGCAATATTCTGACTGATTACATAACACTTGAATGTGATCTTTTGTCATGCTATTATATCATTAAGAACAGGAAGAAATCTCAGGGCCTCCACAGCCTTTGCCAGACAAACACTTGCACTTTTTCGTTTCATTGCTCACGGCTTTGGACGCACATTCCATTTTAAGCGGCTAATCCGGTGCAATTCAAGCCTCACTTAGATCCAGTGCTCTGTTAGCTAATGCATATGACACCAGATCCAAGACGCCATTGTTGCTGGTCAGTCATTTTTCACATCTGACAGCACTACGATGCCGAAACCGACTCTGAACACCATGATCGGGGTAAAATGAGATTACAGCAAATCAGACTCGCCTACATCGCGGAGAAACCCCTGTTCCATATCAAAGCCCTTAAATAATTACCAAAAAAAAAAAAAAAAAACCCTTTTTTTTTTTTCTTCTTCTTCTTCACAGGAGACTGGGGGCACGCCACAACCATTATCACTTGCAAACACACACCTAATGCACACCTACACAAGCCTCTAATCGGCTCGCGGAAAGGCATCTAGCTTTTGTTAGCGGCTAACAGATGCTGGAAGCGGTTCGTGTCATTGTTCGGCTTATCTCCAGGACCCAGCCGGTTTCGTTAGCCGCCGTGTTCTAGCACCTTTGCTAACGCTCAGCCACCTTCCGCGACTCGCTGAAGTTAGCTGTAAGGTTCGAAGGGGTGTAAAACGTTTCACGGTGCCGGAATTCTTTCAAAGGTTTCCTGACGTCCTAACCCCGTCGGAGGACTTCAGTAATGGTATTCGTAATGGGTGCGGGGTAGCTATTAGGCAGACGAGCATCCTGTGTACTGCATCCTTGTCATTAAAAATTAAAACGTAAGCAAAGACAAGCTTCTTGAAGAGGATGCTCAAAAAACATGTCTTTTTAATTAATTATTATTATTATTATTTTAAGAGGTTGCGGTATTAAAACGCCAGAAAAACCAAGAAACGCAGATTCCATCCCGCTGCTAGACTTTGACTGGGAGAGCCAAACACACGTGTAAATCTGACGTTCACATCATTCGCCGGAGTTCTGATATATGATTTGAGTGCTCAGTGGCAGCAGAGGTGTGTATCAGAGATGGCACTGCTAGATTGATTCGGGATATTTTTTCTTTTCCCCCCTTTTATGTTGCTGCCATTCTATCAAATCCAGGAGCTATTTTTCAGTCCCGTTAATCCGCTCCCACTGGCTCGGCTGCTCCTCTGCCATGGGACGCTGAAGAGCATAGAAGGAAACACAGAAGGAGAGAGATGGCTTGGTCTAGGGCGGTTATTGGGGACCGAGATTGGCCCTGGCAAAAAGGGGATAAGAGGGAAATAATTATCCAGTCTGCTGGAGCATGACAGCTCCTCCTCTCGCCTCGAGTGAGAAAGGGCGAAGCATCGTGTTAGGGAATCAGTTTCGGAAACCCACGGAAACATGCTGTCATCACCATCAGACACCGTATCCCTAACCGCGCACTACGGCCACGGCCAGCTGAATTCCTCGGCTGGGGGTTTGAGGCAGCGGTTGTTATGCTGTGTACATTTCAAAATGAATCCGGAAAGAAAGAAGAGCAGCACACAAACAATGGAAATAAAAATAAATAAAAAAAAGCACAAATGTTCGGGATCTTTCAGAGGGCACGGGAGAAAAACCGGCGCCAAATGAGGCCAAGTGAGGATTGTCTGAGGAAGGCTGTTTTTGGACTTGGAAACATGACCACTAAAGTACCACTGCGCAGTAGCTTAAATTAGATGATACTAAAATACTAAAAATAAACAAAATCCTGATTGTATATTGTGTCTGATTTTTTTGTGGTTTGTTTCCTAAATGGATTCTACGTTAAACTTTACCGAATTTTACTTCGACAAACCAAACAGCACAAGTTGGACATCGAACTGTCCAAAGCTAAATCATATACAGTGTTCATACAGTACAACGTTGCACATGCTCAGATTACAGTAGGGATGGTAGCTTACAACAATTACGCACGTGCTGTGCTGTTTGCTTGAAGGAATAAGAAGCCTCTCGCTCACCTCGCTCGCCAATTAAGTGCCAGCTACAGTACAACAAAACCAATACACCTCTTTTGGCCGCAGATACTCGATTGTGTCTGACAACCAAAAAAAAGTTCAGTCCTGGCTTTTTTATTCTCCTGCAGGAGAGACGGACGTCCCGCTCGTTATCCAGATCCATATTCACCATGTTCCCTTGTTCCACAGCTATTTTCAATTTAAGTCTTGGTATCTTAGTCTCGGGAAAAATGTCCCTGTTAGTTTTTATCATATTTAGTCAATCTTATCATATTTTTGTTCAGACAAGTTTTAGTCAATTAAAGTCTGGACATTTTAGTCGGAGGATTGTTTTATTAGTTTATATTTTTTAAAAGACATTTTCGTCCTGCCTTTTTTTTCATTAATGCTTTCGCATGCTGATTTCGTCACCGTCACTGTCCACTGATCATCATCTCGTCATCGTCACGTCTTTGTCACTCGTCAACGAATATTTCTCGTCGTTATTTTCCGTTAACGAAATTAACACTACACAGTAGCGACCAAATTTCAGGCTTCTAACTAAATGTCCATGAACAAACTTTAATCACACATGCAATTTCGCAAACCTCCTGGGTCAGCGTAACACCCCTTAACTAACACCCAAAGTTCATGGTTGCGCTGCCCATTAAAGACATCTTTAACGCTAGTGCCGTCAAACTGGGGACGAGCAGAGAGACCACAACGTCACCAGGTTCCCGAGATCTGGAGTTCACAACGGCCTTCGGGTCTGCACTTCTTTCTCACGCTCGGTCTCTCTCTCTCCGATTATCCTTCTCTCTCCGAGTCTCTCTCGCTCTTGCTCTCTCCAGTGAAAAGAAACTAATCAAGGCAGAAATAGATTTGCAGTCCGGGTCTGGCATGCGAGCGCGTGCGCGCCGAAGACCGCAGTGTCCCGGCGAATTGGTGCTCGAGTCGGTCATATCCGCCTCAAGGTCTCCGGCTCGTTGTGCGATGGCGGAGGGGTTGTGAACTGTGACAGCTACGGCACGACGCGGCCCATCACGGATGAGCGAGAGCGGCCTTTCAGACCGGCTGCCATTCAATTCCCAGCACAACAGCAGAGAAAAGAGTCTCAGACTGAGGTTTATTAGGATGAGAATGGCAGTGAAACGCAGACAGATGCACAGATGTCCACACACACTGATGAACACAAAGCCAAACTCGCAATCGCGCACAGACTGACGAGCATCAGAACCACATGATATCATGTGAAATATGAGCATATGATCTGAAATTATGAACCGTTATTTGTGAACTGTCGTAATGGAAGTGAAAACAGAAACATTGGCACGTCTCTGGAAGTTTCCGACACTCCCTGTCCCTGGTCACTCACGAGCGTCAGTGTTTCTCCTCCGTTATCTGAAACGTAGCGAAACTGACCTGATAGAGTCACTCACTCAGTTTCTCAGTTCATGGCTTTTCACAAGGGTTTTCCCTTTAAGAGCTCTTAAAATAAGCGGTGTATAGTCGCCACGCGTGCACAACCCTCCGCATACGGATGAGAGGCGGCATCAGAGTGGATAACGTCTGCAGAGAACTCTGTACATGTGAACACCATCAATAAATCAATCAAGAAAATCCCTGTGGCATGGATGATGAAAAAGAAAGAAAGAAAGAAAGAGACATAGCAAGAAAACAAGAAATAAAGAAGGGAGTTATTTCAAAAATAAAAATGAAGGAAAGAAAATAAATAGAGACTAATAGAGATTAAAATGGAAGGAAAAAAAGGAAAAGGAAGTGAAAATGAGATTAATAGAGAAACCAATAGAAAAATAAATAGGAAGAAAGAAAAAAGAAAGAAAGAAAGAATGACATTCATAGGGAAATAAAAAGAAAGAAAAGAGAAAGAAAGAAATATTAAATAGGGGAATAGAAGGAATAAATAAAAGAAAGAAAAAGAAAGATGAAAAAAGAAGGAAAGAAAGAAAAAGAAAGAAAGAAAGAATGACATTCATAGGGAAATAAAAAGAAAGAAAAGAGAAAGAAAGAAATATTAAATAGGGGAATAGAAGGAATAAATAAAAGAAAGAAAAAGAAAGATGAAAAAAGAAGGAAAGAAAGAAAAAGAAAGAAAGAAAGAATGACATTCATAGGGAAATAAAAAGAAAGAAAAGAGAAAGAAAGAAATATTAAATAGGGGAATAGAAGGAATAAATAAAAGAAAGAAAAAGAAAGATGAAAAAAGAAGGAAAGAAAGAAAAAGAAAGAAAGAAAGAATGACATTCATAGGGAAATAAAAAGAAAGAAAAGAGAAAGAAAGAAATATTAAATAGGGGAATAGAAGGAATAAATAAAAGAAAGAAAAAGAAAGATGAAAAAAGAAGAAATTGAAAACTGAAAACCAAGGGAAAGCAGAAAGAAAGAAAAATAGTAAGTAAAGAAATGAATAAATGAGAAAAAGAAAGCAATAAAAAACTATGAAGAAAAAAGAAATTAATGGAGAAAGGAAAACAGTTAAATGGAGTTAATAATTACAAAGAATGAAAGTTATTTTAAAAAAAAGACAGACATTTTTCTCCATCTCAAAGTATTTCTCTCACCAATTTTTATTTGAAAGACTGGACACTCTGAATTCAAGACAGGAGAGAGAGAGAGAGAGAGAGAGAGAGAGAGAGAGAGAGAGAGAGAGATGTGACTAACCTTAGCAAAAGGCCAGTGTCTGAAAAGGAATAGAAACAAACACACACTCAAAGGAATAAGCAGCGATGGAATGAAGGAAGAGTGAGTGATTCAGGAGAGAGAGAGAGAGAGAGAGAGAGAGAGAGAGAGAGAGAGAGCGAGAGAGAGGGAGGCTGGCAGCTGAATTGTCACATGTCAGTCATAGCTGAGATTTCATTTCCTCTTGCTGACTCCCAGCATGCCACACACACACACACACACACACACACACACACACACACACACACACACACACACACACACACAGCCAAGCTTTGACGAGGTGGAACAGCATTCCTTGCAGACGTCCACACGGCCGTACCCGAGATGTCCTTGGGATGGAGAGCACTAACATGTCGGTCAGAGGGATGGCAGACGACAGATTACTCACAAACTGAAGACGCTCCACTTCACATGAGAAACTCTGGATGAACAGAGACTCGCTGCATGTCTCACTCACATCCCTGAACCTGTACCTGAACTTTAATATAGGAGCGCTGCAGGGAGACGTCTCCAGGGCTTACACCACTAGTCTCTCTCTCTCTGACTTTATGCGTTATAAACTCTACCTGTTTCTCTAACGTTCCTCGGTTAGTAAAGAACCTGAGCCCAGTCACAGTGCGGCACGCGAGCACATGGTTTTGTCCTGTTCTTTATACCTGCAGCTCTGCCAGCGGTTCCAGCTGTTAATCACATCAAAGGTTCATATTAATTAGCTTGAGCTAATGAGTTAGCGTTTCCATAGTGTTGAAATGATCATAGGCACATGTACCGTGAGACTTCACTAAAAAAGGAGAAAACAACGAAAGACAAAGAATGAGAGAAAAAGAAAGAAAAAAGAATGAAATGGAAAAGAGAAATGAAGAAAGAAAGAAAGAAAAAAAGAAAGAAAAAATTTAAATGACAGAATGAAAAAGAACAATTGAGAAAGAAAAAAAATACTAATAAAGAAATAGTTACTAAAAAAATGACAGAAGAAATGAAAAAAGACCCACAGAGAAAGAAAAAAGTAGGAAATATTTACTAAAAAAGAAAGAAAAAGAAAAGAAGGGAAAGGAGAAAATAATAAAAGGGATTAATATAGAAAGAAAAAAAATGAATGGAAAAAGATAGAGAAAACCAAAAAGTAAGTAAAAAAAGATAGAAACAGAGAATGGCGAGAGAAAATAAACGGAATAAATGATAAAAGAAAAAAAAAACGACCAACAAACGTATTTATCAAAAAAAAAAGTATTGATAACAAAAGCATAAGAAAGTACAAACTCTGAGATGGGAAAGTTTTCTCTAAGAAGGTGACACTCATTGGAAGGAGTCTCCAGTTTAAGTTGAGAGTAAATGTCACAGGTAAATGTTCAGGACAGAGTTGTTCACTCTCTGTTTCTGTTTTTTTTTTTTTTTTATTCGGCCACGTGACGAGCCGCACTTTTATATCATAACCTCAACAGAAATAAAATATAATAACTATAAAACCCCTGTGGTACGAGGGGAATAAAACACTTCCTGACATGCTGCTATGGGAAATGAATCAACCTCAGTGTGGTACCGGTCACGCCGCTTGCTCATGTGCTGCATTAAATTTTTTCTGACACTCAGAACTAAGGACAATTTCTCCCAGGATCTTAGTCAAGTTTCTTATGACGCTCTAACAGTACACAAAGTTCTTTCCTTGATTTAGCTCATGTCTATGAAGACAAATCCACAAAGAGACAGCAGTGTACGTTTGCGTAATATACAGTATGTAGAGGCTGTTCACAGAGAAGTACATGAAGTGTTTACAGAGAGATGATGTTTTATCCAGAGGTTCTTAGTCAGGCCACTCTGGTCAGAAAGTTCATGAGACTATAATACCGTAATAATTCTTTCAGAGCACGAAACTTTCATACTCTCCAGGAAGTAAAATGCTAGCTGGCACTCGTGCGTTAGTATTTAAAGCCTGAGTCTGGGATCACTGAAAGTCTTGACCCAGCCCATCTTCTGGCAATGTGTAGGAGGAGCGCTCTTAAATCTGACAGCGGCGTATTTTTCCACACAGCATCTTTCCCTCTATCTCTCTCTCTCTCTCTCTCTCCGTGCTGCTCCGAGCCACAGTTACTTTATTAAAGTGAAGGAATGCATAATGGTGCTGAACGGCATGCATAATCACCTCGGAGAACAGCCACAACAAACGGGGCACAGCACATAAAAAAGACGACACTCCCACTCTGTTCGCCGCACCACGCGCCCAATCAAGATTAATTTATTCTAATGTATTCGCGCAGAAGGTCAATCATCCAAATGATTCCGATTGCCGTTGCTTTCGATCTCATCTCACAAGCCAATGAGGTGTCCGCGGGGCAACAGTGCTACTTTTTGCAAGGCAAATCATCTTCGTTTAGTTACAGTTCAGAGGTTCGTTCTGGCCTTGGTAAACATCGATCACTAACGGCAGCATGACTGACTATTTTAACAGCACTCATAAAAGACCAGATGGGACATGCAATTGCATTTTATATAACATAGCAGAGAATTGTCTTCACCATCTCTCTCTCTCTCTCTCTCTCTGGGTGGATTTACTCTTTTGCAATCCCGATGACATTTGAAATGAATCTTCTCACAGTCTAGGAATATTCTATTATGATGTATTACTGTTATTCAAAATATTACTTAAAATAATCATTTAGATGCATTAAATCCTAGTCAGGTCCTCATATTCCCAGATCTACGCGCTCCTGAGGTTCCGACTTTTCCCAACCGACTTGTCCCCAGGGACCCATTTTCCCACAGCTATGTGTACAGTATTCTAAAGAATTACATGGACCCAGGTCCCTATACATCATCCCCCGCCAGCAACATGGTGCCAGAATCACATCCCCTTACAACTACTATACGTTTTACCAGGTCCCCACATTTCCTGAGACACTAGCTCCCAGAGTCCCATTTCCCCACCTCTATATTATGTATTCCCACCTCTCCACATTTCTCCAGGTACAGAACTGTGCTAAAGTTTTGCTTCCAAAGAGCCAGACTTTCTTGTATTTTTAATGTAGTCTTGAGGAATAGTTCCACAAGCTTCCTGAAGGTCTTTTTTTGTGTAATTTCCCAACCTTCCACCATGTGTGTGGTCCCCCATGTTCCCTGGCACATGGTCCCAGGGTCCCATTTTTTCACATGTATGTTCCCAAGTCCCCCATATTCCCTGGCACATTGTACCAAGATCACATTTTGCCAGATGTGTTTTCCCAGGTCCCCCATATTCCCTGGCACATGGTCCCATTTT
>QMIH01000779.1:153693-168484 GCA_003987875.1 Clarias batrachus | reverse complement strand
TGTTCCCAAGTCCCCCATATTCCCTGGCACATTGTACCAAGATCACATTTTGCCACACGTGTGTTCCCAGGTCCGCCTTATTGCCTGGCACATGGTCTAAGGATCCCATTTTTCCACGTGTGGAAAATTTTTCCCTCCCAAATATACAGTACGTGTACCCAGGTCCCCACATGTTTCTAGGTCTGCAAATTTCCAGAGTCACATGTCACCACATTCCCAGCATCCTAACTTTCCAGATTCCCATATTCCCATGTATATTTGTTCACAGGATCCCATAATTCAAGGAGCTATATGTTCTCAGGTTCTTATAAATCCAGATCTGGGTGCTACAAATAGTTCAGATCTCCGGATTATATTCCCAGAGCACCCGACACATTCAGGATTACATTTACCCAGGTCTCCATTATCTTGGTCAAAGATGTTTCCAGGTCCATGTGTTATCAAGACCCCGTGTTCTCCGGGGGCCTGCATTCCTTTAATTTCTTTTTGTACATATTTATGATTAGTTGGTGGGAATTTAGGCCTTATGATTGGTGCTCTTTCAAGAATTCTAAGCCTCAATTGTATCCTGTCTCATTTTTAAATCACTTCAGATAAAAGCATCAGCCAGATGAATACAGTACATATAAAATGTAAATGTATATGTAAATGCAAAAACCTCTAATCAGGAAACTCGCACCTTCACAAAGTTTCCTTTCGTAACCTAAATTAATGAAGACTTTTCTATACTCTATTTCACTGATTAAAAATGGGAAGAAAAGGCCTTTAGTTTTTATGTGTGACTGAGAATCTGAAAGAGTTCAGTAAGATCTGCGTAATTTATTGTGCTGTATTTGGAGTATAATTTAATGCCAGTGCTGGTGGAAAATCAGCAGGGAAAAAGTTAGGCGAGAGGTCCAGATAATTCACTTTTCTGCTCCTGTTTGTTGCGCGAGGCAATTTGGTGGGATGAAATAACCTTGCAGTTCTTTAATTCAGATAGATGGAAAGCTATTTTGATATGGCTGCACACACCCCCAACATTACAGCTCCCCCTCCTGAGCCTGTCCTTAAAATAGGGCCTTTTAAGACGACTAATTTGTTATTCATCTGTTAAAATCATGGTATCGCTGCACTTATTGAAATGCAATGATTCCTTTCTGCTCTGCTCAGTCTAAATGAGTAATTTAAAAATTGATAGAATAGCACATACTGCATGCTCGCTCTCCTCCCGCCGCCCTCCCTTCTCTCTGGCTCTACGTCTACTGAGTCTTGGAGGAAGCTTTGCTAAACTCACCAAAAAGCACAAATCAAGTCTAATAGATGGATGCAATCAAAATTTGATTTCCTAAAAGCCAGAAACACTGATACGTTAAATTAAGTGGGTGTGCTGGGTAGCTCTGGCCTGTGGTGTGTGTGTGTGAGAGTATATGTTATAGATGAATGTTAATTATTTAAAGAATGAATAACATCAGCAAATGAATTGTTCAGGGCATAGCGAGTTCAAGGGCACCCCCTTGCGTGACGACATAATCAACCCTCACATAAAAAAAAAAAATCAGCCCCTGTCATAAAAACTTAAAACCTACAGTACAGAGGTGACTGAAAATTTGTGAACCCATTACAACTGTCTATATTTTTGGTAAATGTGGTCATTAGTGCGTAAAGTGGATAAAGAGAACCTAATTAAACGGCAATTAAAATGAGACAAAAATTATCACGCTTGGTCATTTATTTATTGTGGAAAACCAAATCTGATAACACATCGGTGTGTCTGAAAAGTATGTGAACCTTTGATTCACCCAATACACTTGTTGAGCAGTCCTACAGGTCTGTACCGAGGAATACGCTAGAATTCTTCAAAGCTGAACAACTTCAGCAGTTGGATGCTATAGGGTTTCCTCGCATAAGCTGTTCCCTTCCATTACTTCCACAAAATGTCAATAAGACTAAGGTCAGGACTGTGACTTGTCCATTCGGAAACACTGGGCCTCATGCAGCAACCATACATTCTTACATTTACATTGCATTTGAGCATTTTAGCAGACGCCCTTACTCAGAGCGACGACTTTTTTTGGCTAACAGCCACTGGCAACATGGTGGTACAGGGGCTTGAACCTGTGACCTTCCAATCAGTCGTCCCATGCCTTAACCACTGAGCTACCCCTGAGTCTTAACCTCCTCAATCTGCCCTTTCCCAGGTGAGTTGAATGATGAATCCCACTTAAATTGGATCATTATAATTAGCATAGTTACTGTCCCTAAACACCATATAAAGGCAGGTGCACGTTGTGTTGTGTGTAAATCGGTGGTGAAGAATTGGAGAGACTAAGACAGCTGAATTGAGGTATTAAGAGGAAAAAGCAGAAGAACTGATTACAGCAGTGATGTCGTGAATGCAGTGTCAGCTGGTGGATGCGGCGTTAAAGAAATGAAAAAAGTGGTTTGAAGCACATGGAGTGAAGGTATAACCTCTGTCACCCGTGTTAGACTTTTATAAAGTTTAGTTCTTTTTTTTAAATTACGTAACAATTGAAAGGAATAGTGGTTTTCTTAATTATATGTTTCAGAGTGCTTGCGGCAATCTGAAATGGCTCAGCATTCATTCATCCGTCTCATCAAATCTGTGCAATCTCTAAAAACGTGCTCTCTGTGTAAGACCCGGATGGCCAAATCATCTAACAGCAATCTGTAATCCATTCACAAACAGAACATGCGCAAGCATTCAAGGGTTTTCATAGATCAAAAACATATAATAAGTTAAATTTGCAGCTGACAAAAGTTTTCTTTTTTTAATCTTGATAAGAGTTCTCTCAACTACTTGTAAAATTGTCCCTTACCTAAGAGCAAAAACAAGAAAATATTGGTGAATCCCAGAAATGAATGGGTGCAAACAAAACAAGAGGAAAAAAAAAAAAATCATGGATATGATTAAAAAAAAAGAGAGAGAGAAAATTTGGTTGTCTATTGTTTCTTATATTAACTTTATTCTTCCTTAACTATTCTTTGGTACAATGACTTTGGGTCGTTTTCCATTTAAAATTTGATGGAATAGTTCAGAATCCAGGGTTCTGTTAATGTTGCCAAGTTGTCCTGGCCTCGACAAAGCAAACCTGGCACAAACTATGATACTACCGCCACCATGTTTCATAAATTGAAGGAACAGGATGTTATCATGGAATGCAGTGTTTTCCCTTCACCAAACATAGCGCTTTACAATTAGGCCAAAATCTTCCGTTCCTCCCAGTGTTCCTCCCAGTGTTCCTCCCAGTGTTCTTCCAGTGTTCTTCCAGTGTTCTTCCAGTGTTCCTCTCAGTGTTCCTCCCAGTGCTCCTCCCAGTGTTCCTCCCAGTGTTCCTCCCAGTGTTCCTCTCAGTGTTCCTCTCAGTGTTCCTCTCAGCGTTCCTCTCAGCGTTCCTTTCAGTGTTCTTCCAGTGTTCTTCCAGTGTTCTGTAGACGAGCACTGATGTGCACGAAATGATTTTCGTGGCTTTCTTCTTGCAACGCTGCCATACACATAATTTAATGTTGATGCCAGCATGAGATATGCCTTTTGCTTGCTTAGCATTTAACTTGGGTTATTTGTGACCTTAACAGACTTTAACACACCTTGTTCATGAAGTTGGTCAACCATTCCAAAGGAGCAATGGAACAATCCAAGGCCTTCCTCCATTTGTAGATAGACTGTCTGGCTGTCGATTAATTAATTAATGTGGATTTTTAACCTTTTCTTACGCTTAGAAACATTTGATCGAACCAAGATACACAAACACGCATACACACATATAGTGTGAGGATCAGACATGTTCTTTAAATATAACAGTCTCCTGATCATCACAACACTGAGTGAAAACACAGGGAGGTTGCAAACCTTCGATCGTCACTGAAGAAAAGCAGTTATACCCAAATTGTTTGACCCTGCTTTGAACTTGACCTTGTTTACATTCAGGCATTTGGTAGATGCTCGTATCCAGAGCGACTTACTGTAGTGCTTTGAAGTTTCCGCCACTGGACAGATACCGTTTGGATGAGTTTCAAAAATCTAATCAGTTCCTAAGTAAAGCACTGTAAATTTAAAACATTGTTTTAATATATTTAATAATACTATAATGCAGTATTTAAAAAAAAAAAAATTTCAGAACTTCTGCAAATATTTAACAGTTTCCTGTTTTTAGCTTGCTTCATCCATAATACAATATATTGTAGAGGCACTGCATTCTGGAATAGATTTTTTTTTGTTCATTTTAAGTTAAGTATTAAGTGCTTTATGCTTCAGGGCTTCATGTGAGGATGGGAACAGACCCTCCGCTGCAGCCGAACTCGTTGTGTTAGCGCGTTAGCGCGTCTGCACTGCATCGAACAAAACTGCAAAAATTGTAATAAAAGTTTCTTAATTTTTTTTTTTATTTGCAGATTTTAAGTGGTGTGTGTTTTAAGCTTTTCTGAGCTCCGGGTTCGCGTTTGCGCCGTCACTTTGCCGGTGACGCGGGAGAAACGGAGAGAGCGGTGCGTGAGAGGAGATGGATAAATCGTTTTTCATCTGAATAATCTAAGGGTTGTGGCTGTGACGAGGATGAATAGACCTGGAGCGTGAGAAGGTGGATAAATAATTGTTTGTGAGTATTGACACAGCCAGCTAATGTTTTGGGGGGATTTTATTATTTTATTTTATGTTTTCATGTTTTTCATTTGTTTCCACAAAGGGTTGGAGGACCTCAGGAATATGACATGTTTCACACTTTTTTCTCAGCCCCTGAGCAAACAGTTAATTCTGTGTTCAACTCTTTACCCAGTTACTATGTGGCTTAGTGGCTAGCACTGTCACCTTGCACCTCCAGGGTCCAGGTTCGAATCCCGCCTTGGGGTCTGTTTACATGGAGGTTGCATGTTCTCTCCGTGCTTGGTGGGTTTCCTCCCACAGTCCAAAGACATGCAGATTAGATATTCTAACTGGCATTCCCAAATTGCCCATAATTTGCCCTACCACTGTCATAAATATTGGGAATAACTCCGTCACCACTAGCCTCCGCGGTCCCTAGTTGGACCACAGGGGTTCTTTGATATCGTTCATATGACATGATCTGGAAAATGTTTTGATGCTTTTTTTTTCAGGCTGAATAATTTGATCAAAGTCCAGTGTTGGAACTCTGTGCTCCATTTCACAAGTGCTGTTACTGTTGGGTTTACGTCACAGAAATCGATCAGTGACTCAACAAGTATTTGTTTATTTATTTATTTATTTTACATGTATTCTTTTTTTCCCCCTGAAGTTTAACAGGACAAATGACCTAAGATTACTGCATTCACCTGCGTAGCGGTCATAATCTCGTGTTCGCAAAAATGCTGAGGGCTAAATTCTGTGATGGCTGTTGGCATCTTGCCACCTTGGGTTCATAAAACCAAATTTATACACTTTCCTTAAAAAAAAAAAAAAAGCCCAATTTTAAAAATGTACTCACTCACCCATTCTTTATAGCACTGGAGCCTGTTCCAGGGGACTAGACGATGTGGCAGTCCATCATACTCAGGCGGGATTCGAATCCTCGACCCTTGAGATGTGAAGCTGCAGTGCTAACCGCTACGCTGCCTATTTTTAACAATTTAACTAATGCTGAGTTTTACAAACAGAGTATGAAAAGAGGTAATACTGTACAATACTCTGTAATATATTAAAAGATATTTGTATTTAGTTCAGGAATACATCTTTTACGTATTTCTTAATTAAAAAAAACAACAATAAATAAATGACTTGCTGGCATCTAATTTAATTACTGTAAAATGACAGTGAAAAAGTTATAAGGTGTATAAACACTAAACCACACGGTCTTGAGAAATCACTTAAACAAAAAATCTTGAAAGAGAGAGAGAAAAAAAAAACAACTACTGAAAGTCTTAGAGACATCCGCTAGTGAAGACGTCTACGAGAATCCAACATCGCGACTCGGAGAAGCTGTAGTCGTTGTAGGCGTTATTAAGATCAGTGCTCTTGGCTTTATTAGGCCTTGAGTAAAGGAGTAGGAGATTCCTCATTTACTCTGCAAAGGGGTCACGCTGAGCCCTTTATCCTCCTGGATACAGACAGCGAGGGAGGCGAAATAAACGAGAACAGAAAGAGAGACGAGAGGAGTACGTGTTGGATGACGGATGCCGTCCTCGGAAAAAGAATCCGAATTGAAAAGCGCAGAAGACGGAGAAGAGCGCAGAGACCGCGGTGACTGCTGTGATTTATTTTCTTCCTCTAAATGCGGCGACTCCTCATCCACAAATGCCCCCCGTTTCCTATCAGCCTCTGGTTCTGATGAGCAGCCTCCTCCCCAGAAACGAAAAAAAAAAAAAGAAAAGATGAGCTCCAGTGATTACAAGCACAGACAGTTTTCTAATTATTCTGTCAAACATCAGTGCATGAGGCTGAAGGAGTTTCCTGCAGCACCTGATGGACGCTGTAATCACTTCTGCACTCCCAAACAGAGCCGCCGTCACACGTGGAACGACGGATTCAGACCAGACAGGCAGCCGACTGGAGAAATGTAGAAGCTCAAAAGGACAAAGTGCTGGGTTTGTGTGATGTGATCGTGTTTCAGGCTTTAATTGATCAAGTAATCCCCGTATCCATGGGTTCGTAACAGATCCTGCGCTCGGATAATAGGTGTAGAAGAAGAATCGTTTTTTTTTTAATTTATGATTAATACGAGACGATAAAATTTGCTTTCACTCCAAGGAGGCGGTAAAACCATGAGATCGAAGTTTTGGTGCTAATCGGGAAATAAAGCCCTATTCTGACTGGATTAGTTTTACACCCAGAGACGGGGTGATTTAATTATCATCGGAGTATCTCTTGGATTTTAGTCCCATCTGAATCCGAATGTCAATAATCTTTTTTTGCACTGCGTGTACGTGTCTGGAAAGATTACACCGTTTCTTTTTCTTTTTTTTCACCTTTCTATAAAATACCCACTGAAACAAGCCTGTCAGTAAGGATTCTGTTACATGTGGTGGAGGAACAAGAAAAAAAAAGAAGGTTTTGTTCTTTTCCTTCGATATCAAGATGCTTGAGGAAGTGAAAAAACCAAACGAACACTGAGCATTGACCTACTAACGATCGGAGGCAACCTTCGCAGCCACGAGCACTTCAACTTCAACGAGCGCGTTATAACAAAAGGTCAAAACCTCATCATCACTTATCACGCGTGAATCGATCACAATTACTACCAGACGACTTCCTCCATCCAAGCGGTACTTCAGGCTGAGATCTGGTTCTGAATGAAGTGCATTCATCAGCCAGGGAAGATCCCGTTCCCAGATCCCGTCCATCCGTCCTTCATTGTCGAAGATAGACAGGAACTGTGACACAGGAGGGCACGTTTAATATCCCACCTCCATCTCTACTCAATAACAGGGACGAGATGAAGACTTGATGGAGTAACGCTCCCCGCCCGGTTCGAACACTCTACCCGTCTCCTTGTTCCGTAGGCAGGGGACAGAAACTTCCCGTTCTTGTCACATTCTAAAGAGAAGAGTGCAGATCCATCATGCATCCTGTTCCTCCCACTTTTAATTTAATACGTTTCTCATTCCCACCCACTAAATGTGCAGAGGAGCACACCGAGAGCGAAAGCGTTATCCGCCCTCCTACCCATGCATGACCTCCTGCTTGGCTGGTGTCGCTTTGATTGACAGCTAACAGAGTAACACCGCACCACCAACCCAGACACTAGAACCAATTTTGCCGTCTGCGACTCTCAAACACAAGCTAACAGTAAACAGATTTTGTTCTTCTAGCCTTCATCACATGCCAGACGCTACCCGTTTCAACTCCCGAGATTTTTTCCATAAAGGTGACGATTATTGACTCATTTATTTCCTGAACCGCTTGTTAAAACTGCCTGCTGAGCCAGAAACAGCCCTCAGGCTACGGCATCTAACCCTGATCCATGTGTCATTCTTCAGTTAGCCTCTTAACCCCCTGTCCTGCCCCGAAGGCAACGGCTGCGCCGCTGAGCAACGCTGTCGGGGAATTGCCGGTGCAACGGTACAATTTTTGCTGTAGAACGGATCAATAAACATCAACACATTTACAGAAAGAGTCTCCGAAGTGACGATGTAAGAAAAGCGGGAAAGCGAAGCGGAATTCTGGTGATAAATGTTGGGAGGAGTGTAAGTGCAGGGAAAGAATCAATGCTAACATCACATAGCCAATTCATAACCACAGCAATGTGGCGAGGGATTTTATTTTTTAATTAACCCTTAAAAACTCGGGTGCAACGGATCATTGGTTAAAGATTGATTTAATAAATAAATAAATAAATAAAATAAACACCCCCGAAGATGGATTTCACGTCTGCGTCTGTCCTCAGGTATCAAACTATGTTTGGGTTTTGGGATAAGTCTTGTCGAACCACGGATCAGAAGGTCCCACAGTTGGGCCCTTGAGCAAGGCCCTTAACCCAAAATTTCTCAGATGTAAAAACAATAACATAAAAAATGTAATTGTTAATGTCATTATATTAAACAAAAAAAGGCTGCTCTGGATAAGGGCGTCTGCCGAATGCTCAAATGTAAATATGAAAATGGCGTCTCAAAAAAACGTAGAACTCACAACGATGATCACATTATGATGTTATAGTCACAGTCAATTTAGCTGAAAATCCACTGCTTGTTTGGACTTGATCTTATTTCTTTGAAAATATTATTAATGTTATTATTTTTCTTCTTATTATTTATTTGGTAATAGAAACAACCATACAATACATGTGGTATTTATTTGCCTGTGTGACCCAGGTGCCGCAGTCAACGTGTTTGGACTAGAATTTATTTCTTTGTTTCACTTTAATCTCTCTGTGCGTGTGTGTGTGTGTGTGTGTGTGTGTGTGTGTGTGTGTGTGTGTCTTTGAAAATGATTTATTTAAAAAGAAGTCTAATCATAAATTAAAACAATCCACCTACACTACACTGTTTTTATGAGAATATTTTTGTTAAGGTTTATATAAAAATCATTTGTATTTATTTAAGGATGTGTTTTTATGATTTTAATCTGCAAATAAGGTTTAATCTCTGCGTGTGCGTGTTTTTTTCACCGCAATTTATATATTAAAAAATACATCAGATTTGATCATATTAAAAAAAAAAGTTTGCTCAGTCGTGTTTATAGAGTTGGTTAAAATGAAATAAAACGTATATAATCATATTGCCGAGGTTGTGCTGGAAAGAAAAAAAAGAAAAAAAAAACGATATATATTGCATGACCTCTAATCCTTGAAACAATCATTTAATCATATTTAATCATAGTAAAACTGACTTCTGAAGGTTCATGTATTTCTGTGTATGATTATGGCTGAACTGATAACACACATTCTCTAATAACATCCTTATGTGCAGTGCTGTAGTATCATTTCTTTATATTATATTTCAAATAACTTAAATGAGGGGGATCAAATTAAAGAAAAGCAAACATTTTTTTTACTGTGACAGACTAGACTGCGAGGTACAATTTAAAAACGCGTTGTTTATTGGAACAAGCTCAGTAGCGACCTCATGTCTGGCTCTTTAGGAGCCGAATATATGAAGAAACGAGGGAGGGGGAGGGGTGTCGAGACTTTTGCACGGTACTGTATGTATAGCTTTTTCATCTGTCGAGAGCATTTATTATCTTGGCTCTCGCTCTCTCACACACACACACACACGCACACGCACACGTCTATTTCAATGAGAACAATATCCAAGATGATGTCATGGTGTGTGATTTTGCACTTGTCAGGCATGTAGTAGAAGAAATTCTAGATATTGAGGTTTGAAAAACTTTATCTAATGGAGAGAGAGAGAGAGAGAGAGAGAGAGAGAGAGAGAGACGGAGCAGATTTCAGAGATTTTCAGATTAGCAGCAGGCTAATGAAAAACCAATTGTGATCTCGGTGGTCTTTCCACAGCAGGACTGAAAAAGGCTTCAAAATCAGACAAGCGCCTCATCTGAGATGAAGCCTCCGAAAAAGCCAATTACACCCACAATAATGCCTACGAAGCGCTCTCAGCACGGATCAGTGATCACACACACTCACACACACAAACACGAACAAGAGGAAAAGGAAAAAAAAAGAAAAAAAAGAAAAAGAGAGATGGAGAATGAAAAAGGTAAGCAGACAGAAACCGACCGAGCGAAGGAAAACCAAAAATGGACGCGACAATCTGGTGAAATCGGACTTAGATTTATAATTCACATCTAAAACCCATCTATTGTCGGAAACGCGCAACAATACTTAATTATTAAAAGAACGATACTCTGGTCGACCCAAAGACGGACAAACATCAGGCCTCGAACAAAGGTCTTGTAGAGATTCCCTTCCACGATGTTTCGGATCCTGGTCGGTTTTCCGTCGCCGCGGTTTTAAAGGTGTAAAAATCAGAAAAGCGCAGAATCCAGATTCTCATCTCCCGTGCCAAAAACTCATCAGCTTAATTATGGCATAGATCCGACGTCTTAATAGGGCTCCTTCATGCGCTTAGTGAGAGAGAGAGAGAAGAGTAAACACACACGCACACGCAGAGAGACAGAGCACCTTCTCCCTCAGAGCTCCATCCATCATAAACAAACCACTTCGGTAATTCTTCCCCCTGCTGAGAGACTGTAACTCAATCCAACACACACACACACACATACATGGACGGGGAAACACACGTAGTGTGTAAATATAATGTAAATATACTGTCTGTATATATCGGAGTGGGCAAAAAAAAAAAACTACACTAGAAGACTAATTAAACCCCTAATTAAGCATTTTCTAATGATGTCAATTTTTATAGTCAAAAGTAAGCGGCAATTATTATTAAATATAATCAGCCGCGTGAAGCTAGAATCTACTTTTAATCCGTTTGACACTTAATGAATAATCCAAAGGACGTTCGAGTCAAACCGGGACTCTTAGCGTCAATAAAACATGTGAACGGCGCACACCTTTTAACGACGATCCCAACCGAGGTGCAGCGAGCGGAACATCCGACCCTTGAAAATCGCCGTCGCCAACTTGCAGACGAGACGCACCTGTCTGAGTTCACTCGCACGTTGCACATGTTTGGGGCATTAAAGGAGTTCCTGAGGGGCGGGGCGACGTTTCAGACGTGAAGCAGGCAGAAAACTTTCTGCCTTGATGGTATCCAAGCTCATGAGTGTATCGATTCTATTCGAAATCAATTTGATTTGCATAGCGCGTTTAGCAATCGTCATCGTCGCAAAGCAGCTTTACACGATCAAAAGAAAAGGATTGAAATTTGCATGAAATTGGAAAAATGTGTATGAATCAAAATGATCAGATTGTCCCTGATGAACGAGCCGAGGGCGACGCTGGCGAGGAAAAACTCCCTGAGATGATGATGGGAAGAAACCTCGAGAGGAACCTTGACAGGAACCTGTTAGGAGGCTGGAAGTTCAAGTACAGTATCAGGAGATTATATGGAGAAATAAACGCACTAAAGTTTACTGCTAAAGTTTTCACTCTTAGAACGGTGTTCTGTTATTTTACACAATCAAAAGTTCAGGTTTGACGTGAACTTGTACTACGATCAAGTTATAAAATCAAAGTCTTAACATTTAATACTGCGTTAGACAATTTGCTCACTACTTGAAAAGTGCGAGCTCCGAGCAAACGGCAACACTTAGCAAATAATTATCATGAATCCGCGAGAGATTTGAATCCCTGGCTTCTTTAAACTTTCACGTCACACTCATGGGATACACTTGTAGGCTTGCGGTAGTTCTGACGGATATTCAGTTACATCCTAGTCGAAGTTATAAAACCCCAGAGTTCTGCTGTCAAGGCATCAAAAGTATCCTACTGTACCTGACCGACCTGAGGTACAGGAAGTTTTCAAGTCGTTACTTAACCGAAGATCCGAGCGCTTGACGAGGTCGTACTGCATATACGTGTGCGCACATGATGACCGCGCATCGACAAGCCGAGCACGTCAAGACGCAGTAATTACATCGCCGGCTTTGATATTTTATGCGCTGTGAAACGGAGCATGTGATTGAATTACGGCACGCCGGACCTCATCTAAAGCAGCTTGATTTTTTTTTTATTTCAGCTTGGGTGAAAAGCCAGCGAGGGCTTTCGTTTTACGCAGGGACGGGTCATTAAACGAGCAAAAGATTTAAAATAACACGTGCGCAGTTATTTCTTCTCCCAGGGTCGATTCCTTACTAGCGCTCATTGTGTCCAAGCATTACTATTATTATTATTATTATGATTATTACTACTTTTAAGCAGGTGGTGGAAGTTTCTAGCGGTGAAGAAAACAGCTGAATTTTTGAAAAAGTTGTTAGAACAAGTTTAGCTCCCTAAACATCCTTGGCTGTGAATTTTTCATGCCATGCCGGAGCTTGGAGCTGAGAGATTTGGAGCCTCTCAGGCCAGAAGAGAAGCAATCGACCGCTAGGTTCTCCTACAAAGGGGAAATCTGCCAGGGATCTTATTCTATCCTAGACTTTACTGTCCTTCCAAAATAAGAGATACAAATCATAATTTTTTTTTTTTTTTAAAAACTAGAAAGAAAGAAAAACAGGAGACTCGTCTGATATATCTGGGACAAACGACAAAACTGTTCTGTCCTCCAGACCCATAGGAGTGAAGCTCAATTAACACACCCCGGATGTCTCCCGAGTCATCGATCTGCCTACAAAGAAAGGCAGCCAGGACGCTTTTCAATCAGTCCTCGTTTCCTGAAGGCCAGGCTCAGTTCACGGCAGGGAAAAATCCATGAGCGATAGATGGAAACAAGCGGCATGAATACGCAAACCAACCGCGAGGCATTTAGTCCCGCGCTCTCCCATGCAGTGGCCTCGGAAATGCCACGGAGACCTGAGGTCTGACCGCGGGTCAATCGGACGGCTCATCAAAAGCATGGCTTCGGTCCATGGAACAATTAACCTTCGAGATGAAAGAGGCTACAATGAAAGTCTTACATTTTAATCGGAAATCTCTGCGGCGTGTTAAAATTTCTTTTTAAAAGAGCCCCAAAAAAAAAAATAAAAAAAAATCAAAGCTACCCTTTTGTAGCATTGTAACGAATACAACGAATTATCAGTGAATTTAAAGTGAGAGCCGGTGACGTCGCTCTGTAGCGTGATCTATAAGCGGGATGGCTCAGAGTGGGCGTGGCTTTAAGTCTATAATTGCAAATGACAGTGGACCTGAGTGAGTGTGTCTTTCAGTCTCTGTACAGAAATGAGTGTGCCTCTGTAAAAAGGGCGTGTCTTTTGTTCTACATACCAGACTGGCTCAGAGTGGGCGTGTCTTTCAGCCTGCATATGCAAATGAGAGTGGATAGACTGCAAGTGTGCGTGAATTTCATTCAACATATACGAATAAAAGCGAGTATAAATGGGCGTCTTTCAGTCTACAGAAGCAAATTATTATAGTTATGTTCATAAGTGGGCGTGTCTTACACTTATTCACACGCAAATGAGTGATTATAAAAGGCCGCGCCATTCAGTTTATATAAGCAGATGAAAGTGGATAGATTATAAGTGGGCGTGCCTTCTAATCTACATATGCAAAACAAGTGGTTATATTATATATAAGTGGGTGTGTCTTTTAATCTACATATGCAAAACAAGTGGTTATATTATACATAAGTGGGCGTGTCTTTTAATCCACATATGCAAAACAAGTGGTTATATTATACATAAGTGGGCGTGTCTTTTAATCTACATATGCAAAACAAGTGGTTATATTATATATAAGTGGGTGTGTCTTTTAATCTACATATGCAAAACAAGTGGTTATATTATATATAAGTGGGCGTGTCTTTTAATCTACATATGCAAAACAAGTGGTTATATTATATACAAGTGGGCGTGTCTTTTAATCTACATATGCAAAACAAGTGGTTATATTTGTAAACACAAAAACAAATTTCATATTTCTTTCAATAGTATCTGAGACATCAAAGCTACTTTTTTTTTAACAATGTAACAAATGTGATGAATTTAAACTCTTCCGGTTTGTCCTTGCTGCACTGTCGTCACTAAATCCTTCAATCCTGGTACATTTTTTGGGGAAATTTTACACGTGGTGAAACAAACCACCACACGACACCACCTGCCCCCTTTTCTTAGTCACATTCTGTGTACAGACAGTACATACGGCACAGACGTACAGTCCGTTTCTCCTCAGACGTGCTGCGTTCGGCTCTCCTCTATTCTGAAATCATGGCGTATCTGAGGATGGACGTGAACGCCGCGACAGCTGGGCCTGCCGACCTCTGATTACTGTATAAACTGATACACAAAGTCATTCTTCTGTGGAATTCTCCTGATGTAAGCACAAGCAGCAGGTCAGCCGCGCCAGCTCTCACTGCGCAACGGCCAGAGGACGGAAAACGCATGCACACGCTGCAGAAAAATGCAACGTTGCCCTGCAACGCAGGCGAAGCAGTTTACTCCTTTTATATATATTTATATTTTACCTCATTAAGTAAGTTATCGATCAAACTGCAGCAAGTTCTTTCCCCAGGTCTCGCCTCATCTCCGTCCCCGTCAGCGTCACCGTTTATACTGTTCCGGGTCTTTCCGTAGCTGTGATCCGAGTGCTTTATTTCTGTAATGAGCGTCGTGTTTATAATTGTTTTAACTAATCATTTCCGTTAATTATAATTTATAACAACTTCCCTCGAGCAATTAGATTATAATTCAAAACTAGGAAGATCTAACGATTTAAATACAACTGTTGTCGCTCACACACACACACACACACACACACACACACACACACACACTCACACACTCACACATACACACTCACACATACACACTCACACATACACA
>QMIH01000779.1:136299-153273 GCA_003987875.1 Clarias batrachus | reverse complement strand
CGCTCACACACACACACACACACACACACACACACACACACACACACACACACACACACACCGTGGCTCATACGGTCATTACTGTAAATTAGTCACAATATTATATATTTGTCTTTCCAGAATTATTGGCACCCCAGGTAAAGGCTACGGCGGACAAAATGTCTACACGGATAATTAGCTTGTGAACGTTTGAGAGAATTCAAACCCTTAATTAACCATTTTTTTTCCAGTGCCTTCATCGTTTTTTTTTTTTATTATTATTTTCTAAACTGTTTAATTAATTAATCTTTAACAACAGTATTAGCGTGCTGCTCATTAACTCGTAACTGCTTCGTCAATATTATACATGAAGCCGTCGTTCCAGCAAAGCTCATTAAACTGGGTCTGAAAACAAAAAAAAACAACAAAAAAAAGAAGGAAGAAAGAAAGAAAAAAAGACAAAAGAAAAGTAGGGAACAAAAACGGAAAGAGCGCTTCTGCTCAATTAATCCTATTTATAACTTACTGCAATCTTACCATCATCATCATCATCATCATCACCACCACCATGATTTCTGGCTTCCTCGTGTAATTAAGCATAATGGGCATCGATACTGATGAGCTTCGCTAAAGTCAGTTCGCCGGATCATGTACGACCGAGACTATAATAGATTTTAATTGCTGATATCTGGAGCGTTAAATCACGAGCGCCCCTATTCACGCCGCATGTGATGAGTTTAATTATTTATTTATTAAGAGTTCAATTTGTGTGCGGATTCAGGAATTATAATATTAACCTTAAATTAGTGTCAGCATTACAGGGGCGTGTGCTGAATAACTCTGATCAATGAAAAGAGATTGGATGAAAAGAAAAGGGTCGCGACATCATGAGAAAGAGGAGAGAAGGTGAGGCGAGTAGATCAGTGTTCTGTGGTGATGTCCTACACGGAACACACGCTAATCGATCCGGGCAGAATTTCAGACTAGGGGAATTATCGTCTCGGCATCACTCTACACACACACACACACACACATCTGATTCACACTGATAAGACTCGCCATTAAGCTAAAAGAGAATAAGTCTGTATCTCTCTCACGAGACGACACCTCACAAGCCCAACACTCTGCCCGACAACTTACACACCAAAAAAAAACTAACTTAAAAAAAAAAAACCTTATTTGAAAACAACGCGATCGATACGTGAACTACATCGTTTAGCGTCTGCCGGAGCGGACAGCATCCGGTAAAGGAGCTCGGAGCAAGAGGAAGGGCAGCCTATCAAATTTTCATTTAGCTGTCCACGCTGGACGTTTCGATTAAAGAGAGACGAAGACAGAAGAAGAGAGAGAGAACAGAAAGAGAGAACAAAAGAATTTAGAAACATTCAAGTGTAAACAGAGGAATAAAACATAACTTAAAATGAGGCAACACGCTTAAGGTCGATGAAGGGGCATCAGCGCAAAAAAATAAATAAATAAAATAAATCATGATAAAATAAATTGAGAACCGAAAGGCTGCAGAATTTATTCAGGATTAAACGGTGAGAGTCCGTAATCAGAGTGGGTGTGTCTTCTAGTCATATGCAAATGAGAGTGATTTTATTTTATTTTACTGTAAAGTCTGCTTTAAAGGACAGAGAAGCTAAGGAAAGAGAGAGAGAGAGAGAGAGAGAGAGAGAGAGAGAGAGAGAGAGATAGAGAGAATGCATTACAGGTTTTTAAGGAAAGTAATGTAAAAAACCTACTGGATCCCTACTGTGTTTAAACAACAACGAAGAAGAAGTTGAAGAAGAGGAAGCCTACATATGCCAATGAGAGTCAATTATAAGTGGGCGTGCCTTTCACTCTCCATAAGCAAATGAGCGTGATTATGATTGGGTGCGTCTTTTCAGTGTCAATAAAATTTATTACAAGTGGGCGTGGTCTTTCCTGTCTGATTATGCAAATGAGAACAAGTGGACCTGCCTTTATATCCGAAAATATGCAAATGATCATTTGTTATGAGTGGGCGTGTCTTTCACGCTACATAAGCAATCGAGAGTCAATTATTAATTAACGTGGGAGGTGCTTTTGCAGTCTTCCTATGCAAATGAGTGTGAATATAAGTGAGCATGCCTTTCACTCGAGTTTTGCAAATAAGAGTGTCCTTGTGTAATCCTTGCAACTGTGGGGCTTTACGCGTCATTGACATTTTTGGTGAAATGGTAAAGCGGTTTTCACCCAAAAGAACAGAACCGTAACCACTGAGCTAACCACCGTGTGCTTTTATCTGAAAAGTCATGTACGGACGCACTGACGGGAAACAGCCGACGTCAGCAGTGTTTACCCTACCGGCGTCCAACGCTGAATTTACAAAAGGCTTCCTTGTGAACCTGCAAATGAAAAACTATATAAAAAAACCCCAAGGGGATTCTTCCCATCGTAGTAAAAAAAAAACATGTGACGTGTTGCTTTAATAATCCCCTTTTCAACGCCAACTGAATTCTACGGTTAGAGGTCGAATCTCTAAAAAAAAAGCGAATCTGAGGCTTTTAGACGAGGTGACGAGGCTCCTGTGGAGTTTGAGCTGTAGGACGCGGCTTCGTATAGAGACAGAACTAACTTCACATATATACACTTAGATATAACTACATATACTGTAGTCACTGATGAGCACCGAACGCACTCAGCCATTTCCATTTGATTAGCCATGTTGATGACTCCCTTTCACGACGGAGAATATCTCTGATCTTCAAAGTCATGTTCTATGGCGTTCGTGAAACGAGACTGATGCAACCCCACCACCACCAACACCCCCCTACTTTAAGTGCACCGCAATACTAAACAAATAATAATAATAATAATAATAATAATAATAATTCCCTCCACTTACACCAAGAGCACCAATTCAGTCTCAGACCTCAGACCCTCCCCCTCGGGATAACTGCTCCTCCGTCTCTGGGGTTGTTTTTACGAAAGCGTAAATGGAGGCAGATACGCGAGGGCAAATGGACATGGAGACAAATGGCAGAGACAACGTTGAAACACTCAGGAGAATGAAACTTGCCCTGTAGCAGGCGCCGCATGAAAACAGTGGGATGGGATTTGAGAAGCTGCACCAATGCCGGACATGGAAAATGGATCAGTGGTAGAAATTTTCATCAAACTAGATATTATCTACAAATAAAAAAATCTGCTTATTTGTATGTACACCCTGGTTGGTGCTTTAGATGATGATGATGACGATGATGATGATGGTGGTGGCGGACACAGACATATTTTCTCCGCAGCTTTCTACAAAAACCTTCAGACCATCTTCGAAGACGTGCCTTCTGCTGATTAGCCATGGTTTCACGTTCACTGGTTTGAAAAAAGGGGCGCACGTGATTCCCGAAACACGGGGGAAATGAGCTCCATTACCGAAGGCAGGCGGCCATGTTGGGACACCGAGAGCGGAGCTCGCAGTTAAGGACGAATGAGATTCCAGCAATCTCTCAGGTCTGTGTGTATCAGTGTGTGTGTGTGTGTGTGTGTGTGTGTGTGTTTGTGTGTCCTGGTAAAACATCATTTAACACCATCAAGCCCTCTATGACAAGGGCACCTGCGTCCTGATGGAGAGAAATGATGGAGTGTGGGTGGGGTGAGATGGAAAAAAAAAAAGGGGGTGGGTGTGTGACTGTGTGTTTGTGTGTGCTCGGTAATGAAGAAAGTAGAGATAATGAAACAAATCCTTTCATCCTCAAGCAATACAACCCCTTCTGCTCTCTCCTTAACCTCTATCCATCTGTCTATTCCTCCACTGATCTCTCTGGAGACAAAACACACAAACATGATGGGGGGGGAAAAAACAACAAAAAAAAAAACAGGTGCACCCGCAGGAGGAGGACGAGATGTTAGAATGTGCATGCTCATGAGGGTGTGAAGGCGTGAAGCAGAGACACCGTTCCAACAGGAATTCTGATCTAAAATAAATAAATAAAGAAATAAACAAACAAAATAAACCAGCGAAGACACGTCGGAGAGTGTACGTGCGAGACAGAAAGGCCTCCACAACGCTTAAACAACAAAAGAGTATTTAAAAGTCAGTGTATCTGGCAGGATATTATGTAAATTCAGGAAGAGCGAGATGAAGGATGTCTACCGATTATTTCTCGAACAAATCTGGCAGGGACACAATGACTACAAATGGGTAACTGCACTAGGGAGACATATTTGGTGATTACAAGAGAGGCGTAAGGTTGAGGGGAGAGAGGTCAGGATGGGTGTGAAGATCAGGTAATGATGCAATCATTCAATTTGTCCAGTGAGAGAGAGAACACACTGATTGCGTAATGACACTGAAGATAATTATGAGCAACATTACATTTGACGCAGATCTGGTAGCGGCAAGTAGTTGTTTAAGGATGATGAGAAACGGATCAGGTGATGACGGTCACATATTAGGCAGATTAGATGCAGATCTGGTAGAATGCCTCCTGATGTTTTTTCTTGGACAGACGGACTGATGACACCAAGGTCACAGATTCGGTAGTAACACTAGAACGCAGATTTTGATGATGATGTAAATTACATTGGTTGAGCTACAATACAAGAAAGCAGAGGTTGGGACAGGGTGAAGATCGCATAATGACATGATGCAAATTGGGCAGTTAGAGTGGGGACACAAATTGGGTAATCAAAAAGAGGATAAGGTAACTTTGGATTACATTTGATACAGACGTGGTAATGATAAAAGAATGTTAAAGGACAGTGGGAAACAGACAAGGTGATGACTGAAGCAAATTGGGTAGTCACAAAGGGGACACAAATTGGGTAATCACAAAGGGGACACAAATTGGGTAATCACAAAGGGGAAACTGATCGTGTGATGACACAGAGTTACATATCAGGTAGATTTAATGCAGATTGGGTAATTAAAGCGGAGGTGCAGATTGGGTAATTAAAGAGGAGGTGCAGATTGGGTAATTAAAGAGGAGGTGAAGATTGGGTAATTAAAGAGGAGGTGCAGATTGGGTAATTAAAGAGGAGGTGCAGATTGGGTAACAACAGGGCTCAGGTCAGATGTTATAACTGAGACAAAGGGAACATCTACAGATTCAGTAGTAACACGAGAACACAGATTTGATGATGATGTAAATGACACTTGTTGAGCTACAAAACAAAAATGCAGAGGCTGTGACAAAGTGAAGATTGCATAATTGCAGATTATTGCAGGATGCAGATTGGGTAACAACAGGGTTCAGGTCAGGTACAGTACGAAATGCAGGGAAATGCAGGTGATTGGTAGGTCAAAATCTGGGTGATAATACAGGGGACTTGTATTGAGAGACTGCATATTAGATTAAAACAGTTTATGAAAGTAATGTTGGGCAAAAAAAAAAAAAAAAGGTGATGACAGCAAATTGGGTAGTGACAAAAGGGACACTAATTGCAGGAGATGTGGTTTGCGTGATGGCTCTGAGGACAAATATCAATTGACGACACCGGTCCCATATCGGGTGCCATTACATTTAATGCGGATCTGTTAGTGACAGAAGGGACGCTATATGATACGCTGTCACAGATCAAGTAACAATAGATTTGCTGCAGATCAGTTGATATAGTGACGAAGGGGATGAGATCAGTGACGGTACACGGGTCAAAGACTGGGTGAAGATACAGGAAACACAGTCCAGATGACAACAAGGTTGCATATCAGGTAACACTACAGTTCCTGACATGAGGGTCACAGATCAGGTGATTACACAGATCGCACTCTCATGGGCATTCACCTCCTAACATGCCATCCTGTTGGAATGGAAAGTAAGGTCCTGCTGGAATATGAAGAATGTCTGCTGACGTTATTGCTTGGACAGACCGGGTGATGAAATACGCGACGCAGATTGGGTAATTGCGCTGGGGACGCGTTTGGATGATGAGATGAGGGACGTTATTCGAGGAGAGGTTGTGACTTAGGTGGAGATCGGGTAATGACACAATGATGCAAATTGGGTAGTGACAGAAGGGACGCAGTCCTGGTGATTACGCAGGGGTCAACAATTGACCGTGCGCCTCCAAACACCCCGCAGACACAATGACCCGAGCAAACCCGTACAACTTCGAGCACACGCATAACACACTCCAGCTAATAACACACAGCACCAGGAGCGACAGTTATTCAATCCGTCTCCTTTCGTCTCGCGGTACCGACGTTCTTTAGCTGCCATTTGGCCCACAGGTGTGTGTGATGTGTTTCAAAGGGGGCTGAATAGTAATAGAAAAAGAAAAAAAAAAGGGAATGTTTTATTCATGCAGCTTTTAAAAAGAGTGCGCTGAAGGACCGTTGCTCCCTCCGTCTCGTCTCCTTCCCTCTTTTCCTCAGAGTTGTCGAGCCAGGCTGGAATAATGGCTATTCAGGAAGACGGGCGATGAGAGAGAGAAAGAGCGAGCAAAGTCCTCGGCACCGTCAGGACAGGAAGCCGCGTGCGAGCGGTAAATAAAAGAAGCGTGAATATGTAAGCAGTGTACAGATGTTAGGGTCACGATGTTTACAACACAGCTTCAACCTCTCCCTCGCTGGCCAGAGCAGAAACCGTGGAGTAAGCTGGACTTTTCATTCCTTCGTTCCTTTTATTTTTTTTGTCATTTCTCTTCCATTCCACTCTTTTCCCCGTTTTTCTCTCTCTTGAGATACAACCCAAACTTTTCTCGTTCATTTTCCCATCCCAGCTCGTACTTTTCATTTTCTCATTCTTTATTGTGTTTTCGTCTCGTCTCCTGCTTCTCTTTCTTGTCCCTTTACCTCGTCTTGCATCTTTCCATTTCTTGCCCTTCCTTTTGTCATCACTTCGTTCCTTTTTTCTATTCCCTTGTCCTTCTCTCGTCTTCTCTCTTACCGTCTTCCCTTTTCTCACGTCAGCATGTTGTTCCTTTCCTTTCCCCATTCTTTCATTCTTTCCTTCTCATCTCGGTCTTCTTCATTCCTTTGTGTCCTTCACGCTCATCTCATCTTTTCCCTTCCTTTCTTTCACTTATCTTCTGTCCCCATCTCTTCGCTTTCCATTTGCCTTTTTTTTCCCTTTCCCTATTTCTCTTCGCTTCGCTTTTGCCTCACAGGTTTTTTTTTCTCCCTCTATATCTGTCATAAATATAAAGCACAAGCAGTAAGACAGCATCACAGGTCTCAGGTCAATCCACTGAGGGGGAAAAAAAAAACCCTCTTAACCTCTGTATCAATCGAGTTTATCGGGCAGCGCTTGCAAGGAGTGATGAGAGGACGGAAATTTTAGCGCGCCAAACCGAAGGCTGCACCGAGTTTAGAGGAATGCAAATGCAGATTTTATCCAGTTAGAGACAGAATAATTAACTTCCTGATTAAAATTCCCAGCACACGGAAGAGGTGGCGAATAATGCTCCTGTGAAATGCAAATCCCTAAACTGAGAAGGACCAAGATAAAGAGACGGAAAAATAAAAATGAACGACTAGACATAGGGGAAAAAGAAAAACGAGGCCAACACCAACACCTTCCTCATTCTACATCAAAACAGCGTAGAACCATAAATCATCAAATAATAATAAAAAATAAAATAAAAAACGCTTAAACAAACACAACATTCATCTTTTTTTTTTCCTGTATGAGAAAATAACTGAAGAGACCGAACCTCTGGACAGGATGTAGGAAACTCCACTTCCTGTCTTTTCCTTCCCTTTTTTTTTGTTAGTTTGTTTTCCAGTGATGGATTTATGTGTGCCAAAAATAAATAAATAAATACACCTTTGATAGCTGAGCGGAATAATACATCAGCCGGAGAGAGGCTGTTTAAAATTCATCTCTCTCTGAACGGGAGTCACGTATTACACCTCGCCGCTCGAGCTCAGGAGAGGGAACACGGGAAAGGTTAGATACAGAGATGCGCGTCTCTCTGCAAAGCCGGGATGAAGACGCTCAGATCCGGAGCAAAATAAATGCACGGTGTAACCACATGTGAGATAAAGCTGAACGTAAACAAGCGATTAGCGCCTCTGTATCGGATCGGATCGCGTCGCATCGTGGCAGGGTGGCGCGCGTTACCCGTGCCGTGAAGATGGAACGCTCTGCCTCGCTGTGAGCCGAAGCCTCTCAGTTTGGAATGATGAGGACGGTGAATAACGGAGGATGGATGAGGTTCAGGGAATGAGTTTGTGGAGTGTGTGGAAATAACAGTACGAACCTGATCAGTGGAGCAACACAGATGGACATGCTGAATATTCGAGATTATTAAAAAAAAAAAAAAAAGAACCTGCTTGACGAATCATTTGATGAATCGTTTAAACAAATCGTTAAAAAACAAACTGCTTGGCAGATCAGACTGGAATCTTTCGTCACTCTTAAACAGACCTTGTAAAAGGTACGCGTCTCTAAAGGAAACTGAAACCTATTAAAAATGACCCGTGTTCAATAACTTTTTCACCAAAGAAACAGTTAACAAAGCATTTAACAAATCTTTTCATCAATGTATTTTTTATTGAATTGTTTAGCCGTTCCTAATATTACTCGTAGCTACCAAAAACACTTCTAACGCAGGACGTTCTCTCACCTTGGGGTCGGCAGTGAGCAGTTTGAACGCCGCGTACACCTGGTTCTCCTTCACGCCTCCTCCCAGGTCCAGGAAGTTCGCCGGTTTCCCGCCATGGAGGTCGATGATGTCGCATGTCGCCATGGCAAGGCCTGCACCGTTGACTGTACAACAAACAACACAATGAATCAGATGTGGAGTGCTCTACATCAGTTCCACACTGTTTGAAAAATGAGCGAAAGAATGTGTTAATATCCGTAAAAAAAATAAAAAAAATAAAAACATTTTCCTCCTAGTGGATTAATAAACCCAGGCAGGGCATACGAGGTTATGGTTCTGGAGTACACCGTATGTAGTAAAAAAAAAAAAAAAAAAGAGCTGTAAATGTCAAAGCAAAGGGTGAAAGATCACAAAAACAGCCCTGCTCACAAACAACGAAACGTTAGGCGATAAAATCTAACGCTCCGATGCGCTTTATTCAAGGCAAGAGTAACACAGCGTTACTGTGTGTGAACTGTTTAGGAACTCGGATAAACCCCATTAAATTTATTGTGTAAACAGCATAAGATACACAAGACCTTTTCTATTTTCTATAAATGTTGGTATAGCTTCCAGAGACCCCTCGTTACACAGACTAAAAATGATTTAACCCCTCTCTCAGACCTGCAAGTCTGTTCTAATGAAGTCATTATTCAGCAGAGTTTGAAGTGGAAACCTTTTAACTTGTGTATGAAGTAGGTTTTGTTTTGTCAGTAAACCTGAATGTTATGGCTGGAGTAGCACGCCTATTGTAAACCCTCATAAACTGGCAAACTACTGCACTTCCTGGAGGAATGCACCTATTTAAATAAGAAATAAAGTGGAACCTCGGATTGAGAGTAACCGGGTTTGCGAGTGTTCCGTAAGCCGAGCAGATTTTTTAAATACATTTTGACTTGAAAAACGAGCGAGTCTTAATATACGAGTACTGAGTATCATCGAGTATCATGCGCTTCTTGTTTTGTCGCCGAGCGTCACGTGATCACAACTGAGCCAATGTTTCTCCTCTCTCTCACGCTGCAGAATTGTGGGTAATCGTCTCCCATGCTTGGTCTCAGTGCGCGCATGCACTTTACAATTTACTTATAACACTGTGACCATGTGTGTGCAAGTAAAGCATCTTTTATTTTGTGTTTGCATGTTTGTGTAGGACGACTATGTGTAATAGTTTTAATTTTGCCAGCTATTTCCAATTTTAGTCTTAGTCTTAAATGTCCCTGATAGTTTTTATCATATTTAGTCAATCTTATCCTATTTTTTCGAATGACTAATGTTTAGTGAACATATTAGTCTAGTTTTAGTCAAATGAAAATGTAACATTTTAGCAATAAGATTATTATTAATTATTAAATTATTCATTATGATTGATTAACCCTACAGTCTATCTAGTCTAGTCAAAACCCATTTTTTAAGGTTTTTCACAAAATAATTATCTTAAATGCATCTTTTCATCTGATGTTTTCAGCTAATTATATTTCTTTTTAACCGTCACAACACCTGCTGCATGTTCATGATTTTTTTTACCTAAAAAACAACAGGAGTAGTATGGACGGTGTTTTAAAACTTATTTTTTTTAATGAATTTACACAATTGTACTGTTGTAGCCCCTATATGTCACAATCATTTGCTAACCTATTAGATTAATGATTTTGGCATCAGTTTAACCATAAAATAAAATACATCACAACATAATTATGTTAGGATGTGGTAACATAATTACCACAGAGAGGCTGTAAAACTGGGTGATTTTTATGGTATACCTTGATGAGTCTCTTCATTGTGTTCCCACACCGTTTCCCCTCTGATATTCCTACACATCAGCTTTTTTTCTCCGGTTCAATATAAAGAAAATGTATGAGGTGCCGTATACGGCTTAAATCAAACTTCACTCATGCACACACATGCATGAAACACTGGCATACACATACATCAGTCACACATACATACATACATATACATTACTAACTGCTCAAAGAACTACATATGAAATGTGCGTGCACGCCTATGAGACGCTCACACAAACTCTCCATGCATAGAGAGATTGTGTGTGTTTGAGTGAAGTTTGATTTATGTTGTATACAGCGCCTTATAAAAATGGGCCCAAACATCCTCTCTTCTCCTTGGACTGAGTAACAATGCTGTGATGACGAAGAGTTAAAAGATGACTTAGCTTGTAACACAGGATCCCTGCGTGCGCAAACTACTCCTCATGCGTACGCTGCACGCCGTGACCCGGGAAACACTTCTGCTCGTGCCATAATGAATGAACAGCGCATCGCGGAGGATTGGGACAAAAATTAAATGTGGACAAAAATAAAGACAAATTAGTTTCTTTTTTAAACCACATTTGAGTCCCGTCTTTTTCCGTCAACGATATTGCATGCTGATTTCGTCTCTGTTCACTGATATCCGAGATGTCTCGTCATCGACTCGTCTCAACAAACACTGGCGTGTACGTCATCCTGCACCTCCTCTCCTCTCAATCTCTACAGTCACGATTCTTTTCAAAGGTAAAGGGCAGGTTAATTTGTTTAATTATTATTTTATATTTTATATTATTTTTTTATATGCATATCTTTGGGGTGTGGAACGAATCATCAGAGTTTTCATTATTTCTTATGGGTGAAAGTTGCCTTGATATACAAATGTTTTGATATACAAGCACACTTCCAGAAATAATTATGCTTGCAAACCAAGGTTCCACTGTTAACCTAGATTAATATTCAAATAAGAAACTAAAATTGTTCTCAAATAAAGAGTCAAATACTCAAACAGGACACTCAAATACTTAAAATAGAAAATGTAAACATAATCAAATGGGAAACTCAAACGGGAAATTTAAACAAGTATTTCAAATACTCATGTAGTAAAACCGAAATATACTCAAACAGGAAAATCATATAGGAAACTCAAACAAGAAACTCAAACAGGGAACCTCAAATGTACTCAAACAGGGAAATTAACAAGAAACACAAGCAAGGAGGTAGCATGAACTATTATATACTGTTATATAAGACTCAAGTAAAAGCCTAAATAGGAAACCTATCATCATTTAAATTATTTCAATGATTTATCACAGATAAATCATTGAAATAGTTTAAAAAACAAAACTCAAACTAAAATAAAAATAAAAACACTAATTAGAAGCTCAAACTCTCAAATACATAAAAAAATAATAAACTACTGTAAAAGCTGGAATCGCAGTAACCACACTAGTGCTAATTGCCATATCATAGTTAGCTTAGTAGAAAACTCACAATTCCCAGCGAAGTCTACAGAGCAAACTGCATCCTATAGTCCATGAAACACAGTAAACAATTAATCTACTAAGCACTAACTGCACAGAACACGAGTCTAATGCTCCATCATCCTGGCCAACAGATGGATAAGTGAATTAGATTAAACGAGTACTGGACACCAGCGACAGTAGCAGTTGCAGCGTTAGCTGGGCCATTGAGCTTGCCTAATTAGTCCATGCTGTAACACAGCCAAGCGCTCAAGTGTTTTCCTGCGGCTAATTCCTGCCTCGCAGTCGAAAGGCTCAAGCTTGGCAAGAACTCCAAAACCGGCCTTGGAAAAAAAGAAAAAAGAAAAATGTCCTCCCAAAACTTACACACAAACTGCCAACTCTATATACATGTGTGTGTGTGTGTGTATGTGTGAGAGAGAGAACGAGAGAGAGAGAGAGAGAGAGAGAGAGAGAGAGACTATGGACGTGTGCTTACAGTTGAGTTTCTTATACTTTCTGGCATCTCTTTTGTTTAATACTTAAAAAAAAAAAAAAAGCTTTTATGTCTTTTATGTCTACCGAGAAGCTGCTATAATGACATCCAGAACAATCTCTCAGGAAATCTGCCTTGTTCGAGGCACTTTTCGAGGCTTTTCTCCCTAATTGGAAGTCATCGCTTCTGACAGGTTCCATCAGAAGTAGAACGCACTTGGTTATGCCTTAATAAAGTTACATTTTTAAGATCAGATCTAAATAAAACCCATCATGACGAGGCTCTTTGAAACTGCTGATAACACCCTGAATGTGTCCTGCCTTCAAATGGAACTTGCAATTCAGTCCAGAAAAAGCTCCTGTCTTAAGGAGGCTTTATGCCTTTCAGCCTGTCGACAGGCGTGGTGAAGCATGTCATAATATTATTCAATAAACCGTGTGATTCATGTCAAATTATTAGCAAAACTAGCACGAGCGGTCGTGCGGTTTCTGTTCTGAGATGAGTGACTGGTTGTTTCGGACTCGCGTGTCATGTTGAGTCCTAACCCTCAAGCTCCATGCTTAGATTGTGTCCTGTTCTGATTTAATTATTCTGATAATTAAACAATACTAGGAAACATACTCAAAAACTTCCTCACAAGAGCTTGGTTTAAATTTAAATATCCACAAAATACCTCAAATATACTTAAACGAGAAACACAAAAACTGACTGGTTCTTTTGAACTCCCTTCCCCTCAAACACTCAGACTTAAATAAGGAATACAGTGGAACCTCAGATTGCGAGTAATGCAGTTTGCGAGTGTTCCGCAAGATGAACAAAGATTTTAAATACATTAACGAGCAAGTCTTGGATTATGAGTACCGAGTATCATGTATCACGCATGCGCTTCTTGTTTTCACACCGAGCGTCACATGATCAAATTCAAATTCAAATTTTATTTGTCACATACACAGTCATACACAGTACGATATGCAGTGAAATGCTTAGGCAACTGAGGCAGTGGATTTTCTCTCTCATGCGCTGCGGAATTGTGGGTAATCGTCTTCCCTGCTGGGTCTTAGTGCTCACCTCTTACTGGTATAATCAACATATTCCTCTCTGTTTCAGCCGTTAGTCCTATGTGTGTGCGCGCACACACACTCTCACTCTCTGAAATTAATTATTCTCGTAATTCAAGGTTCCACCCAACTTAATATTTAAATAGGATGGCTCAAATAAAAAAGCAAACACGCAAACAGGGAACTCAAACAGGAAACTTAAACTGGAACCTCAAATACTCACATAGGAAACTCAAAAAAAGAAACTAACAAAAAACTCAAATATACTCAAACAAGAAACCCAAATAAACAGGAAATAGAAGCAGAAAACTCAAAGAATCAAACAAAAACTCAAATATACCCAAACATGAAACTCAAACAGGAAACTCAAACAGGAAACTCAAACAGGAAACTCAAAGAGCGATTGGTTCTTTTGGAGTCCTTTTCAAATGCTAAGTCCTAACCCACAAGCACCCTACTTTTTGCTTAGACTGTGATAACTACCTCACAGAAACATGGTTTAAATTGCAAGAGCTGAAAGGATGAGCCCAATTTTACACTCCAAAGGGTTTTAGGTCTGGGTTTGGAGCTTCACCAGGAGTCACAGGACTGGCAAAGAACCTCTGCCCTCTGTTCACCTGACAAAGAGACTAAACCTGGAGCTAATCAGCTGTGCACTTGGACTGCGCAAAGTTAAGCAAATAAAAAATAAAAGAAATAAAAATTTTAGTAACCCTGTTTAATAAAATTTAGTTTAGATTAATAAAATTAGTCCTTAATACCAGAACATGCTATTAATGCTAACAATTTATTAATTAAGCAAAGTGAGGAAGGGAAGGATGCTCAACAGATCAACAAATCTCAAGTTTAATCAATTGAGCGCACGTCGGGTAAACGAAATGTTTCAGTTTCACATGCTGAAGTATCTGTTAGATAAAAAAATTAATAAAAAATTAAAAAAACAAACTCACCAAAACAAGCGATGTTGCCGTCCAGGCCGATGTATTTCAGGTCGTATTTGGCGGCTTCGGTCTCCGTAGGGTCGCTCTCGGCGGTGTTGTCCATGGCGAAGACGTCTTTCTGCCGGAACTCGGCGTTGTCGTCGAAGTTGATTTTGGCATCGAAGCACACGACTGCGAAAAGGCGTTAGTGCGGCATTAAGCTTCAATTCTGACAAAAACCAGCGTATCAGTGGTGAGGTCAAGAAGTCGGGGTGCAATTAATTACACAGCTTGGCAATGTGACTAACACATCAGGTTACACAGTTAACACATATTGATATGTATGTCCTGTAGTGCAAAAAAAAAAACGTGCATATAAAAATCAAGACATATCTTTTGATTCTAACTGGTGTGAAGTAAGTAATGAATTAAAGGAAGAATACAGCACATCCTTCAAGTTCCGGGACATTTTGTACCGTCATGGAAGCTGTAAATGCATGAACAAACAAAATAAACTGAATAAAGTTCCATGTGAACGAAATGTTCCTTCATGCCAAAGCCACTTTAAAAAAAAAAAAAAAAGAATAAATCTCTTCTCTTGCAAATTCACTTTAAAGAAACAAAACAAAACAAAATAAATGATCAGTAATTATCTCTAATAGTGAATATGTAGATTCTTTAAACTTTCCAAGGCCTGGTTAAAAAAGACAACGAACCAGGCTGTGATGTGATCTCGCTCCCTGGAGACGCCGACAGTGATGTGCGCGTAGTTTAACGGCTGCTGTGCAGTTCAGCGTGATCATTCATGCATTTTCCGGGAGTGGCGTGCCTGGGGTGGTGTGTGGGGGGGCGAGGGGGGGGGACACTAATGCAGTTCTGAGGATGGAGATTGAAGTACAGAAGTCCCCGAGCTCATCCTGAAAGCCGTATGCTAACGCTCGAGCTCTCACTGAGCCAAACCAGACTCTTACTTCCTGGGACGTGCTCTCGCTCATGCCATGAGGGGATGATGGAGAAAGCGGCTCTAATCAGAGTCGCGCTTAGAGCGCTCACTTCATCCCCGTTCACTCAATCTAAACTCGACTTGATACTTTCTCCTCTTTTACATCTCTCCAACTCCTCGTTCTGCCATTTCTCTTCCTTTCACGCGCCTCATCTGCATCTCCCACAGCGAGTTCATCCCGCTTTTTATAACTCTCTTTCCTTGATCGTTCGTAATATCGGCATTTTTCACATTTCCGGCTTTTTTTTCCATTTCCAGCATCGTCATCCGTCTCGGTCTTTAAGAGGGCTGTGTGTGATGCACCGAGTTTCCAGAAAGAAAGGACATTTTAAAGAAAATGCCTTCATCAGCTGTGCGAGCAAAGTTTCACAGCGAACTCCTGAAACTATACCGGGCCAAACCAGTAGATACATGAAATGGCTCTCAACCTGTAACTCAGCTGGTAGTCTGACCTTCAATCTCTCAGCAGTAATTCCTCATGAATCATGGAAGTCGAAAAAAGTCGACAAATGTCTTCAAGTTTAGTGAAGTTTTGCTTTGATGCACTTCTCGTAAACAGTTTAATGGAATTACTTAGCAAGCATTGTGATCTTTATGATAATGAGATTATCAGAATCTGTCTCGAACGTTTAATTCAACTTGACAAAGATTTAAAAGCAAAAACTTGCCCAAGTAAAAGACTTTTTTTGGATACTTCAGTTAATATTCATTGGGTCAGGTGTAGCTCAGTGGTTTAGGCATTGGACTACAGTTGGGAAGGTCTCACATTCTAACTATCAAGTTACCACTGTTGGGCCCTTGGCCAAGGTCCTTAACACTCAACTGCTCAGATGTATAATGAGATGAGAAAAAAAAAGTAAGTCGCTCTGGATAAGGGTGTCCGTCTAATGCCTAAACATAAATGCTAAATGTAAATGCATTTAGTTCTTTAAAAAGTTCTGGACTCCAGTGGCTACACACCTAGCAAGACAAATTCTTCATCTGTCTCTTATACAACCAGCGGTGAATGCAGACAGTTGCGTTCCCCCATAAATTAACACACACACACACACGTTTCAGAATGTTAAACCATCCCACCTTGTCCTTCGGGAGTCTCGCCGAGCGGGTTCACTTCCACCTGAGTGGCGTCGACTTTCAGGAAGAGATCGTACAGCTTCTTAATTTGATCTGCAGCCTAAGGCAGATGTGTAGAGAAAGATTATGGGGAAGCAAACAAACAAGGCCCTGTCCCACACATGAATAACATGCTACAAGGACACGCACATGCACTTATGAAAAGACTCACACGGGCCATTTTTATCAGTATCAAAGAAAGGCGTGGCCAGTGTGCCTCTACGGTAATAAAACAGAAGATGTGACCTGTGTGTATTGGTGTTAATACAGGAGGTTGGGCTTGATTGCAACTGTGTTAATAAAAGAGGTGTGGCCTGTGTGTATCAGTGTTTATAAAGAAGGCGTGGGCTTTGTGCAACAGTGTAAATAAAGGAGGCGTGGCTTGTGCAGATCAGTAACAAAGGAGGTGTGACCTGTGTGTTTTGGTGTAAATAAAGGGGGCGTGGCCTGTGCATTTCATTGTTGATAAAGGAGGCGTGGCCTGTGCGTTCCAGTGTTATTAAAGGAGGCGTGGCCTGTGCGTTCCAGTGTTAAAGGAGGCGTGGCCTCTGTGTTTCAATGTTATTAAAGGAGGCGTGGCCTGTGTGTATCAGTGTTATTAAAGGAGGCGTGGCCTGTGTGTATCA
>QMIH01000779.1:120740-132731 GCA_003987875.1 Clarias batrachus | reverse complement strand
CAGAGACCACGCCTCCTTTACTAAGCCTGACCCACGGAGACCACGCCTCCTTTACTAAGCCTGACCCGCAGAGACCACGCCTCCTTTACTAAGCCTGACCCACAGAGACCACGCCTCCTTTACTAAACCTGACCCACAGAGACCACGCCTCCTTTACTAAGCCTGACCCAGAGACCACGCCTCCTTTACTAAGCCTGACCCAGAGACCACGCCCCCCTTTACTACTACTGATCCCCTGAGACCGCGCCTCACACAGAGACCACGCCTCCTTTATTACCCCTGATCCCCTTATATATTACATCATAACATGCAACAGCCGATCATATTCCGATATGCAAATTCAAGCATGAGTTGTCAAGCATGGTTATTACCTTTTTCTGGCGTGTAAGGAATTTTCTTTTTGTCAAAGCACAAACATATAAAACAACTTACACTGCTGGGAAAAAGATAACCTTTAAAATTTTGACTGACCAACTTGCTTGCATAACAAAAAGATTTCATTTTATTTTCTCACTTTAACAGTTTACAAATAAATGAGCGTAAAAGTAAAGTGTGAGGTGCATGTTGCTCAGGAGGACGGGAGAAGAGGACAGTGTGCAGGGACACGATGCTCCAACCTCATCTCCGACTCAGCCGCGAAAATGAGGGACAACAAAAGCGCGCTAACATTAACAGCGGCGAGCATTCATTACCTGTAAATGCAGGCATGTGTGTGTTTTTTCACTTTCCGTGCTACAGACAGAAAAGAGAAAATGAGAAAGTGATCCACCAGCTTGTTAGTGACCGAGCGAGAGAGAGAGAGAGAGAGAGAGAGAGAGAGAGAGAGAGAGAGATGACACACTGCGTCTTCAATGGCTTTGGTTTTCACATGTTTTTATAACTAGGATTTTTTTCTTTTTCTTTTATTTAAGATAGAAGGAAAAACGAACTGGCTTCAAAGCGAGCGCGTTTCGTCTCGTCTATCTACGAAAGAAAGGACAAGGTGAGATAGAGATAAAAAAATGCTAATGGGATTTTTTTTTTCCCCCCAACAACCTGAGCCCGAGCTGAGGTCATTAATTTAATGGAACGGAATAGCGGATTATGAGGAGTCAGGTAAAAGACCGTGCGTGGAGAAGGCAGCTGCTGCTTCCTGGAGGCGAACTCACCGTGTTGACCTTGACGCCCTCCTTCGGCGTCTGCTTGGTGGTCAGGTTGAAGCCGAGCATCTTATGGGCCAGATCCTGCACCACCGCTGGGCTGCGAACATATGAAACAGGTTAGACCATGTCATGAGGGGGAAAAAAAAAGTTACGGAATGTAGAGAGTGATAGAGAGAGAAAAGAAAAGAAAAAAATAATAAAAACAAACAAACAATAGAGTGTGTAACAGATGGAGGCCTGAGGGCCGATATGGTTGAGGAAACTGAATGAGACGGTGAGTGTGCAAAAAGCAGTTGACTGCGGGTTGTCAATTTTAAGGCTAGAGAGACAGAAAAGGCAACAGAACAAAAGGAAATGTGTGTGTGTGTGTGAGAGAGAGAAAGAGATAGAGTGTGTTAGAGAGAGGACAAGGTCTCCAAGCTTCCAGAGCAGGAACTCACTCACTCTTTGGTTAAGTGCACTCCACCTTTCAGGCCGCTGTCAAACACCCCTTTGCCTCGGCCCCCTGCCAGGATCTGAGCCTTCAGAACGATTTCTTTAGCATCTGAGAAGAAACAGAGAGCAGTTACAGACGGGAAAGGAAGCACAAGCTCATGAGCGTGGGTGAAAATGGTCACGCTCATGGAAAGCGCATCGCTGGCACGTGCTACTGGTCCGGAAAGGTGAAGCTTCGCATCGGACAAAAAAAATAAAAAAATTTAAAAAACCCCACACACGACACCAAGTAACAAAATGTCCTGTTAAAATAAATAAATAAATAAATAAATAAATAAATAGCGGAAATAAAAATGACCATCTAGAGAAGCAGCAAACTCAACAAGTTGTGTATTTGATGCATCTTATGCAATAATGAATCTGTAGACGGAGTAAAAAAAAACCTACAGTATGCAGAAATGTTTATTGACTCAAAAAACAACAAAAAAAATGCATAAAAACCTTCTGCACCAGGGTTTTCAAAGAAAGCAGCTACTGATCAGAAGGTCATGAGTTTAAATCCCAGCACGGCCACGCTGTCACAGGTGAGCCCGAGTTTAGGAGTTTAGTTCCCGAGCCTCCATCAGTGAGAGTGAAAACTCAAACCCCTTTCCCTTTTAACAACAGAAAGCGTTATTAAAATCACTCTACAGAACAGGACTGAACCGAACGTTAACCCTCAGTCACTGAAATCTACCCTGCCGCAGTGGTGTGTGTTGCTTTGTATAAAAACTGAAATTAATCAGAAGAAGGGAACAAAAAATGTTTTTTGTTTATTTCTTGGTTTGGGGTTATAGATCCCCGAGTAGAATACTTCACTTAATTACTGAAAAACAAACAAATGGTTGCCATGGTTACATTGGAGTAACTTTTTAATAAATGAAATCAATACTAGAGGTTGGAGGTAACGGAGTGTGTGTACTTGGTTACTGTATGTAAGTGCATATGTCATGCATCTGTACTTGATGGAGTGTTTAAAGTGGGAATTTCGAGAACTGCTGACTATAACACGTAACTCCAAAAAAAACCTACTGTTGTTACTCAAGTAAATTTGAAGGTGAGCACTTCTGTACTGTTACTCAGACACACATGTAAACAAATGACTTCTACTTTTACGTGAGCAGTATTTGCTTTAGGGTTTCTCTACTTTTACGCAAGTACAGGATAAAATAAGCTTTATAAGCTTTATAAGTCTACTTCAAATCAACTTGTTCCCTTAAAGAAAACATTTACTGAGAATCCTACTGTGATTTTTTTTTCTTCCAGAAAGTCCCCGCCCCCAGTTTAATGAGAAGTCAATTCTATAGACAACTATAAGATCTACAGACACAATAAAAAAAACGAGGGGCCTCCGAGTGGCACAGTGGTAAAGTTCTCGCCCTATCATCTGGAGATCGCGAGTTCGAATCCCGGGTGGTGCTGTAACCTCTCGCAGACGGAGGTCTAGGGAGAGCTGATTGGCCGAGCTCTCTCAGAGGGGAGGGATGAGAGGTACTTAGTGCTCCCACATTAATCACGGCTCTAGAGCCAATCAGGGGCGTCTGTGAGCTCACGCAATGGAGGGAGCGGATAGCGCTGTCCTCCGAGTGTGTTATTCCGCCCCCAACGGTGCGCGAGCGAGCAGTTCGAAAAGATGCGGTCGGCTGGCGTCACGTGGTTCGGAGGAAACACGTGATAGTGGTAAATTCACTAAAACTCACACGGCTGAGTGGTAGTAGTAGCCTTAATGTGGGAGCGCCCCCTAGTGACGGGGAGGAATTGGACACAACTAAATTTGGGAGAAAATACCAACAAAACAAAAAAAACTGAGGTGCGTATTTATTATTATTTTTTGTTCGTAACATTGAGATACAGACATGTGTAAAAGTTAGTGCCCCAGATCAACAAACTGCCAAAACACCTGCTGAATTTACCCTCTTAAATCCTGTGGAAGCAGTAAGGGGGTACTTAGTATTGACTGTGATGTTACACAGAAAAAACAATTAAAAGAAGGGGCACAAACTTTTACACATGACTGTACCATGAGGGAATGACTATTTATGATACACACTTGTAAACTGTAAGATGTAGATTACCTGTGGAGTAATTCCATGTTGCAGAAATCCTTTGATGTTGTTCAACCTGTAAATCTGGCCACGCCCTGAGCAAGTCATTTTACTATAGAATGAAACTAAACTTCTATTTAAATAAAACAAAAACATGAAACTGCGAATGACCGCGCCGCATCAGTCCGTCCGGTATCGCGATGGTTTATTGGCCGTTATCATTAATCCTGTCCTCGGGTGTTCTTGATTAACACTGCTCTTTTGCTGTGATGGCTATCTAGGACTATTTCAGCACGAACGTCTAGACAAATGACAAATTAAAATGGACAAGGTACAAAAAATATAGAACCGCAGCTTCTCTATTATTACCTTCTCTCTATTACGGCGCTCTAGGTTTAGCTGCTTGGCGTCGACATGGATGTTGTCACAGCTACGCGGTCTGACGCACGTATAGCAATCTGAAGAGCTAAGTTTAAAGGTTGCCTAGCATTTGTCATGCTTACAGCTCCTATCTGTTTATATCGGATTAAAAAAAAAACAGGACTTCGGACCTCAAGTTCATTTCGTGCTCTTTCCCCGAGACGGAATCAATTTAAATACAGAGCCGAACCACAACCAGGTCTCCTGAAAGGTCGGAAAAATCTCCCGCCCCTAACAAAAGAAATCACTGACATTTTCTTCTGTTAACAAATCGCGTCTTTTTTTCCCCCTCGTCCACCTCCTACGCTTTCTTAAGGACACGAAAGGGGGGGAAAAATGGATGTGTTCCTACATCTCGGCTCCCATAAGTGATTGGGAGGAATAACACAGAAATCCCCGGGCAAACCATTTCCAATTAATGAGCTCAAATTATTTTGAAGCTTATTTACCGATGACAGGAGCGTGCTCGCCTGCGTTTCATACTGCCGGGTGTTTTGTTGTCCTGCCTAGTCTGTCCATGAGCAGGAGACAGTTCAGGAGACATAGACCTCTGGTTGCTTTCTGGCTGGACGTTCTCAGCATCAATGTCGATCTCCACTTTAGGTTTTTGCCCAAAGTAGCCTCAGCTTCCTGCTCTTGTCTGGCAGACGGGCGTAAATCCTCATGGGGTCTTTTGCTGCTGAATCTTCAAGGATTGGGATTTTGTTCTCTCTCTCTTTATCTCTTGTTTTATTTTGTATTCTTGATTTTCTTTCACGTTCACTCCTTTTCCAAAACCACTGTTTCAGTGTCAGGAGCTTTGGATAAGCTGTCCCCTGAACGCTCCTTCCAGGAAGTGCATTTTTCTTGGCCAATCGAAACACAGGGACCAGCCATGCTCGGGACCTTTCGAGAAAATCAAGCGTTTCCCACCGACATTTCAGAGAAAAGAATACGTAAGATAATTAATGCACAGTCGAAAAGTTAAAAAAGAGCTGAAGGAGGCTAGGCCGGTCTAACTGTGACTGTTAAAGGACTAACCAAAGATCACTAGGTATAGGTTAACTGCTAACAAAACTGAGCGGAGTTGAGCTTTGAGCCAAAGGAAGGTCTCTTGGAATATGAGGTCACAACAGGAGTTGCCTTCATGTAATGCATTATTTGCTTTTTGTCTACTTACAGTATTTGCTTTTTGTGTACTTAATAAGATTCAAAATGTTAAATTGTAATACGTGTCTGGAACCAACAATCCTGCCACAGTCTTGGTCGATGAGATCATCCTACTTCCCCACACAGACGTGAACGTCCACTCAATGCGCTTGACTTGATTTTCTACATTGTGCTACCGCCACAGTTCTCTAATTATATCATTTCCTAAGACGTGCAAGGGTAAAGTTTCTAATAAAGTGGACACAGAGTGCGCGTCTGACATGCCCGAAGCATGGGTCGTCTGATGCCAAAAATGAACCTGAGTCTTTGGCTAATTAAAACCGACACCTCCCCTCGCGCGTCCGATGTACTGGATTGACGTTACTTAAAAATGACAAGACGAAGCGATCAAAGCTGTTACAACTGAAATGTTGTGGCATTTAAACAAGCTAGATATTATTTCTATTATTATCTTTGAAGGCTCGGAGAGAACGCACAGCGTTCATTAGACATGACAGCCTGGTGATTAACTGATAAATTGTGATCGTCATTAAACTTTTATTCGATTATGATTGTCATTTAACATTTCGCTTGTTTAAAAAAGCTGTATCGGTGTAAATAGTGATGATGTTTATCTCAAAAGTAAATGATACTACTTATTCTTTTAGTTATATTTTAAATACGCGAATTAAGAGATTCTAAAATGGGTTCAGGGGTACTGATCAGAATCGTCACAAATTGACCTGCACTTGAGCGCAAATACTACTCGAGTAGAAGTAGAAGTTCTCCATTTACATGTGTATTTGAGTGAAAGTACAAAAGGACTCACCTTCAAATTTAACCAAGTCAAAAGGTACAGGGAAAAAGTTGGTACAGTGGAACCTCGGATTGCGAGTAACGTGGTTTACGAGTGTTCCACAAACCGAGCAAAGATTTTTAATACATTTTTAATTGGAAACCGAGCAAGTATTAGTTTACGAGTGCCGAGTATCATGTATCACGCATGCGACTCTTATTTTGACACCGAGCGTCACTCGGTGAGGAGAGGGAGGAGGAGTGTTACTGTGTAAAACGAGGCGAAGGAAGGGGCTAATTCCACACACACACACACACACACACACACACACACACACTTATCTGTCAGGATTTATTTGTACTTTTTTTTTAAGTAAAGTGCAGATTAATTTGTTTTATTTTCATTTTATAAATTGGATTAATTATTTTTATGTAATTATTTTGTGGGGCTGTGGAACGAATAATTTGAGTTTTCATTATTTCTTATGGAAACTGATGATTTGGTTTACGAGTGTATTGGACCATAAGCCCACTTCCGGAACAAATTATGCTCGTAATCCAAGGTTCCTCTGTATACAAAATTTCGACTTACAAATTCATGGATTAAATTGGTGTGGCGAGGGTACAGAATGCACTTAAGTAGAAGCACAGATATTATCTGTAGTACGTAGTAGAGTATAAGTAAGAACCATTCTCCTACAAAAATACTCAAGTATAGATATGTGAAATATGTGCTTCAGTAACAAAGTAACAAAGTAATTGGACTCTCCCACTTCTGCCTGACACAAAGCAAAGCTCTTAAGTCCTTAACTGCTCCAGGAGCATTACATTATCTCTGATGGCATTATACAACAAGCCAGAAGTACAAAAACACTCCCAGAGGCTCCAAAATAGCACCTAAGAAACGCTCCGAATCACAGGACCTGAGCATCCACATGGTATGTGTAAAGGAGTCTCCGACAAACTCAACGTGGCATTTAAGAAACGCCTGGCCTCGTCCATATGCTCCGCTCCTGGCAGTTCCTCCAAATGTCACCGGCTAATTGGTTTGTGGTCCTCTCGTCCAATTCGTTATTAAAACGGCCTCATCACAGCAGATCGAGGGAGCGTGGGAAAGTAGAAACTTGCAGGCGGCTTAATTAAAACCGCTCCTCGGGTAAGTGTTACGTTTTACGGCTTTTCAAAACAATCGAATGAATTGATGTGTCCGTTTATGACAATCGTTACGGTCTTAGATTCCATGCGGGTACGCGATGACGCCACAAGGCACAAACGGAGTCAAATCTCATACACTCCAGCGGATATAATGTATAATGAAACACAACAGGATATTAATATGTCAGCTTTTCAGGATGAACAAGCGGGAGGGGGGAAAAAGGCCGGAGCTGTCACTCAAATTTAACTACTCCATAGACCTAGTCTTTTAGAACATATTATATTTATAATTCCGCATCGTTATGATCAATAGTCGCAGTACGACATGGAAGAACAGAAATTTCATTTTGCCGGGCGAAGTCAGTTTCCATTGTCATGCCAATCCATCTTTGCATTAACAATGGGAAGAATTACCGAGGCTTCAGGATTGCGACGCGAAACACAAAAGACACGTCGCTCAATAGGCACGGCTGCGTACGGCGAGAAGAGGATAAAAGTCTGGAAGCCTATCTGCGCACAAAACCAGTTTCAGTAGGATTAACCCAGAGAGATACTGAAGGAAGGAGGGACGCATGAGTGAATAAGTGGGTGGTTAGACGGGTGACTGTATGAGAGGATGGATGACAGATTGACATGCGGGTGGTTGGACGGATAAATGGACAGATTTATGAATGGATGGATGGATGGACGGGCCATTACGCGAGGATGGGACAGATGAATATTCCAAGAAAGAAGGAAGAATGGATAGGATATGGCGTATGAGAAGAGAGACAAACAAGACTGATGGACTGATGAAGGATCAATGTACGGATGGATGAAAGGATAAAAGTTGATAGTTGTAGGGATAATTTGATGGCTGGAAGGATGGATGGATGAATGCATGAATAGATGGACCGAGTTTATAGGGGGTGGTTTGGTGAATGGATGGGATGGAAAGGATGAGTGTTGGAATAGTGAATAGATAGAAGAATGATTAGATGAACAGATGGACGCGTGAGAGAATGAGTCAGTGGCATGATGGGATAGATGGATGTCCAATGATGAATGGCTGGATACGACATGGACAAACAGGTGGAGGGAGGAATGGAATGAATAGAAGACTGTTGAACTGATACTGTACATGACCAAGAGAAAGCAAGTAGATAAATGGGCAGCTGAATGGGGATGGAAAGGTAGAGTGTTGGACGGGTAGATAATGGAGGAAGTGGAGAAAAAAAACAAACAAACAGATGTACAAGTTGATAAAGGGATGGATGGATGGATGGATGGATGGATAAGTGAGTGGTTATATGGCGATTATATGGCGGTTAGAATACCGATGGACATACTGTGTGCCTGACGTTGATGGAGACGTGAGCAGTGTTTAAGGATGTCTAAACGGATAAATGGGGACAGCAGATGGACAAATGGTAGCGTAATGACCAATAGATGAACAATGGACAGTAAGTGGATGGATGGATGGATGGATGGATGGATGGATGGATGTGATTAGAAGAATGGACGGATACATGGCATGAGCAGTGATGAATGCATTCAGAGCAGCACATCACTGCACAGTAAACAAGCATCAGGCTTTGATATTTGTGATATTTCTGAATGCCCTCCGGAGTGTTGAGAGAGATGTGTGTGTGTGTGTGTGTTGCCATGTGGAGTGTTGTTGTTAAAAAGCCTTGTTTGTTCCGTTTCAGCTGGATGCTGAGGTGTGCACAGGGCAGCGGTGTGAAATCTCGGAGAGCGGAGCTCTTGAACCCTGCTGCTTTTCATTTTGATCACCAGTCTGCCCGCGCGCGTGTGTGTGTGTGTGTGTGTGTGTGTGTGTGTGTGTGTGTGTGTGAGCGTGGGTGTATGTGTAATTTGCTGGTGGATGACAGGAAACAGACAGCGGTTAGAGTGTGAGCGTCTGACCCGTCTGATCCCCAGAGCTCACTGGCTGCACTGTGTACGACAGAGCAGGAAACAAGACCGAGAGAGTCTAATGATGCCGTTCAGCTGGACACACACACACACACACACACACACACACGCACACACACACACACACACACACACACACACACACACACACACACACAGGGCTTGATAAATAGGACCTGCATGGTGTATAAGTGTGTGTGGGGTCTCTTAACTTAAACTGTTGCTGTGGCGCTGACAGCTGAGGTCTTGTTAGACCTGTCCACCTGCTCGCTGTAACAATCTCCAGCAAAGTGTCATTGTCCGTGACAAACGTGCTTTTAAAGACCCAAGCTGTTCCAGAGAACGCGCTCGTGCGCCGGGTGTCAAAACAGGGAAATTCGAGGAGACGAAAACAAAAGGTAGTGAAAATAATCATAATAATACAAAAGGGCTCTGTTAGGACGAGAGGTAAAACAATTCCTCCAGCACAGCAACAAGGAAGCCAACGTGAGGAATTTTAATGGGCTGTGACAAAGTGTTTTTCCCCCACATTTCGGTGAATTGCGTTAGGAAGGTCTTCGCTGTATCGAGGGCAGAAAGACAGTGTGCTGGCCTTGACATGGGACGTGGGAATGGCTTGGAGAGAGCTCTCGCCCGTACGATAACTCCCAGTCGAGCTCCTGTAACGTGCCGTTGGTGCAGTGACTGGTATGAGGTCGTGCATCGTCCGGCAAAAACAAAACATTTTTTTCCGTGATCGGACCAGGCCAGTAAAAGGAAAGGGCCTATAAAGAAGTTCCTGGGAGGCCGGCGTTTCAGATGTGAAGCAGGCAATCTCATCATGGAGAAAACTTTCTACCTTGATGGTGTCCAAACACTTGTGAGACTCTGGGATAAGTGCATTAGTGCAGCAGGGGACTGAATAGAGAAATGACAGGAGTTTTTATTTTCATAAGTGTGTTCTGTTATTCTGCACAATCAAACCTGCTTTGACTTGAACGCCCCTTGAATATTTTATCATATATGACATATTATATATTGTTATATTTCCTTGCATTTCATATACTTGTAAAATATCTGTTAAAACATGAATAAAATATAAAGTACATTTACATACAGCGATTAATATTAACACAATAGTTAACTCGTCTGCAATTATAATTTTTGCGTCTTGCAAAACAAAAACAAATTCTGACTCGGTATACGAGCGAGGTCTTGAAATACGATCGGGATGTTGGGTAATCGTCTCCCATGCTCAGCCTGAGGCAGCGGAGGAAGCTGAACCTTTTATTCTGAATACTTACAGAATCGCAATACGAATCAATTTATTGTGATAATATTGTAAATCGGATCTTCCCTAGCCATTCTCATCCTTACCAGTTATTTATTTACTTTCATATATATGTATATATATATATATATATAAAATATTTACTGTCAAATTCTGCTGCTAATTATCGCCTTAATGACGAAGTTTAAACACTATTAAACCCCTAGTAACCAAGATTAAAAATCAGCCATCCTGGATCAGGCCCCTTTTCTCCCGATTTGACCCCTGACCCCGGAGCAGCTCATCCTCCGCGATACCGCTAATGAGTCCCGAGGGCTTACAGATATACTCGGAAGCTTAATAAAATCTCCGCGCGCTCCTGTATCGCCTCTTCAAGTCGACGGAGGATGAAGGCCAAGCGGAGCTATCACAGGGATTACCGGATCTCTCCTCCGCTTACGCGCGCTATCTCGGTCGTACGTTATCTCTGACAGCTCGGCTCGAAGAGGAAGAAGGAAGGAAAAGGAAAAAAAAAAAAGAAAACTCTATATTAAGCAATTCGGTACACCTCCATTTGTCTTGCGCTGCGTCTCCAGCCTTCCTCCCCCCCCCTCGCTCTTTTTCATTCTCTAAGCTGGTAGAGAGGACGGCAGGAAATCACATCTCTCTGGACGAGGCCTGAAAAATCAGCTACGTGTGCGGTGTTCGCCTCGAACCCGGGAGCTCACACTGGGCCATGTGTGTGTGTGTGTGTGTATGTGTGAGAACAAAAGGTGGAGAACAACATCAAAAAACAGAGGAATCCCAAAGTAGACTTGATCCAAGACTGTAGAATTTTTGCATTGTCATCATAATCTGATTTATTTTATTTATTTATTTTTTCCCAGGAGAGATGAGGGAAGAAATTCCATGTCAGCTCTGTAAATTAACTCGGGAAGACATTTTCACCGCACACAGTCGGTCTGATTCGACGAGCCAGAGTACAGGAAGAGAACAAAAACCACGTCTGTGTTCATTAAAGAGCACAGAGTATCATCCGGTACTCACAGACTCTCCGCGAGCTTCTGCTGCCAAGTGATCAGAAGTGATGTTGACGTGCAACACGCGATGCATTTAGGGCTTAAAAAGCATCAGCGGAAGAGGAGAGGAAATACGGCGAATACCGTCTGCGGGCGAGCGCATCCGTGAGACCGGAGCAGATTGGACAATGAGGAGATTTGTCACATAGGGATGGGTGATATGATAAAAAATATACGAGACCTATTATTTTAGCCGAGACGTGATATGCCGGATAATCGTCTGATCGTTAATATCAAGTAACACATGGCGGTTCGTGCTTATGAACGGAAATGTCTTGAAGTCTGTTTTTTGTGACCGAACTGTCTCTAAAAATCCAGACTGGTCGGAAAGGAATCTCGGAGACCAAAACCTTTCACATAACTTATTAGCGAGCATGTATAGAAGCCTGGCTGGAAGGATAGCTAAGCTTACAACTGGGTTGTCAGGGTTACCGTGCTGTATACACGGCCCCCGTTTGTGCAAGGGGATACGGTTGATGTCAATCATTTAATTAATATGCTGATTGCTTGCTCTCTTGATTCAGAGAAATATTGAAAAATATTTTCACAAGACTCAAAAGGCAAAAGGTGTGTGTATATATATATATATA
>QMIH01000779.1:96209-113175 GCA_003987875.1 Clarias batrachus | reverse complement strand
CGCAAATCTGCTCCAGAGACCATCCGCAAATCTGCTCCCGAGACCATCCGCAAATCTGCTCCCAAGCGCGTCCCCAAATCTGCTCCCAAGCGCGTCCCCACATGTGCTTCCAAGAATGGCCCCAAATCTGTCCCACTACTCTCTCCCGTCTCCAAATTGGCTCTCAAGACCATTCAAACGACTGTCCCCAAATCTGTTTCTAAACGCTTCCTCAAGACTATGCCCAACATTTTCCAGAACGTTTTCAGCCTAATCTTGACTTATGATATGGAGAACATGTGATCTCTGAGAGAATCAACACTTCAGAGCAGAAGTCGCTGCTGAATACGGCAATTTGTCAAGATAATCACCCTCAGCCTAGTGTAGAACGCATCAGCCATTAGATTGAATATTACAGATGAACATTATTTGAGCTGGTAAATGTAGAAAGTGATACTGTTCAGTGACAGAATCTAATCTCCGTTAAAAAAAAAAAAGGAGAAAAAAAAGAATGAGTGATGAAATGAACAGTGTGACAACACATTATTACTAAATCACCTTAAACAAAGGTTCTTTTGGGGGAAAGCAGCAAATCATGCTTGTCATTTACAGATCACAATTTCTAAGGCAACAAGAACAAGCAAGTAAAAAAAAAAAAAAAAAAAAGCAGACTCTGGTCTGGAGAGTGTACTTCCTTTCAGGAGAAAATCAAGACAGGTCTGAGTCATGCGAAACTCGGCCACTCCGCTAATAAGCACACAGGAGATTTTTGTTGTTTACTCTGAATATTCATATCGCGGATAAATGAATTTATGCGGTTTTGACTTTTTATTATAGGATGAATGTAGGACTTTGCCTTTCCATAATCTAAAGCAGGAGGAGCAGCTGCCTCTCAACGTGTTGTCAATAAACATAGAGAGTGAGATACGGGAGAGATGGAAGGAAGGGAGAGAACATAAAAAATAAAAAAAATCAAAGTTGAGGAAATTCAAATGGCAAACAAAGATAGCGATCATCTGAACTTATCAGATAGACATTAAAACTTCAAAAAATTCACCTGGGTGTTGGTTACAACACTATGCAGCATCGTCAGATCAATATGCCACCAATTTTCCTATCCTTAAAAGAAATCTTTGAATGTGATCAAAAGTGGGATACGATGACAAAACACCAAAATACGACAAAAAAAGGGCTGAATAAGGCACGGTTAAATATTTTCCCGTCGTGGCCCCGGGGTTCAGCATCCATCCCCGGTGGACACAGACTTTCCTCATGAAATCCAGACAGACTGATCTGGAACATTCTAAGAGGTAAATCCATCACCATGCAGCCAGCAGACACACGTGTCAACCCGGCCAGCGGCATGAGCTGGAGGCCAAAATAATGGCGCCCGCTGATTGGCTGGAGAAAGCGCGAGCGCGGCTTAGACGGCGGCGCCGAGGAAAACACGAATTTGTCTTCATTAGACACTTTCTCAAAAAAAGATGGCAGGGGCACGGCCGGGGTTACAATCCATCTTACATTACATAGGAGTGTTTTATTACAGAAACTAGTGCGTGTGCGTGTGTGTGAGAAACACAAAATGTTTTTGGTGCAAAAAAATGACATCATCTCATTTGCATGAAGTATTCCAATAAAAATAAATAAAAGATGTAATTAAAACATTAAAAAATGATGACTCTGATTCACAACTGTCATATTGTCAGGGTGTCTTCTCTTTCGTTAACCACTTCATCTTCTGATTACACACACGTACACACACTGTGTAAGTTTTTTGTAAGCGCCGAATGCGCATTTAAGAGCCGACGCTGCATAATATCAAACCTGTGACTGATGAAGGCGGCATGAGGTTTGCCTCTTTGACAGTTAGGTCACTTTACACCATGGAGACGCTGTTTAAAAGTCAAACCTGACGGTCTTTAGACTCGGCTTCATTAGCATCCTGTCAGCAAATAAAACTTCAATTCACAGGGCTGGTTCCTCTGTCTTTCAGGTGCAAACTTTTAGATCCTGATAGTACTTTGTTCTACTTTTCTTCTTTTTCATGAATAGTATTTCCAAAAAAAATTTTTTTTTTTTTAACTAAAAGTTTCTTTTCTTAGGAACAGTACACCCTCAGAAAAAAAAAAAGAGCATCACCTTGTCCAATAAATGTTCCACTATATTTTTTAACCTCTCCATACGGTGTGGATTCAAACTCCCTAAAGTTGCAACCGCAATAAATCATAGCCTACTAAAGCATCTTCGCTGTGTGTCTGAAAGTGCCCGAGTGTATGAGCAAGCGTTTCCAATTGAGCTGTCAGCTGCATTGCAGCATGGGTAAAACTGGGTCCGTCAAAGAGCAGAACAGAGCGGAGCGGAGCGGAGAGAGCGCGTGTCCGGCGCGTCTCTGAGGGGAAAAGCTCACAGTCGCATCTCTCTGACAGAAATCCATTTGCGTCTCGCTTGGTCACCTCGAGTGTGTGTGTGCGCGCTTAGACGGAAATTGAGATTATACTGCCCGTGGCGTGAGGGCGTTCTGAAAATTAGCTCCGGGGTGTGTGACCTGACACGGCACTGTGACCTCGCTCACACACGAGCGACGATTCGCGGTACGAACGAGGCAGCGTTAATACGACTGGTTTTTCTGTTTCGAAGCCGTACCGGCTAGCCAAGTGTGTGCTCGCGTGGCAGACTGCGCCGAGGCCTACCGCGAGCAGCGAGATAAAGGGCAGATTAGGAAGCCGAAAGCAGGCAGCTGAGGGATCAGCTTCTGGAAGAAGGCCAGGCTGATTCACACTCGCGGAGCTTAGAGAGGGTGGCTGTAGTGAACCTCCGTTTATCTCCGGTTAATGCTGCTTGGCCACTAAAGGGAATCTCACACCTTTTGACACCCGACACCAGGCTTGGTTGGCAAAACAGAGCTCGCTGGCGAGTTGGATGCACTTCAACTCGCAAATGTGTGTGTGTGTGTGTGTGTGTGTGTGTGTGTGTGTGTGTGTGTGTGTGTGTGTGTATGTGTGTGTATAAAACTGAGTTCGCTGCAAATGGCATAAAAACAATAAACCCTAACCCAAGGACGATTACACAAATAGGTTTGCATACATTTAATACCAGGGCTGCCAAAGAACATCAATTATTTAACATGTTAGGAATTACTTTGGTGATCTAATTGGAAGCAGCTCATGTGTATTGTACAACAACAACAAAAAAGACACTGCAGTGCACCAGATACCAATATTTATGATTATATTCAATATTTTCAGTGTGTAAGTGAATGTATAAAACGTCTCAAGTCTGGTATATTGTGAGTGTGTGAGTGTGTGTGTGTGTGCGCGCTGGAGAAATGAGTCGGTTTCAATGAATCAGTCCGTGAGCACGATGATAGAAAAAGCTGTTCTGATGGTGACTCATCCTAATTTCTGAAGAGTTCACAGTCCACTACAGTGGAAAACAGCTCTGAGACAAAATGGCGTCGGGGAACACTGCTACATTTGACTGATGTGTGAGATTCATTTCCTTAGGCGCGGTTAGGGTTTTTGACCACATGATCGCAGTGTGGAAAGAGAACAGTGTTCGTCAAGTGTAATTGTTATGAATTATATTGTATATTCGTGTGTACAAGGTGTATAAGACTCACTTTGTTGGACTTAAGAACAAATCCGACTTACAAACTGGCTGCCAGAACGGAACCTGTTCGTAAGTGGGGGACGACCTGTACACCTTGTAAAATCATTCAGAAGTGTAAACCCCAGTATTTGATTAATGGTTCGATGGAAGCCTGGACATCTGCTTTAAAAACAAATCCATGTGATCTTACTGTATTTCTTGGTAAGAATGTGCGTAAGACTGAATAAATCTGTATTATTTATTGTTTTTTTGCGCTACTCACTTAGCCTCTTAGCAGCCTCCAGAGCCTCGGTAGCGGTGTCGGCGACGAAAAAGCGCTGGACGGCGACCCCAGACTCCTGCATCAGCTTCTTGCTCTGGTACTCCTGGAGGTTCAGCCATCTTCTGGGGCTCACTCTCACCAGCTGCACATACGAAAACAAATTCATTTAACAAATCTGGAATCTACTGGAATCTCATACATGGACACAATACATTGCACAGTAATACTACACACGTGTTGTAGCTGTTTAAACCCGGGCTACATCACTGCACCCGCTAACTTCATGGCCAAACAAGCAAACAACACACAACTATTTATCGCCTCTGCTTACGACGCTCAATTAAACACGACTCCAAACTCTTCGATGTGCCTCGACAGGGCAATGCCACCGAGCCATCGCATTATACTCCTGCAGAATATGGGCCAGGAACGGGCCGTTGGAATGACGCGGGGAAGAAAAGATCCAACGGAGAGCCTGTAGCGCGACGTGGCACGACGAAGCCATGTTTCAGAACGGCTCTCCGGAGCGCGGGCTGTCCTAGCTCCTCCGCGTGCTCCTCAGGGGAATAATGAGACAGCCAGATGGACTGCGGGTTACTGCGCGCTCTGAAGTGCGCGCTCAGGAATCGTAGGGTCAGCAGCCATGATGGCCGTCGACTCCAGCTGTTGGCGTTATTAAAAAGACATTGGAAGGTTTTAGTGGGGAAGAGGCTCGCGCCGGGGTGACTTTTGCTTTCGCCCGTTGTCAGGTGCGCTCGTTATGCAGCCCAAGTGTCTAAAGTTAGCAAAGGAACTGAGAACAAAAGAGGAACAGTGTGTTTTAGGTGGCAGAGAGAGCGAGAGAAAGCTGATGGCTGAGGGGAGAATAAGAGACAGGGGAAGAAAGAACGAACGCCAGAGCTTGTGCACTGAAATTCACAGGCTTTGTCGATCCTAACCGTATACGAGAAACAGGTGACTTTCCGCTGCTTATTTCTTCCCTTAAACCAATGTAAATTTTAGAGATGAAAGAAAAGCAAATCAATTCATAGTTATATATGATGGTTATACGTTTGGCTGCTAACAACTTTTTTTTACAGATTTAAGTCACTTGATCCACTTTTGTCCAAGGCTTGTGTGATCTAAAGTCATTTTAGTGCAGGTCTCTGAAATGGATCAGTAGAAAGAAAGAAAGAAAGAAAGAAAGAAAGAAAGAAAGAAAGAAAGAAGGAAAAAAGAAAACAGAAAGAAAAAGAAAGAAGGAAAGAAAAGAAAGACAGAAAGGAAGAAAGAAAGAAAAGGAAAGAAGAAAAGAATGAAAGAACGAAAGAAAGAAAAGAAAGTAAGAAAGAAGAAAGAAGGAAAGAAAAGAAAGAAAGAAGGAAAAAAGAAAACAAAAACAAAAAGAAAGAAGGAAGAAAGAAAAGAAAGACAGAAGGAAGAAAAAAGAAAAGGAAAGAATGAAAGTAAGAAAGAAGAAAGAAGGAAAGAAAAGAAAGAAAGAAGGAAAAAAAGAAAAGAAAAAGAAAGAAAGTAAGTAAGAAAGAAGAAAGAAGGGAAAGAAAGAAAAAAGAAAAGAAGGAAGAAGGGAAAAAAGAAAAGAAAGAAAGCAAGAAAGAAGAAAATGAATAAATAAAGAAGGAAAGAAAAAAGAAAAGAAAAAACCTTGCGTTTGTTTTGATGTGCAGAACCTGAGCACTATATTTGGCTGTAACCCAGAGTATAAAACACCCATCTTTTCACTTGCATCATTGGGAATTTATTCCTTTGCTTAGTAACAGTCCATTATTTTGACTTGAATAACAATTAAAGACGTGATTCAGTGCTACAAATCACACGTGTACAGCATTAATTACCATCTTACCCCCAACCACAACCACAGCGGTCACGGACGCAACAGAAAAGCATTAGTTCTCATCAGATCATCACAAGGCAGCTGAGACAGACAGCAAAATTGTCCGCGCTCATTAAACAGGAAGGACGGCGCTATTCTCCCTCCGTGTGTCAGCGTGACATCAGTCGATCACCAGCGTCAGGAACCTCATGTATTCAGAAGACGGCGGATAGTTTCTTTGCACTTGGCCAGCTCACATCTTAAGCTTGTCTTAAAAAAATTTAAATATCAGATTTTTTTTTTTCAGAAGTGTAATGTACGAGAGCTGGCTGGGGGGTGGGAACTGGCTAATGACTACATTTGAGGGGGGAAGAAGACAAGAACCTTCACTGAAAGTCATTTTAAATGGAATGGAATCTGACAGAAGGCAGTGTGTCTGATGCTTTCGGCCTTAAGGGATGACAAGGCCACAGTGTGTGTAGGGATAAAGACGGGATATGGCTCTATATCATTTATGAGAGTGAGAGTGTTCAGCTTGTACTGACTGACACACACACACACACACACACACTCTGTTTCAATGACCAAGCACAGGGACGGCCTTCAGACCCATTTAACCTCGGCCAGACACACAAGGCCTCGGGCCTCAGGCTATCTTTACACCTCAGACAAGAACAGACTACAGAACTAATCCGAACAAAAAGGGTCCAGAGGAGACATGTCCTGATTAAAAGACAAAATCTGACCATGGACTGAAAAATACTATATATACACACACAGTTTTTCTTTTTTAAGGTTTTGACCACAAGAGGGGAAAAAAAAAAGGCAGAAATTTATAAATCTGACATTCCAAAGAAAAATGTCAAATGTACCAGAGAGAGTAAATGTTACTTGGTAATAAATAAATAAATAAAAATACAAAGTGCTTGTATTTAAGGAGATTCAACTCACATTAAATTCAAAGTCTTAAACCGAAAATTGGATAAAAAACAACATTTTTCATCATTATTACTAAATTTAATATATACATTTTTTTTTCAATCACAAGCAATTATTTAATAAAAGAATAATATTTAAATTAACATTTAGAATAAAATGATGAGGAATAATTTTGTGAAATTCTTTAGAAAACACATTTTTAAATAGTTTAGATGACTAAAAGTAGAACGTGGCCTTTGAAGCTCTCAAATAAAGAGAATTCTTTTTTTTTTCTCTCCTCTACAAACGTTCAATTATAATATTCTTCTGCTTTACGGCCGTTGAAAAGAATGTTAAAAATTTTCCCAGCAGGAATCCATCGGCCCAGATGCACACACACACACACACACACACACACACACACACACACACACCTCAAGCCAAGCAAACAGCTTCACAACACGCGCAAAACTATTTATTTTTTTTCCTTTTGAATCGACTCGAACATAGAACATGCTGCTCGTACTCCGGTGTTCACCTTCCCGTGCCGTCTGCACTCGGGGCGGTGAGGTGGAGGACAGGGCTGGAGGGTGAACTGCAGCAGGTGGTCGTTTATAACAGCTGGCGCGATCATCCTCGCTTCCCGTGTACTTTACCTTAAGGACCAGGAAGCTACAGCTCTAAAACGGGAAACGGCTCCCTCCTCGACGATCATTAGCGCGCGCCGTCGCAAGCACATATAAACCCAACTGCTCGGCTCACGCTGGCACCGCACAAAAGTTCCTGATGCTCCACTTATCGTCTCCGCCGGCTCCACTTACCAGCACGCGAACGCCGAAGACACGACGACATTTCCTCTCCTCTTCAAGTTCCCAGCCTGTCTTTTTTTTTTTGTGCACGCACAGAAGTGCTAATGTACTAAATCAAAAAAAGCAAAAGCACTTCGCAGTGGGTCTCCAGAAGTTCCTCGAGGAACGAAAAACCAAAACTCAAACCTCCAAGAAACAAAAAAACGCAAGTAAACATCGTTAAAGCTTCTAGAACGGAAATAACCGAATAAAAGGAGATTGTGTGTGCGTGAAACAAGTTCACAAACAAAACCAGAAACAAAACCACAAAAGATCATTTTCTAGTTTGGGAACCGGTTAGCTTTAGACGGATAAGCGATGCATTGGTTTTATACGATACTTCGCCAACCTAAATTTCCGGTGAATTAACTTTTAACTTTTATATGGAGAAAGTGTTAAACCGATGCAAAATGAGAAGAATGAAGCAGTTTTTCATGGAAAACAGAAAGACTATTTTTAACATTAACTTTATTTTTTGTTTTTTTGGAGCTAAATAATTCCACATACCAAGCATCACTAACTTGAAGACCACGATCCAGATCCGGACCGAGTGGCAGTTCGATCCAAACCCTGATGCTTTTCTGATAAATGAGGATAATTATCGAACCTCAAATCAACACGATAGTTTAAGAAAAGCACAACAGAGCATGGCTTACTCCAAAGAAAAAGAAAGTAGACTATTAAAACTGAACCTTCAACGATGACTGGACAGATCGAGACGCGTTTGTTTATTCTTCCTGCGGGAAGTTTAAAACCTCAGTTCAGAAACCGTGTCGATAATAAAAGGCAGTAATGTGAAGCGCCGCTATGAGATAAAACACGAGGTGTTGGAGCAAACGTATGCGCGGCAGTCCGAGGTGAGGTCACAGGACCAGAACTGAGAGACCTTTCACATTCATCGTGCAAATGAAGATTTACTAAAGATTCTGATTAAAGATTGTTGTTTGTATCCCATAAAAATACAAGTTCATCAAAGTTCACATTACTGAGATTTTTTAGTTTTAATTAAAAAAAAAAAGATATTCCTGAAATGCTATGAAAGTTTTAAAAAGCTGATTTTTTACAGACCAAATGACTGCATATATAGAAATCTTTGAGAAAAAAATATTTTTTTGTTTGTTTGTTTAGTTTTTTCCTCAGTCAGTCAGCTCTCTCCTGGCCCTGACCTGCAGGAGCTAAAGCATCATGTACGTATGGAAATACTCTTACGTTCACTATTAAACGCAGATGTTTTTTTTTGTTTTTTTATGATGCAACTACACCAATCATCGAAGTGATCTCCATTCAACCGCTTTTGCATGGTTGATGGTTACTGGTTCAAACCAAAATTCCATGATGTCATTTTACATCTCCTTAGTTGTTTTCTTTGCTTTCATGCTGCTTAATAATTTGATCCTCCTCAATGGTGGTGCAGGTTCCACACACTATTAAGGAATGTTCATATTAAAAGAGATATCGAGGGATAGAAAGACCTGGCGATTAGTCACGGCAGCAGGGACTTTATGACGAATCTCAGAGGGATTCAAAACAAAACGAAAAGACGAGAGAGAAAATAAAGGATAAAGGATCAGAACGGGATTACAGGACAAAAAAAAAATAGGACATGGTTTAAAATCCATACAACGTTCAAGAAAAAAAATAACACAACAAAAAAAAAAAAAACTGAAAAAGAAGAATCCGGTGCTATTTCTCTCCGTCAATCACTTCCTGTGCGTACAGCTGGATGCACTCACAGGAACATCAGTACAAGTGAAGGAATGAAAAATGTTCAGCCACCGAACAGGCGCCGTGACAGCCACCTCGGGGTGCCGTGCAGGAAAGAAAGGCGAGATGGAGTGCGGAGAAAAGCCTGTAAAATACCCGAACCGCGCGCTCGGTGGTGCCGGGGGCGGGCACCTGTCGATCAGCGGCGTGAAAGAGTCTGACGCGTGTTCAAAGACTGTGTCAGATGCGGTTTGATGGCGTTTGTGAGCAAGTCTGAGAGAACAATTTCCACAGGATTTTTTTTCCCCCCTCAGCAAAGTGAGCTCGATATAATTTAACTGAAGTAGCTGAGAAGTAGCGGATGCTAAATCTGTCTCCAGATGTGGATTTGAACGATGTGTGTTTATACATATGAACTCTGACGACGCTTAATTAAAAACAAAAATAAAAAAAAAACATAATTCATACACATCATAGGAGGAAAAAATACAACTTTATTTTCCGCAAAACGTCATAAATAGCATATGTACCCTGGGTAAGTGGGCGGAGCATCAGTTAACACCAGAAAGTTCAAATCACCTAGGCAACTGTCAATCAATCATTCTTAATTTTTATGTTCATTGTCTCGTTGCCATTCTGTTTTAGGCTTTAAAATAAAAAAAACATGTAGCTCTAAACAGATTCAAACTTAACGGATTGTTATTATTGCCTCAGAGTTAAATATATTCATCCTCCGTCGAGCACTCACGGTGTCACTTTGCTTCAATTAGACCCGCACGAAGGAGCTTTAATAACGCCGCCATAATATTAGGCATGAAATAATATCTATATTTTTCCTCCTTCAAGCTAAATTTAACCAGCCTGGTGTTGGAGTGACTGAATCGGAGCTGTAGGGGGCGCCGTGGGGAGAGCGAAACTTCCACCCCCACGAGACGAGAGTTCAGCACTAATTATCCTCATCAGCGCTCCGGGAATCGCCTGGAGAAAAAGAGATCGCTAATGGCGCAGCAGCAAACAAAACAAACCCACACACATACACACAAACACAAATAAAGAGTTTTAGCAGCAGAGAGAGAGAGAGAGAGAGAATCACACAGGGAGTGCAAAAAAAAGAAAAAATGTTGAAAAGACAGACAACGCAAATGGGAAACGAGTGGGCGAAGGCGTCCCGGGCTACTCTGGGAAGTCTTATGAGGCGGGAAAAAAGGAATTATCCGGTCGAGACAGAGAGGATGTGAAGATGTGACGCTCTACACGTTCACACTAATTCACCCTCAAGACGAAGACACGTGTGTCGCTTCGGAGAGTGCTCTCATGCCACGCGCTCACGCTTCTGGTCTGTCTAAAACAACCTCCGTAGGCCGAGAGAGATCAGACTTCCAGGAGTTCTCTCGTCTGCAGCTTCTGCTCGGGTTTATTTATTAATTGTTAACGCCTGAGACATATAGAGGATGTAAACAGAACTTCAAAGAACTCGTACTGATCATCTTTACTTAAAAAAATATATCACTAAATGTATTGTTGTTGTACACACTTTAGTCATTAGACTTGAATCTGGAGTGGGTGCACAAACTTTTATACACAAATCAATCTATAAAAGCATATATATAAAAGCATGTATATATAAAAACCAATTAACACCCAACAGAACAAGTTCAAAGCAGTTTGTTAACAATCAAAAGAATTCTTTTCTTCCCACATTCAGGAAGAAAAAAAACAAGCACCAGCTTTGTTTATTATTATTAATTTATTCATTAATTTATCTATCATTTGCTTTTGACGCGTTTTAAATGGCGATATGCGGCGACTTCAGAACTCTCATTCCATTCCTCATCCTTCAAACAAAGAGGAAGGGGAAATAAATGAATAAATAAATCACAGGAATGCAACCGTAATTACCAAGAACTCCACTCCGAGAAAGCAAGCAAACCTGCAAGCCTTGAACGCTCTCTCGGGGTTTTCCTCTCTGCGTCAGGATTTACTCTGCAGCAGTGTCTCCTCATCAAGATCTTATCTTATAAAAGTTTTTCCATTTAAAAAATTTCATTCATTTTATTTGACCCACTCATTCTAGAGTGAAAAAACACCGTTTTGCTTTTTTCTTACGACTCCAAAACAATCCCTGCTTTCCGTTTCCCTGTTGCGTCTGGGTCCTCTCGAGGTTTTTTTCCCCCCATCGCCATCTCAGGGAGTTTTTCCCTCAGCAACCTCTCCCTCGGCTTGCTCATCAGGGACATTCTGATTATTTTTAGCCATACACATTTTCATAATTTTCTTTCAATCCTGTAAAGCTTTCCTTTACGATAACTGTTGTTTAAAAAAAAGCACCTTAATATACAAATAAAATTGCATTTCTTTTTTTTTTTTCTTAAAGAAGGAAAACTGACAGCATACACAAATTTTCTAACTTTCCTTCAATGGAAAAATGCATTGGTGTGTCTATTAAAATAAAAAAAAAAATTAAAAATTCTTAGATATCTTTTAAAATTTTCTCCAAAACTGAGGAAGCCATCACTTTCTTCAACGACACGCGACACCTACTCGAACTGATGCTTACGAAACTTTAAGGCTGATTTACGCCTCAGCGTCAAATCTACACGGAGCCTACGGCGTTGTCAGAATTTATATATACACACACTGTATTTGCTGGTGCGTCTGAGTCACTCTGCAGTTACACGACCAAACCACTAGATGGCGGTGGGCTTTCTACTGAGTCTCTTCCCCACTCTCTACTACCTAAACAACAGTACCGTTTACCGAAACGCAGAAACGAGAAAAGATGTTGGAAGAGACGGTCAGTATGACGTTGAACTTAACATCGCGTACGACGTAGGGTGCGACTTTGCACAGTCCAGCCTCAAGGGGGCAGCGTTATACATTCAGAGGACAGTGATATTGATGTGAAAGTTTACATATACCCCTCCTCTGAAAGCACGCGCAATCTAAACCCTAGCTGGGATTCGAACCCGCCGTCTCCGGATGATCGGGCAAAGCTTTTCTGTCGCGCTACTCAGGAGCCCGGACGTGTTAATTACCCTGACACAGAATCAGATGTATCTAAGACCGATCAGATCAGTGCATGTTTATGAGTAAATAAATAAACAAAAACAATTATATCTTTGAAATAACTATCGCGGGTCTAAAGCCTGTTCAACACTCCGTCCAAACTCTTCTCGACCTCGTCCGAGCGGTTTTACTTCCACGCTACTTTTTTATTTTTTTTTTTAACCGCCGCGGCCTGTCCGTCGTCGCCCCGCATTAGCATGAAGTGAAATCCGTGCGGTCTCTGGAGAACGGGAGCAGATGTCCCTTTAGGTACGATGCGTGCCTCCAAGCGCATCTTGACCTATCAGCCGTCCTCGCTCAGAGCAGGGAGGACGGAGCGAAGCCGCGGCAGCGTCCGAGTCGCGTTCTGTTTCCGCAGCAGATGCTGAACAAGGCCGACCTCGAAAAGTTTGCCTCGGATGATTTCTAAATAAATAAATAAATGAGAACGTTTATAAAAGCGAGGGTTAGTTAAGGAGCAAAAAAAAAAAAAGAATCCGCCCGGCGGTTTTCCGCAGCAGAATGTGTAACTTCTAGCAAAGGGCGAATCCCAGAGGACGTGAGAAAGCAGTTTGTATTTATAGCAGTTTATCGACTTGTCCTTATGAAGAGGAACATTTTCAGGATCTGAGAGGGAAAAAAATAATAAACTTCATGGCAGGAAAAAGCTCCAAAATAAATCTTTCCTTTGACTTCTGGTCCTTAAAACTTTCACTCAATACTTTCTTTTCCTTTTTTTGCGCTTCCTCATGTCTTGTATTACACTTGATCTATATATGGGGTGTGTATAATTTTGGCTATTATCTCTATGAAATGTCCTTTAGTTTTGGAAACGAGTGCTGTATAGACTCATTCTTACAGAGTTGGCGACGACAGGAGGATAAACCTGTGTGGAGAAAACAATTTAATCGCCTGATATCCGGTCAGGTTTATTCGGATTCTCTTATACCGTCCACTATAGTATAGTATGGTAGCATGCTCTATAGTTCAACATCGGAGTAGCATTACACACCTTTGTATTTTTATCTCCTGGTCCTGACTCTGATTAGCATGTGTATATCTTAAACCTCAAGGTTTTTTTGTGTCACTGTAAAATTTAGTTTCCTGAAAAGGTTCATAATCGTTGAGAGGTTGTTGCTCGAGTTTCCCTAAACGTCCTCGCTCCAGAGTTCATTTCGATTCAGGATTATTGTGGATCGAAGTATTTGATGCTAAATTGAGCGTCCGGTCAAAACTTGTTGAAAGCCGAGCAAATGAGTTTACATATGGGGTCTTTTTGTGGAATTTTTTTTGTTTTGCATTTTGTGCTAGATTTAGTGAAGACACACTTGGCACCCAGCAGCCGGTGCCAAGAGGAATCATAAGTTAAGGTTAAATGGGGTTTAATGTCTGTTTATCTCATATTTGACTTTATTTACATGTCTTTTCTAAATGTTATGATTGTTTTATATGCATTATAGTGATTATAATGTTGGAAATTGGTAATATTGGTAATATCTTTGGGTGGCTGGAACGCATTATCTGCGTTAACATTAGGGCTGCAACAACTAATCGATAAAATCGATAATTATCGATAATGACATTCGTTGTCAACGAATGTATCGGTTAGTTGGACTGCTCACGTTACTGAGGAGCGTAACTACAAGATGCACAAATACACAAAGATACACACAGATACACAGCCGCTCGCACAATGGAGGTTACAGAAGTGTCTGCAGGAAAAAGCGCGCGCCTATGGCGTTATATTCCTGCCACAATTCTGAGCGCGCAGTTCGACATTTTGAGAGCAGACAAAGCACTCTATGCGCGTGCGGTGTCTCCACTGCGCGCTCAACAGCTCAATTCTGCGCGTGCAATGTCTCCCCTGCTCGCGCAACATGTTCTCCGCACACGCGCAACTTCTCGATTCTGTGCGCGCTCGACTCTGCATTCACGCGCAAGCAACATTTATTTTCTGTGCGCGCTCGACTCTGCCTGTACGCTCGCTCAACTTTGTCCAGTGTTACAAAACTGCCACAAAACTGCCACAAAACCAGCCAATCACAGACTTCCACACACGGCTTCTGATTGGCTGTTCCTTCTATCAGCTGGTAATATCTGCAATTATTGTTAAAATGCTGTACTCTGCATACTAAAATGCTGTTATTTATTTAAGCGATTATCAAAATACTCGTTAGTTGCAGCCCTAGTTAACATCATTTCTTAGGGGTCAAATCTTTTTCGCAATACAAATTTCCGCCTTAAGAACTCGTCTCAGGAACGGATTCAACTGGTTATGTGAAATGGAATAAGGAGTAGGATTACGTCTTTCTCTTTCCGTTGTACTGAGTGAGAACAAACAGAAAATGAATAGCCCTGACACACACACACACACACACGTTGCTCCAGGGCTTGTTATTCGTCCACCCCTACACAGGTTACACTTGTCCTGCTGGTAACTCCATCATCGATTCCAAGAAAAACCAGCACGCCTTGTTTCCATTTTGGCCGTGATATCAGACCGCGAGGTCAGGACAGAGAGAGGCGGAGGAAAGACAAAGTGAAAACCCAGAGTGGATCGGCCCTAAATGACGTGAGGAGAGAGTGAGAGGAAATGTAAAGATTTCAATATTAAAATTACAGTACAAATCAATACAAAACCGATGAACATCAATTATTATTAAGGATTAATGTGGACACTGTGTGAGGTGTAGTACAACCGCCAGGTCAAACACAGGACACACTCCTGGACCGAGTGTAATAAAAAAGGGTAATGTCACATTCTCACGTTCTCTGTAACACAGGGGCGTGGCACTCAACTCCTGAATTTATGACAGTGATAAATGTTCTCTCGAGCTGAAGGGGAAGAAAAGGTCACATCCTGTAAGCGATAAGACGAGCAACGCCGCGTGAACACGATAGGCTCGAATCACGGTTTGCAACGTGACGTGTACGGACAGGGGAAAGTGCGCTTCAGTTCGAGGGCTTGGAGTTGTGAGCTGAGGGGAGTCGAAGACGCTGCCAAGGGAAAGAAACGAGCTGCGGAGGAAGGGACGGCAGAAACCTTGGGAAATCTCTAAAAAAAAAATTGTAATCATTTGGTTTCACCAAGGGGGGAAAAAATAAATATGATTGTGGTGAACATTTTAGTCCAAGAAAAGGATTTTTTTTTTGAAAGAGAGTGGAAACTAATATCTAATATCTTTTTGGGATTTTTCACAGATTTGCTCTATAAGAAGAGTTTTCTTCATATATGTACGTACGGACAGCGTAACACACTCGGAGGAAAACACTGTCCACTCCTTACTCTTGCATGAACTCACAGATGATTGGGTGTAAAAATTGGCGAATAAATAATAACAATAATAATAATAACAATAATCGATTGACATATGTATCGCTATTCATGTATCGTCACCCCGGCTCCAGAACTTTTATTTATTTATTTTTATTATTATTTATTTTATAGATGTTTGCATCTGCGATGGTAAAATGTTGCAGTTCCTCTATAATCCTGCAGGTGGCACATTGTCAACTCTTCTCACATTGGGTGGGCCGTATAGCATCCAGTGTCGTAGGAGTGAATTATTTGCTAAGTTTGTTTAGAATTGTAACAATTTTTTTTAAAAAATGTAATATCAACTCAGGATATTTATAAAGTCGTGATACTTATAGAATCGCAATACAGATGGAATCGTGATAATGTAGTATCGGTTGGCCCATGGTCATTCCCATGGTGATTCCTGTGTCTCATGTCAGTGTGATTGATATGGAGTGGATCGTTTCCTCCTGGCTGTGGAACGCTGCTGCATCATCCCCTTATCGCCAGATGACACGTTGAACAAACACTTTACCACTTTTTATTTCAGCTCAACTCAGCAAAAGTCAATTAGCAGATTAGGAGAAAGAACATGGGCCAGGAAATGCCAACCTCCCTCAATTAGTTTCAGTCATCTTATCCTGTTTAGGGTTGCCCCAGGAGACTTCAAGAACGTGGTGGGGGTACACCCTGGGCAGGGAACCAATGCCTCTAAAGAGACATGGAGGAAGGAAAAAAATTAAAATGACGACTCTATTATCTAAAAACAGATCATCTTGTAGATTCCATGCTATCTCCAAACCGAACACTAACCTCGAAAGGCTTCAACGGTTCTACTTGCTAGAAATGTTAGAAATGCTCGCATTAAATTAATAACGAACGAACATGAAAAGCATTTCGCTGCAAAGATTTATAGCAAAATGTCCAGCCAAAGCAACAAGCAAAAGAAAAAAAAAAGAAAAATGAAGAGCATCCTGCGCATCGCTGAGATCGTCTTTAATAATTCAAAACGCTCAATAAAAACAGTTGTGCGAGAATAGAGAAAGAAAAAAGTTCAATGAATTAATCTTTTGTGAAAATATTTTGAAGGAAAACTAAAAACAAAAAAATCTAATTTGTTCCACATGGCGAACGCCGGAGTTGAACGTTTAACATCCATCGGATATAAACACTGATCCGAGAGGAAAGAGAGAGAGAGAGAGAGAGAGAGAGAGAGAGAGAGAGAGAGAGAGAGAGAGAGAGAGAACCTTGACACGGGATTGATCTTTCGAAGAGCACTCTTAAGGAAAACAGTTCTTCCACTGGCATATTTATGAAGTACCTTTTTAAATTCGGGAACGGATTGACCGGGTTAACTTCTTGTAGAGAGAGAAAGCTGTGTAAGAGAACTCGACAACTTCCTGAGCCATGAAGCTTAACAAAAGCTGCAACACCAGGTGTGTGTGTGTGTGAGAGAGAAACTTGTCTGACTGTTTATTAACAATCAGGGA
>QMIH01000779.1:73743-89962 GCA_003987875.1 Clarias batrachus | reverse complement strand
TCAGCTCTCCACCAATCTCCTGCCTCAGTCTCAGCTCTCCACCAATCTCCTGCCTCAGTTTCAGCTCTTCACTTCTACTCGCTCAGTTCCACCTACAGGCTCTTCTCTTTTCCACTCCACAAATCTCCTGGACTTTTCCTTTTCCATTATAACGTTCCTCTTCTTTTTCTCTTCATCAACCTACCGATTTATTGTTTTTCAGTCCACGTCTTCTCCATTAGTGATCTCTCTCGTACTCATCTCCCTTTGCCTCTCCACCAACTTCCCACTCTTCTCTTTTTCTCTCCATAAAGCTCTCACTTCTGGTTTCCTTTCTTCCCGCCTGCCACACCACAAGGTGAACCTTTCAGTTTAGTTTTTTTTTCATCTAATCTTTCTTCTTCAAGTTGTACAAGTGCAGGACTAGCAAACACAACTTAGGCTGAGGAAAAAAAATAACACTGGAAGAAATATTGATAATAATAATAATAATAGTAATCATAATAACAGCCCCTGGTTTATCTCTCGGTCCAGACAGGACGGCATTTATCAGACATCAACCAGCTCCAATCCTTCCGTGACGTCGAGTCAGTCCTCGTATTGTTATTGACAAACCACGGCAAATTGAATTGCCGCGCAGGGTGAACTGTCATAGCAGAGGGCTGAATTGCCACGATACCCGCCTGTCAATCAGGGCTCCTTAGCCCCGTGACAGAGGACAGGAAGCTTCCAGATCGTCACACTTATCTCGCAGAACACAGCACACCTCGTGAACAAGACACCAGAACCAAAAGAAATTCCTCCAACCTGAGAAATTCAGGTTAAAAAGTTTGACAGGCTCGGCGGTGATACGGAAGAATGGAAGCTCAGAATCCCGCTCTTACCACGAAGATGCTTTTTCAGAATCGGGGCCAACACCGTCGTGAAACGGCTCCCAAGCCTTTCATTACCTGGATCTAAAGTAGGTTTATCGATTTATTTAATTGATACTTATTACTCAGACTGAGAAATTCTTTCATCCTTTCATTCATTCATCTCCTATACCGCTTATCCTATATTTAGGGTCGCAGAAAGCCAAAACTTTGGCCATGAGGTGAGGAGCACCCTAGGCCAATTAGCCAATTGTCTTGGGACTATGAGAGCAAACCACATCCGGAGGAAACCCACCAAGCACAAGGATGCGAACATGCGAACTCCACACGAAGGCGGGAATCGAACCCTTGACCACAAGTCGAAACTGAGATTGAAAGCTCAAAATAAAAAACGTATCAAATTCTGCGCCACCATTCACACACCGTATATACTGTATTGCATATATTCACATTACATGCACAGTATTAATTTTTGTCATCGCTTTAAAAATAAACGTTTTATTCGTTCCCAAATATTTGACTGCAAACAGGCTGGAAGCGGCATAAAGCTTGTTGGTGTGAACTCTGGGCAATACGATGAGATAATCTTGATACTGTGATAAATAATGCCTGATCCACGTATGAGATACAGCAGAAATCATGATGACTCCTCCATTATTTTTGAATCATTAATTACACCAATTACAAACTGATTAAAAGCTGCTGAATTTTTATGTTAACATTTATTTTATATTATACGTTTTTTTTTTAGACTTGATTTCATATATTTTATATATTGTTTCTACAACACTACCTTTTTTGCTAGCAAAACATTTCTAAAAATGTTTTTAAAAACCTGATGCATTTCACGCAGCACAAACAATGGAATCGTGATGATGATATTTTATGATATAATCGCCCAGCCCTGGTGTAAATACAGCCTTCAACCAGATTACATACGCGATCCTAAAGTTTAACCATACAGTTAGTTTTAAACCTTCTTGCGCAAGAGTGTATCTCCAACTTGAACTTGTAACCTGGATCATCGAAACTCTCCCGTAAACGCTTCCAGTACAGACAAAATCACTTTAAACTAACCTGCGTTGCTCTAACGCACTGAGCGCTGCACGCAGGAAGTGACTGTACCATGGGGTGTGAGGTCATTCCTTATAAAGATCTCCTCTGCTCCGTAAAGCTCTTGGGCCAATCAGGAGCAAGCTAGACACATGTCTAGCATGAAGCTTGAGTGTGTACGCGCGCGTGTGTGTGTGTGTTTGTGTGAGTGGGCTGCTTTTGGCATTAGGACGGATCCTGAGTCTGTACATACCAGCCTACTCAAAGCGGAGCGTGAGAGGTAAATAAAGTGTCTTCATGCAGTTTATCTGAAAGAAGTAGGTGTAAGCGCTCACGAGTGTCGGCACGTGGACCATCCAGGGTGTTAATTCATTTATTTCTTTTAAAATCACATGATCTGGAGGCCTTTTCTTCAGGACACATCCCTGTCTTCAGGTTAATGTTCAATCTCTAACTTTCCATCCTGATGTTAAATCGGAATTTAATAGACAGAGGAGCTCAACTTCTAGGAACAGGTGTGTGTGTGTGTGTGTGTGTGTGTGTGTGTGTGTGTGTGTGTGTGCGTGTGTGTGTGTGTGTGTGTGTGTTACCCCGCCGCCATATCCAGTGACATTTACCTCAAAAAAACATATTTTATTACCAGACCAGACAACAGCGAGTTTAAATTCTCCAATATGAACGGCTGCAACCCAGAAGCCCCGCCCCTTTCCTAGTTCCTAGCTGCTGTCCGTAGTTTCTGATCGTCTCACGGTCTCACATAAATCATATACCACAAGTGTAGAGTTAACATGAGCTAATCCATTACGCCCTACCGCAAGAGGAAGGAGAGGGGTTAACCCGAATTTCTAGAGATCTGGGGTTTAATTTTCGACACAGATCAAAAGCGTCAGGATCCTCACAGTGCTGCTCTGTCCCTTAAGAAAAAGAAGAAAAAAAAACAGACGTACAGAGACTCATCCAGAACGTTCTCTCGGAGACGCGGAGTCTCTGATTGCATCAGCATAAAGAAGCGTGATTGTTTAGTGAACTTTTAGTCAGCGGGATAATCTGCATCCTGAGGGTGATGATAAGAGATTAAAGAGACCGAGATGACTTTAGAGTCTCCGTCCTATCAACAAGAAAAGAAAATCCAGCTGACAAAGTCACTCACACACACACACACACGTTATCTTCTCTAGAGATATTTAGAAATGCATAAATAAGTGACTAAATGGTCTGAAATAATCAAGAATTTTTTTTTCGCTTTTTTTCCCCACTGTGGACTCTCATAAAACACATTTTCACAGCACTGTGTGTAATAATTTAAAAGCAAGTCCACCCTTAAATGGCTCAAAGCAAAACAAAATGAAGGTTTTGGTGCGGCCTAGTCAAACTCGGGACTTAAATCTGATTGAGATCCTTAAACGTTGATGCTTGAAAACTGACTAAATTAAAACAATTCTGCAAAGACGAGCGGGTCAAAATTCCTCCGCAGCGACAAAACACTTTATTGCAGTCGTTGGCGTCTTGGGTGGAACGACCGATTATTAGGTTTAGGGGGCACTTACTTTTTAAAGCCAGGCAGGTTTGGACAGCGTTTTTCGCTTAATAAATAAAATCAGAATTTCATCACTGCATTTTATATTTCCTTGGGTTATCCTTGTGTAATATTCAAATTTGTTTGATGATCTGAATCATTCACGTGTAACAAATATAAGGGGGAAAAAAACAGGGCACGGTACTGTACAGTATATACACACATATACAACCTACATTCTGAAAAAGTAAAGCAGTAGGACTTCACTTCTTCAGCACATTGAGCTGATCTACTTTCTCTCGCTTTCTAGCCTAGTTTACACATCTGCCCGCTGTGAGTCGAAACCGGACGCCCTGCGCTCAGATCAGCTCGAGTGAGGAAAAAAGAAATCAAGAATAAGAAATATTATGGCACAGAGAAGGAATCTGATCTCACAGCTAATACTGCAGCCAGAAACATATGATTCCCTGAACAGCTGGAAGAAAAGCTCAGACTCTGGAGACTCTTTCCAAGAAAGGTAAATTAACATCTCCTTATAGAAAAGGGCACCGTATCAGTGCTTATACAGGTTTAGTAGTAGTAGTTATAGAGTAGTAGTAGTACAGTAGTTATAGAGTATATCTATCTATACCAGGCTCTAAGCAGAACCAGTCAGAATCAATAAATCTACAAATATTACTGCTAAACATCCACATATACTTTACTAGCATATGTACATGACTTTTAGAGAAGTAGTCACAATTTTAAAGATAAAAATAATCTGCTGATCTTTAATGTAATCAGTGATATTATTATTATTATTTCAGGTTGAAACCAACGTTCATGTCTGTCTGTGTGTCTCTCTGTACAGCAGAACTCTCTGTCTAACTTATTAATACACAGAAATCACATTCTGTAAGGTTGAGTATCTGACGCCTTGTTTACGTTTAACTTGTTTAAGTTGTACTTCTTTCGTCATCAGTCAAATACACTCCCTGTTCAGTAATCAGAGAATGATGGGATGAGAAATCAAAAAAGTAGACTGAATAAAGATTTGTTTTATTTTATTTTTTTTTTTTTGCCTTAAAATTACTCCAGCGTGTTAAAATTCACTTCAGTGCTGTTATTTAAGTGAACTAATCTCAGTAAAAATATTCAGTTTAGCTTGTCTAATTAATATCTATTGGTGCAGGTGTTCGGTTACATAGAGCAAGTAGCTTATTAAAGTAGATTGTTAAATCAACATTTTGATTCCACTTTTGGCGCAGGTTTAACTTTAATCAAACGCCAAAGTGCTGCCAAAGTTTCATTCAATTCTGTCCGAGCAGTTTTGGTATGAGGCTGTGACAAAATCTGGCGGAACAGACATACAGAGCAATTTTCAGAGACTGGTTCCTGGTCCTCCAATGAATGAAATGTAAAGATATCACTGAAAGAGCGAGTTCTGACCCAATGTACAGACAAAGCCTTTCTTTTATTTCTATAGATCTATACATATGTGACCAAACGCAGAACCCTTGAGCTGGATTTCAGATTTAATTTCTAGAGCTGCAACAGACATAAACTAATATTAGTGCTTAAAGAAGCTCCTAGACGAACAACACTCGTTACGTTGTTTTATGCAACGGAATGATTTTTTTATATATACATTTACACTATATACAATAACAGCACATCTGTCGGTTTGTACCGGTGTCCAGAAGAAAGTCAGTCGGCAGCATCATATAATCAACTCTTATGTCATATTGTAAGAGCGTACAGGTGTTCCTTGATGGATATTGCACCTCTTATATGCATTAATAACAAGAACTATAACTACATCAGAAAAGCATGAATGACCCCTTGAGATCACAGATTTAAGCAAGGAAACAGAAACAAGCTTAATGAGAACAATTAAAGGTGTGTGTCTCACGGAGCGCACAGGTGCCTGATTAAATATTTATTAATAACTATTAATAATATTAATAATTTTTTGCATGTAAATGCACAGACACTCGAAGGTCAGACTGAAGTGCAGAAGTAAACCTGAAGCCAAAGTCCAGCCAGGGTGACTTCTACAAGCAGTGCCAGTCACTGAATTAACATGAAATGCCAACTCGAGAATAAAAACAACCACGACATATAACGCGTAATAACTTTACTGCTTGTGAGTTTATAACATGCACACGTTCGTTTCAAATCAACACGTACACGTCAGACCATCCTATCCGTTTTAGGGCAAATCCCGCCTCCTGTGCTAGGACTGGGTGGCCGTTTGCCTCTAGGTACGCTACAATTGGTAGATTCGACGGGAACAGAAGAATCAACCAATCCTAGCCCAGGAGGTGGGATCCTACGTCCCAATCCCTGCAAAAGAGGCGGGATTTCGCCAATGCGGGTAGTAAACGTAAAACTATTTGACCTAGAAGTTAACGAATATTTTTAACCTTTTACGCCAAACATTTCAAACGATATGATTATTTTTGTCGTTAAATGTTACCTTGTTTCTGCTGAGAAATAAAGGTCCGGTTGCAGTTCCGCGCAGTGCTCTAGAAACAGCCCGGGATGCAATGGATGCCGCCATGTTGAACCGGAAGTGAGATATGTGCGGGTGCAGAGCGCGTGTCCGTGAGTCTCGAGAGAGAAAGAGCGTGTGGGGATGTGTCTGTGTGTATGTGTGTGCGTGTGCAGGGACTTTGCCGTTGAAAACCTTTGACCTTTGAGTCCAGACTCGAGCGCGTGACTGATTGCGGATAGTAAAGGGTCTGTTTAAACTCACACGTACTCATCAAATACTCAATAAATACCTGCATATATTCACTCAAATACCTACATGCACTCTAAATACTCCCACACTCAAATGCTCACATACTCATCAGATAATCATACATTTTTACACAAATACTCACATACTTAATTATCCACACTCTCTCTCTCTCTCACACACACACACACACACACACACACACATACTCCTCAAAAATTCACAAATGCTCTTCAGATGCTCACAATGACTTATCAACTGGTCACAAATACTCATTAAATGATCACATACTCGCGAATACTCAGCAAATACACATAAACACTCAAGCATACTCGCAAATACTCAGCAAATACACATAAACACTCAAGCATACTCGCAAATACTCAGCAAATACACAAACACTCAAGCATACTCACAAATACTCAGCAAATACACAAACACTCAAGCATACTCACAAATACTAAGCAAATACACATAAACAATCAAGAATACTCAGCAAATACAAATAAACACACAAGCATACTCACAAATACTCAGTAAATACACTTAAACACTCAAGCATACTCAGCAAAAACACAAACACTCAAGCATACTCAAAAATACTCAGCACATACAAATAAATAATGTACTTGACTTGACTTGAAATATTCGGCAAATACAAATAAACACTCAAGCATACTTACAAATACTCAACAAATACACATAAATACTCAAGCATTCTCCCTAATACTCACAAATACAAATAAACACTCAAGCATACTCACAAATACTCAGCAAACACATAAACACTCAAGCACACTCACAAATACTCAGCAAATACACATAAATACTTAAGCATACTCACTAATACTCACAAATACTCCCACATGCTCACATATACCTGCACAAACTCACAAATCTCCCACATATATACACACACTTAGTTCGACCACATGATTGAAGTGTGTTTAATTTTTTCTTGTTCATTGTATTCCATAAAGAAAGAAACAACAAAACATAAATGCATGTTATTCCTGTATAGACACAGTGATGTGCATCAGTGAACCTTGGCCACTGCAGACCAGGAACGTCCCACAAGAGTTGCAGGTTTGGAGTTGCTATAACACTCGAGGTTGTGCCGTTGTACTGAATATCAACACAGCTGTGACGCCATCATTACTCAGGCTGCATCCTCGTGCCTACAACCGCATCACAGCCGTGCTATATCCAGCAGTACAGCACTCTCTCTCTCTCTCTCTCTCTCTCTCTCTCTCTTGTGTGATATTGCTTAATAATCTTATCACATCGCTTTTAGCTGTTATCTTTGTCATGTTTTTGAGGAAGACAGATTCAAAAAAAAAGAAAGAAAGAGAGAGAGATCATTAAACCAGTGTTCATGTTTCTATGTTTCGCTGTACTGTCAATTGTCCAGAGTTTCACTTTGAACCCTGCTGCGCATTATTCCCCTCACACAGCTTTCCTTCAGGAACAAGAGTCTAATAAACACACAATCTGATGCCTTACATACAAAAAGGGGGAACTTTTCACAAAAAGGTGAAGCAATGTTATCTTTCTTCCTTTTTTATATGTTTGTTTATTTATTTTATTTCAAGTGTCCAAGAAGAAAGACTCTGAACTATCAGACGTGATTTCAGCTCCCTTTTGTGTGTATGTGTATGTATGTGTGTGTGTGTGTGTGTGTACTTTTTATTTTATAGTTAAGGTATTTAGACAATTATTTAAAAAAAAAAAAAAGCTAAATTAAAAACACTGCTATTCTAAAACTGCAGACTCCTTGCATAAATGTTGTACAAATGTCTCCTCACTCACACAATTTTTTTTTTTTTTAACTGGGTTGAAATCTAAAAATATATCCACTCACACATACATCTGTTACAAGCTGCCTAGCCGTTACAAGAAGCCTGAAGCCTATTCCAGGGAACTCAGGGCAATAGGGAGGGTACACCTTGGACAGGGTGCCAATGCATGTCTGCATGTCTTTGAACTGTGGGAGGAAACTAGAGTACATGGAGGGAACACAAGCACGGGAAAAATACACAAACAGACCCAAGTCAGGAACCGAACCCTCAACCTTAGCAGTGCAAGGCAACAGTGCTAACCACTAACCACTGACAGGTGAAATGAGCAACACTGATCACCAGTAAACAGGCACCTAAGGCTCTCCCATGCCAGTGGGGACCAAAGGCCAGCCCATTCAATTTGATCCCACAGAAAAACTAATTCAGCACAAATTGGCAAAATAAAATAATGCTGAACAGGATAGAAAGCCACCAGAACACCCAATACATCAAAGCCAGTGCACAGGGACAGCAGGCAAAGAGCCCTAGGCTGCCGGCTCGCCCTCCAAATTCCCCAGCTCCCAAGCTGATCAAGCCTTCATGGGATACACCAGACACGAAAGTCTGATCCATGGAGGCCACACCTTGCAACCGACAGCACCAAAGGATCCCCTGCCAACGTCCTGGTGCCAGACACCACAGCACCACCACCACCACCCCACCCCCAATCAAGCCCCGAGGGGCCGGAGCTGTCCCTAGGTGGTTTTAATGTTACTTGGTTTTAATATTACGGCTGATTGGTGTATAGCTAATACGCTGTGGAAACTTAGATTTAAGCATATTCTCTCTCTCTCTCTCTCCCCCCTCTCTCTGTCTCCAACATGATCCCATTAACTTCCAGTTTTTGCCAAGGCACTTAAATATTTCAGGCTATTATTCAGTCAAGAGCGGTCATAAGGATCATTTAAGACAGTTCTAGCGAGAATAAGAGCCATGCTAATATGACCTCTTATAATAAAAAATTATGCAAATGGACGGATTTGATGGATTTGCTTCATCCTTATTCAGTCTTTTATGTTTGTTCTGCTCCTCGTCGAAATTTTACGCACCGCTTCCAGGAACTTTTTAATAGGCCACGATCCATATTTAAGAGGAGCAGATACATATAGGTCTTCTTGTGCCAGCTGCGGTCTTACTTGTGCAAGCAGGATTTCACAGAGAACCCCAGGCTCTCGGTTTTATTCTGTTGACTAAAGCTTCAGCGCTCTGCTGCGTGCCATGCAGACACCTGATACTGTAGATTCGATATGTAGAGACTCGGGTGATAGAGGACGGTTTTGTTATTTATTTGCATAAGCTTAATACTCAAGACTTATACTTGAAGAATTTCTGAATTCGCCTAAGTTTTACTTAACTATTTATTTAGCCTGAATATTGCTCTGGAGCACTTGATTAGATTAAAATTTCATTTGGCATGTTCTCTGGTTGTGGTGTATTGTTATTTTTTTTTATTCCACGCTGTGCCTGACCTGCTGTTAATGCAAAGCCAAGTGGTTCCTTAAGAACGATTGTTCTATATGGGGAAGGGAAGCTACCAAAGATAGCAGAGCAGTCTAGTGCGGTTAAAGTGAGCGCTAAGACCCATGAAGGACGCATCTCAGTGTTAAAATATCGGCTTACGGTGGCACACTGTTATAGTGGTTGGCACTGTGGCCTCACACCTCCAGGGTCGAGGGTTCGATTTCCACCCAGGGCCCAATTTACAGTATTAGACACCTGTGTTAGCATTTGATTGGGTCAATGTTTGGTGCCAACTTTGGGCCAAGGTCGTTCTGTCTGTTGTCACAGCACTGGCATGGGATGTTATAAACAGTATGCCGTGTCATTTGGTCCAACATTAGGTTCAATGTTTAACTAAAATTGTTGGGCTAACAATGATAAGTACGCTCTGGATAATATCGGGCCAACAGGTCAAGGATGTTATGTAAAATGCTTGCTTGACATCACTAACAACCCTGGTCCACTTGGCCCAATCGTAGCCCAATGTTGGTCCAGTAGTGGTGAATATTACCCCACTACTGGACCAACCACAACTGCACCTACTGTTTAATAGTATTACCCCAGAATTAGCACTAGTACTGATTTGACCTAGAGTATTATGTAAAATAAGCCCTTTCCAATGTTGGACCAACAACACTTCGCCAACAGTGTCAGCACTGTTACATGAGATTGGGCCAGGATTTGGCCAATCGTGGTGTCACCGTGATTATGAACTTTTCACACTCTTTTTCTTCACAGGTTGATTCTCCAAACAGTCCATGCCCTCAGGCATATTCTCGCTCCCTCTCTCTCTCTCTCTCTCTCTGATTGATTTAGAAGTCTCATCCCTTCCTCTTCTCTGTAACCCACAGTCCGCTCTCCTGCAGCTCATTGCCGATGGCTCTGTTCAATTTCCCTGCACCTCCGTTACAGCCGGCTCAAAGAAAGAAGAAGAAGAATGAGGAAAGGATCCCGCGCCCCATCTTCAAGTGCTATTCCGTAGCTTATAATGCTACATCGATTTTTCATTTTCGCCGCACACTGGTCGAGCGCCGAGCAAAGCCGCATGAATAAAAATTTCAAAACGCGACCCGGGATTGTACCCCCCCCCCCACACACACTTTTTTTCTCTGAAACTTTCGTTATTACACGTCTGTTAGACAAACAGTATTTGGGAACGCAGACCTGTGAAAAAAATGAAGAAATAAATAAGCTCGGCTGCTGAATCAACAGAGCGGGGAGGTGGAATCCTAATCAGCTACGGCGCAGAGGAAGTCTCCGGGGACAGACAAATGAAAATAAATACAATTTTTGAAAAGGTACTCTTAAATCCCAACTAATACGCAGCAACCCCCCCTTTTTTTTTTCTTTTTTCCCCTCCTCTCAGACGCCGGGCCCGGAGGAGGGGTCGGCTGTCTGCGTGAGCAGCTTCACAGATGAATAGTCTGCAAAATAAACGGACAAATAAATAAAACGAATCAGCGGTTAATACCGAGCGCTTCAGCACCATCATGGGACGCTTAATCAAATTCCCATCAGTAGATGTTTTCTCTCTCCGCTCTGTCGTTCCGTATATGTGTGCGTGCGTGTGGTAAATCACTTCTATTCACTGCACACCATTGATTCCGAGCTCATAATCCACCCATATTTGTCACTTCTTGCTTGTAAGGGTGAGACGCCTATGGGGAGGGGAGGGGGCGGGGATTTATATTTACACACACTGAATGAGATTTAAATATCTGAACGCTCAGTGTCAGTGCACTTCCCTACCAAACAAGTGCGTACGTCGAAGTGAGACGCGAATGTGCGAGTGATATAGAAAGCGAGCCAGGGTGTGCTGATGTGTACACGGCTAGCATGTGACTTTGCCAGCGTGTTAGCTACAAGGCTAGTACATGAGGGTTGTAAAGGAGGGAAATTCTAGTGGTATAAGGATTTCTTAGTGCTATTCAGGTATGCGAATGTGTTAGTACTATATACACTGTAAGGGTCTATGTATACGCGCAAGCTAGCAAGCAAAAATACAAGAATGCAATTGTATAAGTAAGTGGTAGGCTAGTACAGTATGCACTTCTCAGTATACTAAGACTGATTAAGATTCAGTTACCCATTTAGGACACCCTACACCGTCCACAGGTCCCTTTTCAACTGCTCGATTTCGCTCCCTGCGGTTTGGAATCGCACTCAGCATGGTACGCTTTGCAGGGTACTTAGGGCCGATCGGAATGCACACACTATGTATGAGTGTCTATAAAAGTGCGCGGGCTAGTATGCTAGTATAAAAGGGTTTTGTAATCTATTAAACGAAATGGCTAAATATAAATAATCTAACAAAAAATACATTTGTGTAAGCATGCGTGGGTTAAAGTGGTCAACTATGCTAGCAGGAACGTGTGGTAGCATGACCAATGCATGGGTGTACAGTAATTATGCTACAAAGCTATTATTATGTAAGTATAGGTTATTCTGTAGTCTAGTAGGCGACTGTTTTCTGTACGCACGCAGCGGTGCAAATGCGAAAAAGTGCAAAAGTGTTTCTATGCTACTATGCAAGCACTGAAACTAATGTTTGCCCAATTTGTTCGCATGCTATGCAGAAAGCGTAACTGAGAACTACACTAGTTCACGTTTGTAGAGGAAGCATCGCAGGACCCAGGGTGTGGTCTAAGAGTGCGTGGAGAGATCAGCAGCAGTTTTCTGTCTGATTTAAAACACACCTCACCTGCTGTTGCTCAGAGGTGTATATGAAGGATTCACGAAGCCCATCTTCAGTTCAAACCTCGGCACATTCATCTAAGCACACCTTTATACTTTTCAAACAGTTTGCCAAGGGCTCCTCTTGCTCTTTATCTCTCTCTCTCTCTCTCTCTCTCTATACAGTATATATATAGTGTCTTGCAAAAGTATACACACCCCTTGAACTTTTCAACATTTTGTAACATTAAAACGACAAACTTAAACATATTTTATCGGGATTTTATGTGCTAGACCAACCCAAAGTGGTACATAATTGTGACGTGGAAGGAAAAGGGGCAGTGGTGGCTCAGTGTGTTAAGGCTCCGAGTTACGGATCGGAAGATCGGCGGTTCGAGTCCCAGCTCCGCCAGGTTGCTGCTGTTGGGCCCTTGAGCAAGGCTCTTAACCCCTGCTCCAGGGGCGCCGTAAAAATGGCTGACCCTGCACTCTGAACCCTGCATACTAACAAGAAGCTGGGATATGTGAAGAATAAAAAATTTCACTGTGCAGTAATGTATGTGTGACCAATAAAAGGCTGACTTAACTTGACTTGACTTAAATTATAATTGGTTTTCCAAATTTTTGTATTCAGCTCCCTTTACTCTGATACCCCTGAAGTCACCTTATTAGCAAATAGACTCCACCTGTGTGTAATTTAATCTCAGTAGCACCGCTGCCTTGCACCTCCAGGGACCAGGTTCGATTCCCACCTCGGGGTCTGTGTGCATGGAGTTTGCATGTTCTGCCCGTCCTTGGTGGGTTTCCTCCCACAGTCCAAAGACATGCAGACTAGGCTACTTGGTGTTCCCGTAGTGTGTGAATGAGCGTGTGGCCTACGATGGATTGGAACCCCGTCCAGGGTGTGCCCCGCCTCGTGCCCCAAGTCTCCTGGGATAGGCTCCAGGCCCCTTCGACCCTGTTCATAGGGTAAAGTGATATAGACGATGAGTGAGTGAGTAAATACAGCTGTACTGTAAATCCCTCAGAGGTTTGTAAGAGAACATTAGAGAACAAACAGCATCATGAAGCCCAAGGAACACACCAGACAGGTCAGGGATAAAGTTGTGGAGAAGTTTAAAGCAGAGTTAGGAAATAAAAAAAATGATCTCAAGCTTTGAACATCTCACGGAGCGCTGTTCAATCCATCATCCGAAAATTTAAAGAGTATGACACAACCGCGAACCTACCAAGACATGGCCGTCCACCTAAACTGACAGGCCGGGACAGGAGAGCATTGATCAGAGAAGCAGCCAAGAGGCCCAGGGTAACTCTGGAGGAGCTGCAGAGATCCCCAGCTCAGGTGGGAGAATCTGTACACAGGACAACTCGCCAATCTGGCGAGAAGAAAACCAAGTCCTGTTTGCAGTTGATGACCAGCCTTTTTGGAACTGCGAACAGGATCTCTTATAGCTACAGCGAACAAAACAGTGACAGTTAGCCTGATTTTATTTGACTAATGCAGAATTAAATTCAGAGTCATGCAGTTTGTTCCATGTTACTATGGATACGATAACGAATGTATCTTGACTTGCATCTGGGACTCCTTTCAGATCTGCTGTCATATTTAATAATGTATAATAGCAGTTATAATAATATATAATAGCTGCAAAACAGGCAGGCAATCAAATCTAAAATGATAGAGGGGGGAAAAACACAAACACATATACGCACAGGCACACAAAAAGATGGATCACATGACTTAGATATTCAATACACTCGAGCGAGAGAGACAGGGTGACACTTAGCTCTGTGCTGTTGCAGGAAAGTGGTTAATCGCTCTGACTAAATGTCTTCATGACAGACAGGGCCGGAGAGGAGACGCAGTCTCCTTGAGATTTTAAAAGTGATTCAATGTCAGGATCTGTAATCTTTCTTTTCTTTTTAAAAACTGCACTTTTCCTCTCGTCCTTGTTTGCTTGTTAAGCTTAAGCTAAGTGCATCGTTCACCTCGACTGAGGGCAGCGAACAGAGGCAGCGAGGCAAACAGGGTACAGCCGATTGGTTTGGACAGACATACTGCCGACATGCTTGCAGCGCTCCAGTCGATTTTAGATTCCAAAGATTTAGAGCGATATGTTTTTAACAAACTAGAAACTTACAAATATCTTTTCTAACCTGCAAATTAGGACAGTGTCGCCCACATGGAGTAAATAAAAATGAAAAACTTCAGGCTCATTTGAGTTGCTTTAAAGGTCCCATGTTTTACTCTCAATGTTAATGTGTTTCACTCCTCTTCCAAATAGTCAGTTTCAGTGTCTGTGTAAATGAACTACTCCAGATCAGCAAATTTCAAAATGTAGTTGGAAACAACAACAACAACAACAACAAAGTTGTTGCCAGTTTTAAAGTTATCCAGTAGCAGATTATAGCGGCTTGTAGGTGATTCGTAGACTTCGTAAGTGGTTTTGTGCCTTTGTGTAATAGATCCTAGAGTTCAAAAATGTGCCGACTCCCTTGCTTACAAAAAGTTGGCAAAACTCAAAAAATTTAAGATAATCCGTTCCATCAAAATGTTTTAAGTAATGATGTTTCCAATTTTAAATAAACAGAACTATCAGTGTTTGAGTTTGTTGTACTCATTCATATTAATCGTTATTTACTTGCATTACTGAGTTGCCGAACTCATACTATCATTTTTTTTTAGTTGTTGCAAATTAAATAAATTGTTGTTGGTCTTTCACCTGCTCCTGGCAACGGGTCGCCACAGCGGTTTCTCACATGTTTTTACTCCAGATGCCGTTCTGAACACAAGCCTGCCATTTGTATCTGGGCTTGGGACAGGCACTTCATCCAGTGGCTGGGACTCGAACCCGGCCGTTTCGCATGGCAGTTAACATGTTTACAAATCAGCTAAAATGGCTAAATCCAGCCCCGCGCACTAAAGGGGTAAATGTCTTCTACTGACATACTACCTTCCTATATAAACTTTGAAAAGAGAGATAGTATGTCAACAGATTAAGGCACAGTAACTCAGAGGCACTGAGTTATTGATCTGACGTTCCACCAGGTTGCCATTATTCGGCCCTTGAGCAAGGCCCTTAACCCTATCTGTTAAGTACTGTATCATAGGTACAGTATAGCACTTCATTGGAAAATAATGTTAGTGCATAGACAGTGATGGTTCAGCATGAATTTCACACACTTTGAAGGAGTGTCTTAACACTGCATCGTAATTAGATCATAACGTTTCATAGCTACAGTGTAGCCAAGTAGCCAAGGCAAGTGACGTCACATTGTTGACTAAGAATCATCAAGAATGTTAATTCTGTATTTTTAGTTTTTGGGAAGGCACCTAATTCTACAGCAGTTTGTCAGCAAGTGCAATATTTACCAAAGAACAAAACGTTATACTGTTAATCCATTTAATATCGTGGAGCATCTGCCTGGTTCAGAAATCTGAAAGTTACAGCTTTACCTCTGACTGTCGAAGCTTCTTCCATAAATCTTAAACAAATGATTCCTAACAGAAAACGTCACCATGGCAACAATAAGACTTTGGTAAGCAGAGGTGTGTAGTAACGAGTTACATTTACTCCATTATAGAGTATCTTTTTGGAAAGAATCTACTTCTGTCAGTAGTTTTACTTCACTATACTTGTTACTTTTACTTGAGTAGATTAAGTAGATTAAGATTAAGTACTCTTACTCCGCTACATTCGGCTCCACTCGACTTGTTACTTTTCTGACCGTTTATTCTACACACGCAGCCGGTGGATCTACCGCGTGACTGTTTCACCAATCAGACGCAGCAACAATAATCACATGACTCCGTTTTGACCAATCAGGTCTTTAGCCGGTGTTCTATAAATTCTTCCTACCTGTGAACCCGTCCTACATACAGTACGCTCACTGCACTTTCTCAAACAAAAGTTTCCGCATCTTTCTCTAATTTTGAGGAACGCCCATAAATCCAAGCTGCTACTTCTTGCCGTGATTATAGAATGCTTTTTTCATGTTTGTGTGATAATATGTTAACTTTAATTGTACATATAATGTTACTTTACAGTCTACGATTATATAAGTA
>QMIH01000779.1:61573-73710 GCA_003987875.1 Clarias batrachus | reverse complement strand
ATATATATAATAGAATACTATATATTACAAGAATATACTGTATAAGTATAGAATATATACTTTTATTAAAGAATTAATCGCCAACACACATGTTGTACATTTTTATGTAAAAAAAAATATGATTGCATGACTGGCATCATATACAAAGCATGCTTCACTTGCAATATTATAATTTCAAAAAATATATGAGTGTAACAGTACTTGAGTAGTCTTTTCAACAAATACCTTTTTACTCTTACTTGAGTAATATTCTGGATGACCACTTTTTACTTCTACTTGAGTTATATTATTATACAGTAGTACTGCTACTCTTACTTGAGTACATTTTTTGGCCACTCTACGCACCTCTGTTGGTAAATACAATACAAGACAACTTTTGATCCGTCTCTTCCTCACAAGGCCTGGAGACTGAGCTGTCGATAATTTGATATATTGATAATTTATAAGAACGAGAGCGTCACTCTTCCGAACGATCCGATTGGACAATTCGACAGTCCACGTTTAATGAACACTCTCTGGTCTGACTGTTTATAAAAATATTCTAATAAACCCGACACCTCTCGCCCTGTAGATCTCTTTGAGCCTGTTTTGGTTTCTGATGAGCATTCAACCTTGCAGCTCTCGCCTACTCAACAGCTCCTGCCATGAACTAATTATTAGCAATGTGCACTTATTGTTTTGTAATTATGGATTGCCTTCTGGTGGGCAGCTTTTAGGGTCTAATGCATAATCTTGACTAATACATCTTTAAAAATCTGAATCTATATACCGAGTAACAGTAGGAATATTATGCACACAGTATATTCAGCCATATTGTGTGAATTACTGTAGGCGAGTCTTCGTCTCTCTGAAATCCACTCCAACAAAGCACTCGTCTCAGTTTCTGATAATATGATCTACAGTCTATTCTGAAATGATCATGACCATACTACTCCTTACTTTCTTCAAATCTGAAGAGTCCTCCTGTTGTAAGAGGTTAGGAAAATAAAATCTCCCTTGTTAACCAATCACTGGACCTTTATAACACAGGCTAATTTATACATGCACAACATTTGCTGGACGTTGCCAGGTGTTTGTGTTTTTGCGTTATTGCCTTGCAGTAGTGCGCTCTAGCCAACTTAACTACCAAAAAGGTGGAATAAACCTTAATTTCCCAGTTGCCTTTTGTTCAGATGTAATAACACAACAAAGCCATTTGGGGGGGGAAAAAAAAAAAACTGTCTATCAAATAGTCGGTTCAATAACAACTGTTTAAAAGGAGCCATTCAAGTAATTGGTTTTCAATGATGCTACAAATGGCTTCCTTGAATGTTTTTGCCAGTCAAATTGCTTCTGCACAGGATCCACTTCAGATCAGACAACGTAGACACTTGAAGAATTTACCAGGATGTCCATGTATATCCACCTCGTGTTTGATGAAGTTTGGGGTGGGCCGAGGTCAAAACTATACATTTCGTAGAGAATTTATGTCTAAAAATAAGCATGGATTTGATCTTGGTCAGGGTTGTGATGGATCCAAGGATGATGCCAGAATCAAGGTGGGAATACTCCCTTCAAGGGATGGTAGAGTAGGCTACAGGAATCTCACACACACACACCCTTATGTGCATTCATGCGTAAGGACGAACTGGCAAAGAACCCAGTGGAAACCCACAGGATCAAACTGGGGACACTGGAGCTCTGATACTGACAACAACCAACATCCATCATAAAACCAGCTATTTGGGTTTGCATTGTATGGTAAGTTTGGCCTGAATGCAATCTATTTATTTTTTTGTGAGTTTTTTTTTCTTCTTCTTCTTCCCATTTTAGCAACATGCTGAGCGAGCGGAAAGGTGAGCAACACACGTGTGAAAATAACTCGTAAGCTCAGGGTGTCCTATTAACCTTGTTTTCTTGTGTGGAAGCACCTCTTCCTCTATCTTAAGTCCCCATCGCTTACGGGCTCTCAGGAGGCCAGCAACTAATTAACCTTGTGGAGGAAGCAGTGGAGGATCAGGGATGAGAATGTTAAGCAACCTATCACACACCAATTGGATTACCATAAGCAACCTTCAAGTGGCTTAACCAATATCTGTCTGAACCTGCAAGAGAGAACTTCATCCTTCATGAATTCTAAGCAACACTCTGGCTTTTGGATGGAGGGGAAAAGGTGCATGTCTGGCATACCAAACGCCAGGTCTTTCAGGAATAAAAACACAGAGGTCTTTGTAGCCATGGATCTACAGTACATTGCTGAGAAAGCATGGATTGCCCACACAGTTTTAATGGTAATATAGACAACAAGTATGAGATACGGTATGATATGGCTTGGGACATCTGGGGCTGTCGAGTCCTCATGGGTGCCTATGAAATTCGGATTCATTTTTGGTAAACGCTTTATCTCAGTCAGGGTTCCTGTGGATGCAGGGACCATTCTGAGAACACATGCTGGATGGGATGTCATTCCATCTCAATATGCCGAACAGACACGTTCATACCTAGGGTCATGTTTGAGTCGCCACCCAATGGAGGTGTGAGGAAACTGGAGAACGTGGAGGAAAACCCAAGCAAACACATAAAGATATTAACCCACAGAACATGGATTGGAGGTAGCTATCCTTTGCACTGGCCTCCCAGCCTCCTAAAATGTCCTAAAACTTATTAAATGATTGCAATTATAATGCATTAACAGGTCAATTCTCTTCCTCCGTAGAGTACAAACAATGTAAACGTACCCTCAGGCAAACCTGGTCCATCTAATCAGGTTCAAAAATGCACACCCTTATATAGGTCAGATTGTCTCAACTCGATTCCTTGATTTTCACTCGCCAGTTTCTTTTCCATTAGACAGCAGTCATTTAACACACCAAGAAAAGACGTCTTGAATCTGTATGTGTAAGTGCAGCTCTGAGATAGAAGCTAAGAATTTCACTGTGTATACCAATTCCTAACAAACCCGAATCCCCAATCACTGTGTAATCTACAGTATCTGCTAGTCTGTACACTTAGAGTGATCAGCATTCAGCTAATTTCTGTGGTCAGAGTCATTCTCTTGCTAGCTAACATTTGAGAGATTAGAAATAAAGCTGTTGTTAGATCGGCTTAGCTAATGTTTTCCCAATTTTCACTGATGAAAGAGGCAACAAATCATTGTGGGATCTGGGACCGCAGACTGCGTTTCCTTTCGTTTTTGTAATCTCTATAAAAAGTTTATAGTTTTGCCTCAGAGTGGCGCAGTGGTAAAGAGCTCGCCCCATCATCCGGAGATCGCGAGTTCGATTCCCGGGTGAGGGTGTAACATCTCGCAGCCGGAGGTCTAGAGAGAGCTGATTGGCCGAGCTCTCTCAGAGGGGGGGGATGCGAGGTACTTAGTGCTTAGCGCTGTCCTCCGAGTGTGTTACTCCGCCCCCAACGGTGCGTGAGCGAGCAGTTCGAAAAAGATGCGGTCGGCTGGCGTCACGTGGTCCGGAGGAAACATGTGATAGTCTTCGGCCCTCCCGTCTGAGTGGTAGTAGTAGCCTTGATGTGGAGCCCCCTACTGGTGGGGAAGAATTGGATACGACCACTAATTGCACTTTTAATTTAGTAAAGACGGTGGATTCTTTTGTCACCTCTGTCTTGACAACATTAAGTTGTCAACAATTATCACTTGTATCCAGAAAGGTCAAGTATAATTACCTTTTTATGATGGTGCAAAACTGTAAATTGAGTCTAGATCCCTTTAGGAGGTTTACCATTGGTACAGTAGGTCTTATCTGGCTCTTTCAGAGAGTCAAAGCATTTTGCTTCAGGATGACCTAATATACTGTGTACGCCCTCTCTGAACTTGGAACCAAATAACAACATAAGAAACTATTCATAAAAAAGGAAAGGATCTGAGAATAAACATCAGGTCGCCACACCGACCCTCATTAACTTGGCAGTGGCTGGGCTTTGATGTGTATGAGGCTAAATGGAGGATCGTCTTTAAAGGGTGAACTGGTGACATCTCGTGAAGTGTCGAAGACGGGTGACAGCATGGAGACCTTCTGGGGCTCATGCATAATGCTCTTTGCGTTCAGAGAGCCGTTCCACCAGGCTGGAGATATGAGACGGGACATCAGGAGGATAAGGGGAGCAGAAATAAAGAGACGAGAACAGAATCCAAGATCTGAAAGGAGCAAAGAGTTGACGAATAAGTAGCTACATATACTGTAAGGATAATGTGTTGGTCTTAAGCTTGTTCAGACAAGTATGGCAATGGTTTCTGTGACCTGTCTGCTTTGGTATTTCTCATTAAACAAAACTCATGTGCAAAACTAGTATGCAAGTATGCAAAGTATGCAAGTACAAAGATGTGCATATAAATAAATATGTGACTGTCCAATTACATCAGTATGTACAGTAAATGTGAATTGTGTGTAAACATTAGTAAACCAGTATGCCTCTTATTGTACAAGTGTGCAAATATCCTAGCATGCACATGGGCTAGTATTCAAGTATACTAACTGCTACTATAAAAGAGTGCAATACTGTGGAATTCTAACATGCAAGTGTGCAAGTATGCAAGAAGATGTAAGGAAAGTTTGTAGTAGGTAAGTGTGACAAAGCTAGTATGAACGGATGGATGATATAGTTGGTTGGTTTTATGATTAGATGGATAGATAAATGGATGGATGGGTAGATGGATGAATGGATGGATGGGAAGGTGGAAGAATGAATGGATGGCTGGAAGGATGGAGGAACAGAAGGATGGAAGAATGGGTAGGTGGATGGATCGATGGACAGATAAATGAATGGTTGGATGGATAGACGGATGGATGGGTGGATGGATGGATGGATGGACGGACTGAGTAAATGTATGGAGGTATGGATGAATGGACTGGGTGAATATATGGATAGAAGAATGGTTCGATGGGTGGGTGGAAGAATAAATGGGTGGCTGGAAGGATGGAGGGACAGATGGACGCAAGGATGGGTTCAGTAGGTGGATGGATACATTGACTGATTAGTGGTTGGATGGATAGACAGGTGGATGGATGGATGGATGGAAGGATGGATGGATGGATGGACAGATGAATGGGCAGAGGGAGTATATGAATGGATGGATGGTTAAAAGGCTGGCTAGGAAGATGGACAGATGGATGGATGGATGGATGGATGGATGGATGGATGGATGGACAGATGAATGGGCAGGGGGAGTATATGAATGGATGGATGGATAAAAGGCTGGCTAGGAAGATGGACAGATGGATGGATGGATGGATGGATGGATGGAAGAATTGACCAGAATGTTGGGTGGGTGCATGGATGGATGGATGCGTGGGTGGTTGGGTGGCTGGATGGCTAGACGGACAGATGAATGAATGGTTGGCTGGCTTGACAGGTGGATGGATAGACTCAGTGAACAGACTGATGATTGGATGAGTGACTGGATGGATAGATGGACATCTGGACAGATGGATGAACAGTTGTATGGATGGACGGATGGATGGATAAGCTGACAGGTAACACGATTAATACAAAGACGGACAGGAATATAAAATAGAGTACATACCTAAATATACTGTATATATTTAGTATGCTCTTTAGTATATGTATACAACAGTTCTACATTTCTATTATTGGCAGCAGTAGTTATAAGTGCATGTTCCCCTGCACTCAGATAAATGCACTATTACATAAAACCGAACAAATACAAGGAAGGAAGAAGACGAGCACAAAGCTGCTGAGATATAATGAGTACACCATGTAATCAGTGATTCATATAAACGGATACACTGATGTCGAAACGACCTCTGCATTCTTCTACGAGAACAGAATGTTTTCCACATCTCAATAACTTCTTGCATCATCATATGAGATTGGCCCTTCCACTTAACCTCTGATCCTCCCTCTGCTGGAGTTTGGAACGCTGTTCCAGTTCCCCTCGGCTCCCTCCGGCTTTACCTCCAGACGACGCTGCTGTTGAAATGGTTTGTACTGTATGTTCTCTCACACACAAAGTCCTGCTTTAATACTGCATGCAGGTGTAAGCATCTCATGTCTCCCTGTCTTATTAAATGTATTTTAACAAACTGGAAAGTGAAATCTTTGCCTCGGTTTGAGAGAGTGTGCTTGAAGAACCCTGTAGGCTTTCAGTTTAATAGAGTGCTGCTGAAATCCATGCGCCGGCCTTAAAAACATTTTTTTTTTTTTAAAAAAGAAAGAAAAGAAATAGAAAAGAATCAAGGCAGTACATTTTATTCTCCAGACAATGAATGCTTTTTAAAATAAACCACGGCTTTTCTGCATACATCTCTCAGCGAGTGTTCGCTGGCTAATAGCTCGAGGAAAATCCTTTGTACAAGACTCAGATTTGGTTAGTGATGCATTCACTCCAGGACTACTCTAGTGTGGTTTTTTTTCCCCCCCTTTTCTTACTGTTTGCTGTTTTCTTCCCTTTGACTAGTGGATGACAAGTGATTGGCTCCATCTCTGGATGCTGCTGGCAGCTTGTTAGAGCTTTTCTGGAGCGTGGCTAGCCCTCGCCCGGGTGCCGGGATCGCATTCATTTTTCAGCACTCATGAATATGTTCTGTCGTACGCGACGGCCAAGACGCTGCCTGCCACGGTGACCCAAGACGGGATCAGGATGGATCCAGTGCATGAGAATTTCTGTAGGATTTCTCACAAGATCAAATCTGACGGATTTATTAAGCTTCGCATCAGTGACGCAGGGGATGTACCGGGTCACGTGACGTCCAGGATGTTTGGGTTAATTGCTCGATAAAGGTTCTTCCCGACAAATTAGAATAAATATCATGTCATAAATTAAAAAGCTTTTTTTTTTCCATATTTGGCACGATAAGGTTGCATTTGCATGCGTTCCTTTTTCGTTTTTAATGACTACATGCCTGAGGAACATCAGAGAAGAATGGAAAGATAATAAGAGGACGATGCGCCCAGGACTCTGCCACAACCTGAGACTTTCAATGAGTCCATTGTTTACCTAATGGAGCTGCCTCCGGTCTTTTGTCGAAGAAATAAATAATAAAAAATAATAAAAAAAAGCCCACACACACAATGTGTCACTGTGTGTGAGTGTGTGTGTGAGTCAACTCTGACTACCACACTCAGAGGGAAGAGCATATGTCTGCCGTGGCCTGGCAACCTCACAGCCAGAGATAGATGTCACCACCTGAGAGAGCCGAGTACACAGAGATGGAGAGCTGCCCTGAGAAAACAAGAACAGAGTAAGAGAGAGAGAGAGAGAGAGAGAGAGAGAGAGAGAGAGAGCCCCGGTAATGAAAACACCAGCTGTCATGGGGTGTTGTGTAGCTCACTGAAGTGGTGTGAATGGTTCCGTGCTGATAATTCGCTGTGATGAGTCTGCAGCGCAACCACATACACAAATACACACACACACACACACACACACACACACACACACACACACACACACACACACACTAAGCCCGACTTCAGTCAGGAAGAACAGAGCGTGCTCAGCTCACCCCAAACCCTCACTGTTAATGTCAACATGACACCTCAAAGAAAACACTTCCTGTGCTCCGTCCCTATCACACCTTCCCAGATCGCTGCGATTGTGCTCAAGGTTATCTCGCATATTTTAGAAAATAAAAAAAATAAAAAAATCCCAAAGCATTGCTGCTGTCGTGCAGATAAACCAGGGGGGGAAAATAAGACTCCTGTTACAGCACAACATGAAACGTGTGCCGGTTTCGAATTTTACCCTGTATGCCAGGGTGAGTCAAAAATTATCCGCACTCTGGCTGTTTCATTGTAACGAACTTTTTAGGAGTGCATCATTTTTCAACATGACCTTCAGTACACTTCGTCCGTCTGTCTACAAGCTTCCGCATTCCCCCCCCCGCGAGCCACGAATGCACCGCCGTCTTCATGTCCCTCATCAGGAGTGAATCTCCGTCCTCATTGGGACCAGACAGGTGAAAATCCGATGGAGCGAGATCAGGACTGTACTCTAGGGAGGAGTGTCGACAGTGTGTGCAGGAGTGTGCTGCAAGATCGCGGCGCCCTTCCTTTAATCCGAAGTTTTATCCCCACTGTTGATTGGGGAAGCTTTTTCCTGATCGCGTTCCAATACTTCTGGCCCTCGAGAATCCCAGAAAACTGTAAGTGTTGATGATTGTTGACTTTTGATCTTTTTCTCTGTTTCTTTCGTTCCACACTCTGCAGTTTACTCTCAGGCTCGTAGTGATGAATCTGTGTCTCGTCACCAGTAATGATTCTCTTTAAGAAACGTTTCGATCTAAAATCTTGTTTGCAGATATCCAACCGCTTCTTTCGGCACCAGGTCCACCCACACTCGGATCACTGCAAGCTGTAACATGTTAACAGGTGTTCATTGTTGGATTCATCTCAGGGCCAGGCTGTTAGATAAGGACAAGAAGATTTGTCGATATAGCAATTTATTCTTGGCAACAAAAACATTCTTGTTTTTTTTCTTTTGGGCTGGATTTTAAGAGCGGTGTGCAGAAGTGAACGCCAAGGACGGGGTGATTTTCTTCTTGCGCCGGCTGTTGAATCAGTAAACACTACAGTCGTGTCAGGTGATTACATAGAGTGGCACGCCCTGAATTGGCTCTCCGTTTGAGTGGCGTCTTCACTGACACATCTGGAACACGTCATTTCCACTGTCATCTCTGTCCTGCCGTTTAGTATCACGACCAGCCACTGCTGCTTATCTTTATTCTTCTCATTATTTACAGCTTCAGTTGTGAACTTACTCTCAGCTGGAAAGTGGAGAAGAATGGGTGAATATTAAAGATCCTCACTCACTCATTGCTCATCGTCTATACCGCTTTATGCCGTTCAGGGTTGTGGGGGGCCTGAAGCCTATCCCAAAGACTTGAGGTGGGGTGCCAATACATTTTGTTCATCTGTTACCAATACTCCCTCTGTTTAACTCTTCCTCCAAACATGTCTTTATAGTGTCATATATGTAAATGAGCTACCACTAAGCCTCGCCTCTCAAGCTCCGAACTGTAAAAGTGAGCAACAAGCTGGGGGAGGAGCTTTTCTTATATGATGTCACATTAGGCGGAAAAATAATTGTCTTGTTTTTTAAGGGGGGAGATTTAAATCGCGTGGGCACTGGTCCCATCACCTCTCAGGGATCGAGGAAGGCATGCTTCTAGATTGTTTGCTCCTAGGTGGTGGAGTGATATTTCTCTGGATGTCTGTACAGCCGAGTCACTGGCAATCGTCCCCAATGATCAGTAACCTAGTGACCTAGTGTAAGGATATATTTATTGATGGAAACTTCAAAGCACTTTTGCTCTGGATAAGGCCGTCTGCCAAATGCCATAAATGTAACCGTAAATGGCACGCTCTGCTCTTGGCCTATATTTGATTTGTTGATGGGAACCAAGGGTTTCACTGGCGCAAAAAAACTAATTGGGTAAAACACTCACCGCTTCCTTCACAGAGAGGCAGCAGTTGCAGTAGTAGACATTTGCAAATTGCATTTGGACATTATTCATGACTTCTTTCACAGCAGAAGGTTTTGGACTGACTGTACCTTCCTGATTCGGAGAATTCCACACACGTGGAATCGATTGCAGACGAACAACCACACGCCAAACTTGCAAGTCCGGCCGGCGTTTTTTTAGCCGTCTGAGTGAACCGAGTGCTAAAATGCAAGGCAAAGAAGTAAATCTCCCCACCTGGACTAAGCTCACACTCCGGCGCTCCTTTGTGGAACAGGTCAGGCTTGAGAGGTTTCCCCTGTGCAGTGAACATTCACACAGCGGCACACTCTCTGACCTCTCCTCTCAGCATCTGAAAATCCTCAAGGAGAGATTTAAGTCACTATTTTTCCATCGAAGTCGCTTGCACAGTTTGACTGGACCCGTGACCCTCGGAGTCCATGTGTATTGCAAAGTTCTTAAGACATGGCACGGCTGGCACGGGACCTACTGGCGGAGATCAGGGAAGATCATTTTTGAGACCTTTTGGAAAGGATTTGGATCGCACCGGAGAAAGGAGAAGCTAATAGCGTCAAGTGGCTCCCCTTCTCTATTATATATTTGCATGACTGCTCAGACTGAAGGCGGCACGGTGGCGTAGTGGTGTTAGCACTGTCGCCTTGCACCGCCAGGGTCCGGGTTCGATCCCCGGCCAGGCTCGATTCCCGTCTCTGTGTGCATGGAGTTTGCATGTTCTCCCCGTGCTTGGTGGGTTTCCTCCGGGTTCTCCGGGTTTCATCCCACAGTCCAAAGACATGTAGATTAGGCTAATTGGCGTTCCCAAATTTGCCGTAGTGTGTGAATGAGTGAGTGTATGTATGTGTGTGTGCCCTGTGATGGATTGGCACCCTGTCCAKGGTGTACCCTGYCWTGTGCCCCAAGTCTCCTGGGATAGGCTCCAGGCCCCCGTGACCCTGAATACAGGATTAAGTGGTATAGATGATGAGTGAGTGAGTGAGTGCTCAGACTGAGAGCCATGGACCAGGGACTCAGAGTCTGCCTTTCATCCTCACCAGAACTGTCTTCGATCATCGCCATCATGAAGAATTAAACTTCATTAAACACATTTTCACATCGATGAAACCGATGTAGCTTCGGAAAAGCGAAACAATTTCCACATTCCACCCTCGTAAAGACTTCTCATGCACATGCCGGCGCGCGATCTGCATATTAATGACATTTGCTAATTCGTGTCTGTCACTTTTTCTACATGTTTAATTGCTGTTCTCCTTGCGTTCTCCTTCTCCACTGTACTCGTTATTGAATCATTACTCTATTAATAATAAGGATGATGTGATGACAAGCTCCTGAATCAGAATAATGGTGTAACAGCATCCAGACGCCTGGAGACGAAATGGAGACGCGGCGGCATGTCGACTGAGTCACTTCTATCCAGAAGAAGAAAAAAGAAAGAAAATCAAAAACACATAGCTGTTGTTACTAGACGCTTAAGGAAGGAATAAAGCACATGGTGGCATGATGTTGTCGGAAAATAACAGTGACAGGATTTTTTATTATTTATTTATTTTTGGGTTGGATGTCATTATGTAGGACAACCCTACAAATTCGTTATTCAAGGAATCCAGAGATAAAGAGATCCAGGGGCTTAGAGGCTATCGCTCCATTTCCTCCTCCTCCTCACTTTCTCTGGCCAGCTTCAGTTTACTTAAGGCTACTTTTCCTGCGAACAGGAAGAGGTGACAGGGTTCAGTTCTCTTGAGTTTTTTTCGAACGACTATTCTGGAGCTCATTTTGGAGCCGGTTTGAAGGATGGACAAGGCTCGTGTCCCAATTTCATGCCACTCAGGGAGCCACCACTGGGGCATGGCTCGTCAGCTAACCTCCAGCCGACCTTCGTTCTCTTTGTCTCTCCTTTCCTCCGAGTTTTGCTTCACTTACTCTTTCTCCAACAGTTAGCACAGATCCACTGCTGGGAATCCTAAGTGCAGGTTGGAATGGGCTTGACCAGCATGCTTAAATTAGCTGACAAAACTGCCTGTGCACACTGAGATAAAAGAACATGTGAAGATGATTTAAAAAAAGAAAAGGAAAGAAAAGAAAAAAAGAACCAGGAATAGAACAGTTATTCAAATACTGATTTCTGTATTTATTCACATACAAGAAAATATTTTTTAAGTTGGATGAAGTGAAATTTGCTATTCGATGTGACAGGCTAGAGAGCCAGGATGACTTTTATATGGCATGTGGAATAAAATGACCTGAATTAGTTTTTTTATTTGATTTTGAGAGTCATTCTATAGGCGGAACGTCTCGAACCAGAGCAACCAGTTGAAGAAGATCCGAGCAACATGGTCTTCCATTTGGTTTCTTCCTGGTCCATTTTCAAGTGATTTTTTAGACCAACCAAGGAATTCTACCATAGTATAGTACCCTGGTATTTTTGTATTTTATAATACCATGGTACTCATTTACTGATATGGTTTAATATGTACAATAATAGAGTATAGTAATAAAGTATAGTAATAGCACAGTACCACTCTAGTAAATTTATTGTTGTTCCAAAATATGTACAGTGGTGGAACAACGCACGCACACACACACACACACACACACACACACACACACACACATATAAATATAGTCAGACAAAACATGTCCTAAATACTGGTTTATATATAATATGTAAAACAAACTTTATTGCTATACATTAAGTATATCTTTGGT